>LNAC01000855.1:0-17641 GCA_002007465.1 Ailurus styani | reverse complement strand
GCGGGCCTCGATCCCAGGACCCTGAGATCATGACCTGAGCCGAAGGCAGAGGCTTTAACCCACTGAGCCACCCAGGCACCCAATAAATAAAATCTTTATTAAAAAAAAGAAAATNCTGCTCCGCCGGGAGCCTGCTTCCTCCTCTCTCTACTTGCCTCTCTGCCTACTTGTAATCTCTCTCTCTGTCAAATAAATAAATAAAATCTTAAAAAAAAAATAAAAAAAAAATAAAAAAAGAAAATATTTAGTGTGAAGAGAACTGGAATCTCCAAGACTACAGGATCAGCCTTCACTTAGGCTGAGAATGTGGAGAGTTTTATTATTTTTTTTTAAAGGTAGCTGATTTCTTTTTTTTTAAGATTTTATTTATTTATTTGACAGAGAGAGAGCGAGAGCACAAATAGGCAGAGCAGCAGGCACAGGGAGAGGGAGAAGCAGGCTCTCTGCGGAGCAGTGAGCCTGATGTCGTGGGACTCGATCCCAGGATCCTGGGATCGTGACCAGAGCCGAAGGCAGCGGCTTAACTGACTGAGCCACCCACGTGCCCGAGAGTTTTATTTTTTTAATTTTTTAAAAAAGTTTTTATTTATTTTTGTGAGATAGAGAGAGAAAGAGAGAGAGAATGAATAAGCACGAGCGGGGAAAGGGGCAGAGGGAGAAAAAGACTCCCCACTGAGCAGTGAACCTGATTCGGGGATGGTTCCCTAGACCTGGAATCCCGATCCAATCTGAAGGTCGGTGCTTAACAGACTGAGGCACCCGCGAGCCCCAGAATGTGGAGAGTTTTAATGCAGCAATCTGGCGTTCCCCAACTGATAGCATTGGGAATCTCTTAGGGAGAGGAAATTTAGGGGTCTCTGAGGCCAAGGAACTTTCTCCTTTACCCTGGAGGAGGCAATAAAGGAATCACTTAGGCAGTAGCTTTTATCTCCGGTTAAAGAAATTTAGCGGCATCTAGCTGATACGGGGGTTTCTCGGGCTAACGACGGTTATTTTTCCCCCAGGAAGAACAATTAGAAAGTCTCACAGACCAAAAATAGTTTTAGTTTTATCTTTGCCTGACCGGGATTGCTCCAAAATGCTTTAAGTCACTAAGAATCTTGAGGTCGTTGCAAGGTACAGCAAGAACTAAGCTATTTGAGTGACCTACAGAGGTTCCTCACTTTTTTACCAACCTATTTTTAAGCTGTCCAAGAAGGTCCAAAGAGAGCACTTACCTCCGTGTTGAAGCGGTGGCAGCAAAGAGTTCTTCCACGAGACGAAACCCCAGAATTCCACTGCCCAAGGGTAGTCAACCAATCAGAACAGTTAATGAACTTGAACTGGCGAATCGAGGGCTAGGAGAGTAGGCGGGGCAAGTGAGTCAGGAATGTAGTGTAAAAGTCCAGCTCCAGGGGCGCCTGGGTAGCTCAGTGGGTTAAAGCCTCTGCTTTCGACTCAGGTCATGATCTCAGGGTCCTGGAATCGAGGCCCGCATCGGGCTCCCTGCTCAACGGGGAGCCTGCTTCCCCCTCTCTCTCTCTGCCTGCCTCTCTGCCTCTTTGTGATCTCTCTCCCTCTGTGAAATAAATAAATAAAATATTTAAAAAAATGTTTAAAAAAAAAAAAAAATTCCAGCTCCAGGCACAGAACTGTCTTTTCGAAGGGGGTCGATTTTCCCGCTTGAAGCAGGATTGCGCTCTGCCAGAATTGGTCACTCTAGGTTCCATAGGCCCGTTCCTTGTGTATGCTCAGAAGTTCCCTTTCCTTTCAGCGTACATCTCGCTACTCCCTGCTCTGCATTTGTTGTTTCATTTTAATAAATAATTAAATATGAGGCCACCACCTCAAATCCTTGCTATTAATCTGCAACGTCCTCAGTATGGGGCTTTTTTCTAGGACCTCTCTAGCGACTTAAGAATTTTAAACTTCTATTTTAGATTGAATTACTTTTGTTAATATACACATCGAATTATTGAAACAATGACTTCATATAGTTGTCCCATTAAAATAGCACTTGCAGGTATGAATGTACAGAGATGTCTACAGTCTTCATATGTTTACTTGAAAAGATTCTTCAATAGCAGTCTGATACTGGATTTTCTGCTCTAGAAGATTAACAAATTATCTGTAATCAAACTGATGTCTTTGATTAGATGACTAACAAAATTTCTAGTAATTTGGCTAGGAGCTCCCCAGCGAAGAGACATACAAATAGGACACATCACAAGAATTATCTGAATTAGGAGCTCTCTGGTCATTGTTACAGTGATTTCATAAATGCTGTCAGGTAAAATTTGATCCTTGACGAAAAGGACACTTAATGGTGGAATGCCCAAAAAAACCTGTATTTTCTCGACAAGTCTCTGTGCTCTCAGAGGTGAGTGTTTCACTCCTATTACTGTTCCCTACTAAATCTTGAGAGATCTGAAAATTTGGAATGGGAGAGGAAACGCCATGTTCATCTTGATACTTCTTATTTTTAAAAAAATGTATTCATTCCTTTGACAAGGAGAGGGAGATGGCAAGCAAGAGGAACAACAGGCAGAGGGGGAGGGAGAAGCAGGCTCCCTGCTCAGCAGGGAGCCCAATGTGGGGCTCGATCCCAGGACCCCGGAATCATGACATGAGCAGAAGGGAGACCCTTAACTAACTGAGCCACCCAGGCATCCCTTCTTTAAAATTAAAAAAATATTTTTGAAAAATATTGTATTATTCACTTGAGAGGGAGAGCGAGAGCGAGCAGGAGCAGCAGGCAGAGGGAGAGGATAAAGCTGCTGAGCAGGGACATCTTGATACTTCTTAACAAAATTTGTGATGATGTCTCAAGTAATTGAATTTCATTTGGTTTGCACAGCATCTGCAGCTACCAGAAAACCTTATGATAGTTTCAAGGTCTAAGACTTGTTCAGGACAGTCTCTTCCAGTCACATTTCTATAATAGAGGGGATAACATATTCTGCTTTCTCTTGTTGCAGTCAGAAAATGTTTTCTACAGAAGATGTGCTGATAGGCCATGGCCTCATGGCACTTTTGAGCACCCGTAGCAGATGGGGCAGTAGAAATCATCTTTGGTGTAGGATGTGGCTGCAGAGAGCTCCTCGGCCATGGTGATGGATGGAGGATCAAGGCAATGGTGGTGGCAGTGGCAGTTCAGCAGCCAAGGTGGCAGTGGCGGCCTGCCCGATTCCCCATGCAAACCCAGTCAGGGAGGGGAAGCATCTTAAACTTTATTTTTTTCCCATTTTTGATATGTGCTTTTTAAAAATGTGCTTTTCCTAGAACACCCAATAACTAGGAACAAGTTTTACCCCTTAAGAGTAATATTTGCAATAGTATTAAAAAGTATCCATGTAATGAGGACTCACTGTGTTCCTCAGGGGATTCAGAAGTTACTTTCTGTAGGCATTCTCTCCACCCCCTCCCTACCACCAGGGCCTCCAATGGGTCCCCAATATCCCCTGTGCTTTCTGTCCACAGTCCTGATCTCTCTAAGTTGTTCCTCCCAGAATGACAGAGCTCTCTGAGAACAGGGACAGGGCAGTGACCCTTGCTGCCAGCACAAAGCCCTTGGTGCACATCATCCCATGTAATTTTCAGAACCTCACCTTGAGTTAAGTACTGTTATTATCCCCGCTGTGCAGATGTTGAAACTGAGGCTCAGAGAGTTAAGCACCCTGATCAAGGTCACACAGTCAGTGGGTGGCAGAGCTAGAATTCATTCCCAAGTTGAATTGAATCCAAAGCCTGTGCTTTTAATTACTCTTTTATATTGCCTCAAATATTTGTCAGTTGCCGAATGAATGAATGAATGAATGAATGCATTTTAAAATTACAAAAGACCTTCAACAAAATCTGCATAATCTCTTGCAATCACTGAAATTTCCTGTGGCTGCTGTAACAAATTACCTAAAGTTTTGCAGCATAAAACAACAGAAATTAATTTTGTCATAGTTCTGGAAGCTAGAAGTCTAAAATTAGATTCTCTGGGCTGTAATCAGGGTGTCAGCAGGGAAGTACTCCTTTCAGAGGCTCTAGGAGAGAATCTGCTCCTTGCTCTTGCAGCTTCTGGTGGCTGCCAGCATTTCTTGGCTGTGGCCGCATCATTCAAATCTTTGTTTGCATGGTCACACTCCCCTCTTTTCTTCTGTTGGTGTCAAATTTCCCTCTGTCTCCCTCTGATAGAGGACACTTGTGATACATTTAGGACCCACCCAAATAATCCAGGATAATATCTTTATCTCAGGATCTCTAACTTAATCCCATCAGCAGAGTCTTTTTTTTTTAAGGTTTTTTAAAATTTACTTGACAGAGAGAGAGAGATCACAAGTAGGCAGAGAGGCAGGCAGAGAGAGGAGGAAGCGACTCCCCACTGAATAGGGAGCCCGATTTGGGCCTCGATCCGAGGACCCTGGGATCACGACCTGAGCTGAAGGCAGAGGCTTTAACCCACTGAGCCATCCAGGCGCCCAAGTCTTTTGTTGTTGTTGTTGTTATTATTGTAAGGTAACATACATAAATTCCAGGAAATAAAATATCTTTGGGGGGATTATTCACCTGTAATCTTCCCTCTGGTCCTCAAAGATTCATGTCCATCCCACATGTAAAACACATGTACTACGTCACCAAATCCCCAAATTTCTCAATACATTGCACTATGAACTCAAGTCCAAAATCGAATTTATACCAGCTCAAAAATACCAAATCTTATCACCTAAAATAGGTAAGGATTAAACTCTGGGTATGATTCATCCTGGGTGAAAATTTCTCTTTGGACATGGACACTAGAAATCAAGTTATCACTCTTAGAGGGAAAGATGGCAGAGTAGAAATATCCTGAGCTCACCTCCTTCTCCCAGAGACACATCAAGGCTGTAACTACATCTGGAGCAACTCTTTCTGAGAATGACTTAGAGACACTCAGAAAGCCCTTCCACAGCCAAAGATATGAAGAAAAAGTCATATCAAGAAGGGTAGGAAGGGGGCGCCTGGGTGGCTCAGTGGGTTAAAGCCTCTGCCTTCAGCTCGGGTCGTGATCTGGAGTCCTGGGATCGAGCCCCGCATTGGGCTCTCTGCTTGGCAGGGAGCCTGCTTCTCTCCCTCTCCCTCTACCTGCTTCTCTGCCTACTTGTGATTTCTGTCTCTCTGTCAAATAAATAAATAAAATCTTAAAAAAAAAAGAAGGGTAGGAGGGCACCTGGGTGGTTCACTTGTTAAGCATCTGTCTTCGGCTCAGGTCATGATCCCAGGGTCCTGGGATCGAGCCCCACATCGGGCTCCCTGTTCAGTGGGAAGCCCTCTTCTCACTCTCCCACTCCCCCTGCTTGTGTTCCCTCTCTTGCTGTCTCTCTCTCTTTCAAATAAATAAATAAAATCTTTAAAAAAAGGAAAAGGAAGGGTAGGAAATAGGGCACCTGGGTAGCTTGGTTGATTAAGTGTCTGCCTTTGGCTCAGGTCATGATCTCAGTGTTCTGGGATCAAGTCCTGAATTGCTCCTTGCTCAGTCGGGAGCCTGCTTCTCCCTCTGCTTGTACTCTCTCTCTTTCTGACAAATAAATAAATACAATCTTAAAAAAAAGAAGGGTAGGAAAGGCAGAGATGCACCCTGGTTGAGAAACAAAGCCTTGGTGTAACAACTCATAAGTGTAAAGAATGTCACAGGGATGGAGGTCCTCTGTGAGGAGCAAGGGATTCAAGCCCCACATTAAGTACTACCAGCCCTGAGGATCTGCCCCAGGAAGATGAGCCTCCATAAAATTTGGTTTTGAGAATTCATGGGGCTTAACTCTGGGAGAGCTGGTGGGCTATAGGAAACCAAGGCTCCATTCTAAAAGGGCTCACACATTCTCACTTGCTCTGACACCCAGCACAGAGACAGCAGTTTGAAAAGTACCTGGGCCACATGTGAAGACTTATTGAATAATTTTAGGATATGTTCTGGAGGAGTAGAGATCTGTAGGAAATTTTACCTGGAACAGAAGTGCTAACAGGTACCATTTTTCTTGCCTTCCTTCAGCCTAGCTTGGCCAGTGCTAGCAGGTACCGGTTCTGACACTCTCCGTCTACCTTGCTAGTACCACTTGCTCCACCAGACTCTTTTGTAGTCCCACCCTGCTTTATAGGCCCATCTCGGTAGGCACCCTTCCAGAAATAGCTTCTGCCCCACCACACTCTGTGGGCAGCCTCAGTTGGGACCAGTGCCCCTCCAAAGTGATTCCTGTGACAGGGGGAGGCAGCCACACCCACCAGCATGCCTGCAAGAGTCATGGGCAGGCCTCACAGCCAGCAACATCAAGGGAAAATTCCACCCACCAACACATCCATAGTAGCTTCAGCTGGGGCTCTCAGGCAGTCATGCTGGGGGCCAGTGCTACCCACTAGCAGTGGTAGCCCAATCACAATAGGGTGCACATGCAGCCTACACAGGGAACACCTCTGGAGTGCCTGGTTCTGGTGACCAGAGGGGATTGTGCTTTTGGGCCCCATAAGATGCCTTCTACTAAGGCCACTGCTTTAAAGACCAGGAGATGTAGTGGACCTACCTAATATATAGAAACACAGAGAGTCAGACAAAATGAGGAGACAGAGGAATATGTTCCAAATGAAAGAATAAGTCAAAACCTTAGGAAAAGAGCTAAATGAAATTGACGTAAGTAGTCTACCTGATAAAGAGTTCAAAGTAATGATCATAAAGATGCTCAGAGAACTTGGGAAAAGAGTTAATGAACTCATTGAAAATGTAAACAAAGAGAAAATATAAAAAAGTACAAGTCAGGGCTGAGGAATGTAATAACTGAAATGAAAAACACACTAATGGAAATCAATAAAAGATCGGAGGATGTGGAAGAACAGATCAGCAATCTGGGAAGACAGGGTAGTGGAAATCATCCAAACTGAACAGCAAAAAGAAAAACGAATTTAAAAAAGGAGGATAGATTAAGGGACCTCTGGGACAACATCAAGCATATTAACATTCTTTATGTTAATACCCATATTATAGGGATCCTAGAAGGAGAAGAGAGAGGGAAAGGGGCAGAAAATGTATCCGAAGAAATGATAGCTGAAAACTTCCCTAGCCTGGAGGACAGACATCTAGGTCCAGGAATCAGAGAGATCCCCAAATAAATGAACCCAAAGAGCATAAGACTCATAATTAAAATGTCAGAAGTTAAAACTAAAGAGAGAGTCTTACAAGCAGCTGATTTTTCAGCAGAAACTATGTGGGCCAGAAGAAAATGGCATGATATATTTAAAGCTGATGAACAAAAAACCCACAAAATCTGAACAACCAAAAATACTTCATTCAGCAAGATTATCATTCAGAATTTAAGGAGAGATAAAGAGTTTCCCAGACTAACAAAAGTTAAAGAGGTTTATCACCACTAATCAGGCTTACAAGATATGTTAAAGAGACTTCTTTACATAGAAAAGAAGAGGTCATTACTAGGTGTAAGGAAACTATGAAAGAAAAAATTTCACTGGTAAAAGCAAGCATATAGAAAAGGTAGTTGATCAATAATGTATAAAGCTAGTATGAATATTAAAAGACAAAGGTAGTACAATCAAATATATCTATAATAAGTGGTTAAGGGATACACAAAATAAATGAAGCAAATTGTGACATCAAATACACAAAACATTCAGGAGGGGAGGGAGTAAAGATGTAGTGCTTTTAGAATGTATTTGAACTTAAGCAACCATCAATTTAAATAAGACACCTAATATACATAGGGTGTTGCTTTCGAACCTCATGGTAACCACAAACCAAAAATTTATAACAGATACACATAAGAAAAAGCAAAGAGAAAATAATCTAAGCACAATACTAAAGAAAATAATCAAATTACAATGGAAGAAAGCAAGAGAAGAAGAAAGTAATAGAAAATAACTATAAAGATAACCAGAAAACAATGAACAAAATGGCAATAAGTACTTACTTATCAACAGTTACTTTAAATGTAAATGGAATGAATTCTCCATCAAAAGACATAGGCCGACCAAAGGGATGAAAAAACAAGACTCATTTATATGCTGCCTACAAAAGACTCACTTCAGACCTAAAGACACAAGCAGACTGAAAGTGAAGAGATGGAAAAAGATAGTCCATGCAAATGAAAATAAGAAAAAAGCTGGGGCAGCAATACAAAATAGATTTTATTTTATTTTTTTAAGACTTTTTATTTATTTATTTGACACAGAGAGAGAGAGAGAGAGAGATCACAAGTATTTAGAGAGGTAGGCAGAGAGAGAGGAAACAGGCTCCCCGCAGAGAAGAGAGCCCAATGCAGGCCTTCATCCCAGGACCTTGAGATCATGACCTGAGCCGAAGGCAGAGGCTTTAACCCACTGAGCCACCCAGGTGCCCCAAAATAGATTTTAAAACAAAGACTGTAACAAGATATAAGGAAGGGCATAACATAATGATGAAGAGGAATGTACCAAGAGGATATAAAAATTATATATATCTATGTACCAAAATAAGAGCATCTAAATATATAAAGCAAATATTAATAGACATAAAGGGAGAAATTGAGAGTAACACAATATTAGTAGGGGATTTCAACACACTACTTACACCAATGGTTAGATTATTCAGATAGAAAATCAGTAAGTAAACCGTGTCTTTGAAAGACACATTAGACCAGACAGACTTAACTGATATATACAGAGCATTCCATCCAAAAACAGCAGAATACATATCCTCTTCAAGTGCACATGGGACATTCGGCAGGATAGATCACATGTCAGGCCACAAAACAAGACTTAACAAATTGAAGATTATTAAAATCATATCAGGCATCTTTTCTGAACGAAACTAGAAATCAGGGGCACCTGGGTGGCTCAGTCGGTTAAATATCTGCCTTTGGCTCAGGTCATGATCCCAGGGTCCTGGGACTAAGCCTTGCATCCAGCTCCCTGCTCAGCGGGAAGTCAGCTTCTCCCTCTCCTTTCTGCTCATGCTCTCTCTTGCTCTCTTTGTCTCACTCTCTCAAATAAATAAATAAAACCTTAAAAAAGGTAAGTAGAAATCAATTACAAGAAAAAAACTGGAAAAGAAATACACAGAAGCTAAACAACATGCTACTAAACAACCAATGGTCAATAAAAAATCCAATTTATTTTCTCATGGTTCTGTAGACCACATGTCTAAAATCAGTATCAATGGTCAATATCAAGCTGTCAGAAGGGCTATGCTCCCTCATGGGCTCTAGGGAGAATCATGCCTTACCTCTTCCAACCTCTGTTGCTGTCATTATTCCTTGGTTTCTGGTGGCATTGCTTCAATCATCAAGGTTAACATCTTCACATCTCTCTGTGTTTCATCATCACATTGCCTTCTCTGTGTCTCTTCAAGTCTTCTGCTTTCTTTTTTTTTTCAATGCACAGTCTTTATTTTCTCTAAAAATTTAGGTAAAGGGAACTCTTTTGAAAAAGAAACCATCTGCATGCTTGAAAATGGGTAGGTCCTAACTTAGATAATGTTATATGTCAATTATATCTCAGTAGAGCTGCAAAAAAATTTTAATAGAAAAAAAATTGGAAAAAGAAAACGGTAAGGTCCGGTTTCATGCAGTAGCTCCAGTATGCTCAGAGGAAGAAATCAAAGTTGGCTAAGGTTAACCAAAAATTTCCTGAGTATTTCCTGAATGACTAGTATTTCCTGAGTGACTAGTATTTCAAAGATGAAAGTGATCTGTCAAAAGTTTGAGTCTTATGGTCCTTGGAAATACATAACGCCCATGCTCCTGTCACCTCAGCTGAGCATGCTGCCTAGCATTTCTGGTATTGGTGATAAAATTGCCCCCGTTTCCCAGGTCCTTCTGATTCCCCCATGACTAGCATGGGATCTGCCCAGTCCTCCTGCCCCAAGAGAGTGGCCAGTTCTTTTAAGTCTTGGAGAAGAATGCTCTGGCAGGTGTCAATGTCTTGTACCATGGGCAAGCTTCAAAAGAAAGTTGGGTATGTAAAGGTTTCTAGAAGGATCTGGAGGATTAGAGCAAGGCAGAATTTTCAAATGTAGCCAGCCAGAAGGATGATCTTTCAGGATGGGCCTTCTCCTTTGTCCCCTTTCATTATGGCTGGACTGGTCCTAATAAAGCTGTGACTCTTCCATCATCTCTATTCCTACTGTATTTTTAGATGTTCACAGCAGTATTCCACAGGCACTCAATGGTTTTGTTATTGCAGACCCGTGGGGACACCCAGGTCCTCTTGCAGTCACCGAAGTACTTGCCACACAGGGGCTCTAGGCTCTGAGCTAAGGAGCCTGGTCTATGCCCCCTACCATATTGACTTCTTGAAGGGGATGAAGAACGTCAAGAGTAGGCACAGAAGGAAGGAGTCCCAGACCAGTTGGGAGTGGATGATGCCTGGATGAACTGCATAGATGGTGACCCCTGTGCCTTGGAGTCTCTTGGCCAGTTCCCAATTAAAAGTGCATTGGCTACCTTGCTGTGGCAATGTGCAAAACCCTTGGAGGTCATGGAAGTGAATCTTGCCCGTAGGGTGGGTTACTGATGACAGATTCATCACCTGTGAGGGGATAGATTTTTTTCAATGGCACCAGGAGGAAGTGGCTGAGGTCGTTGACTCCCAGGTGGGTTTCAAAGCCACTGGCTGACTTGGAATATGGATACATCATCACTCCTGCATTGTTGATCTGAATATGGAGCTGAGTTTTCTCTGCCAGAAAGCCCTTAGCAAAGGCTCTGGTGGATTTGGTATTGGATGGGTCCAGTTTCTGAATTAGCATCTGAGAGTTGTCGGTATTGGCCTGGGTTTCACTGGCCAGCAGATTATCCCTTCAGTATATCTCAGAAGGCAATGCATAGTTGGGCTCCTCTGCTATCAGGCTCTCTGTCGGTCTCCTTGCTTATGCCAATGTTGGCTCTGGTGATTACCACTATCTTCCTGGGAAAGGGCATGATTTTTCTCAAAACCCCAGCAGCAAAGAGCTTCCTAACAGATACAGCTATCACATATAGGAAAGAAAGGAAGGAGGTGAGCACTCCTAAGATAACCAGAATCTTTTAAATATTTTTAGTTGCTGCTGCTTTAGCAAAAGCTGCTTTTACTCCAACTCTGGCTCTGTCTCCTGGTCTGGCTCCAACCCTTGGCTGCTTCTCTCTCCCTCTTCTTTAGCTTCTTTAGCTCCTGGGCTCTCACTAACTGTTTGGCCTGCTCTTTCTTACAAGTATACATGTGGTTGCATTTAGGGCTCACCCAGATAATCCAGGATAATCTCCTTATCTCAACAGCTTTAACTTAATCATATTTGTAAAGAACCATTTTCCAAATAAGGTAACATTTACAGGTTCCAGGGATTATGACCTAATATCTTTGGGGGGCCATGATTCAGCCTACTACAAGGAGTAAGTCAGACTCTTTGTTCTGAAGTTCTAGGGTCACTGTGTTTTGAAAGGGGTGACTGGAGATTTCTTTTTTTTTTAAAGATTTTATTTATTTATTTGACAGAGAGACACACAGCGAGAGAGGGGACACAGGCAAGGGGAGGGGGAGAGGGAGAAACAGAATTCCTGCAGAGCAGGGAGCCAGACTCGGGGCTTGATCCCAGGACCCCGGAACAACGACTTGAGCCAAAGGCAGACGCCCAATGACTGAGCCACCCAGATGCCCCCGACTAGAGATTTCTGAGGCCACATGGGCAGAAGTCGGTGCAGCCTGGTGGGAGGGATGTGGGCTCTGTGGTCAGATAGACCAGAATTCCCTTCACAGCCCCAACATCTGATGACCTTGGGCAAGTCATTCAACCTTTCTAACTCCATTTCTCCCTCTGTACCATGAGGTAATAACTGCTTCTCTCTCACAGGGCTGTTATAAATTGCACTTAATATAGGGCTAGGCACCCTGTGAGTGATCAACAGACATTAGCTGTCTGTATTAAATCAGGAGCATGGTGACAATAACATGCACTTATTCTGTGTTTACTTTCTTCTGAGTTCACAAGGGATCTTGACATACACTCCCAGGAAGATGTGATACAGATGGCCTTATTGCCCCGTGTCACAGATGTAGATTCAAGAGGCCAGGATTTTCCCAGAGTCAGCTACTCAACAAATAGCAGAGGAAGAAATGAAGACCATGTATGGCTGATCTTTCAACACAATGTGAGTCTCCACCATGGGAGGGGATTGTAAATCCCAGCACATGCAGAGAGGATATGTAAATGATAAACACATCTGCAAGCAGGAAAGTCTGTGGCTGGTTGTATGGAGGGACTTGCCAACTCTTGGGGCTGCAGACTCTCGTGTGGAAAACCAGGATGGAGGACATCTTTGTGTTCAGTACTTTTCCACAAAGACAATAAGAGACTCTGCACCGGTGGTGGTGACAGACCGCTGTATGAGAGCAAGGCATGCACCAGGACCCAGGATGCTGTGGACATTTTGACTCCGGGATGAATGGATGAAAAGGCCAGCATCATGTGACTCTGGGAGTTTCCCATGATTCCCCAAGAATACTGTTCATTGAGCCCAAGATTTTTTCATGCTATAGTATATTTCCACTTCTTTTTTTAAAATCAACTTTACACTGAAGTATAGCATAAAGATGGAATCTTGCACAAATTGTAACTTTATCATTTGACAGAGGCAGGGGAACTCAGGATTTGAGAGTTGGTGTTATTTTCCTCAAGATAAATCATTGCTGTTGAATATGAGATCAGAAAAACATATCTGCCAGTTTCATGGTTCAACAACTTAGACTTTTTTTTTGAGAGAGAGAGCCTGAGAGGGGGGAGTGTCAAAGGGAGAAGCAGACTCCTTACCGAGTAGGGAGCCTAACACGGAACCTGATCCTGGGACTCCAGGATCATGACCTGAGCGGAAGGCAGTGGCCCAACCAGCTGAGCCACCCAGGCGCCCCCAGCTTAGACTTTCTTGCATGTATTTCTGGTATGATTGGCCATGCAGACTGTTGTTATCTATGACATTAATAAACAGCTTTATTGAGATATAATTGACATATAATGAATTGTACATATTAGAAATATACCATTTGATAAGTTTATATATTGCATATATATATTCACCATAATCAAGATAGTATACATACTCATCACTCTCTCATCCCCACTGTTGCTCTCACTAAAGATTATTTTGCAGTTTATAAAGTTTTATAGAAATAGAAACATGCACTATGTACCTTTGTTTGAATAGCTTCCTTCATTCAGTATTATTTTGAGATTCATCCATGTTATGTTATATGGATACACTCTAATTTGTTTAATCATTCGTCTGTTGATGGACATTTGGGTTGTTTTCAGTTTTTGACTATTACAAATGCACTTGCCAAGCAAATAATGCAAGTCTTTGTATGGACATATCTTTTCTTTTCTCCTGGATAAAAACCTAAAGAGTGCAAAAGCTAGCTCATATGGTAGGTGCATGGTTAGATTTTAAAGAAACTATGAAACTACTTCCCAAACTGGTTGTATCATTTTACATTGCCACCAGCTGTGTATGAGAGTTCCAGCCCTTCCACATATATGCCAATACTTGCTATGGTCATTTTAATTTCTTTTTTTTTTTTTAACTTTTTAAGTTGGCTTCATGCCCAGCTCAGAGCCAATGGAGAACTTGAACTCACAACCGTGAGATTGAGACCCAGAAGCTCAACCAACTGAGCCACCCAGGCGCCCCCCTATGGTTATTTTAATTTTAGCCATTCTCTCTCTTTTAAAAAAGATTTTATTTATTTATTTGACAGAGACTGCAAGAGAGCACAAGCAGGGGGAGAGGCAAAGGGAAAGGGAGAAGCAAGCTCCCCGCAGAACAGGGAGTCCAATGTGGGGCTCGATCCCAGGATCCTGGGATCACGACCAGAATGGAAGGCAGATGCTTAACCAACTGAGCCACCCAGAGGCCCCTAATTTTAGCCATTCTCTTAAGTGTGTAGTGGTATGTCTTTATGTTTCAAATTTATATGGCCTTAATGACAATGATGTTGAACACGTTTTCATGTATTTGTCATCTGTATATCTTCTGCTCATTTTGCCCATTTTTAAGAAAGATTTTATTTATTTATTTGACAGAGAGAGACACACCTAGAGAGGGAACACAAGCAGGGGGAGTGGGAGAGGGAGAAGCAGACTTCCCACTGAGCAGGCAGCCGGTGCGGGGCTAGATCCCAGGACCCTGGAATTGTGACCTGAGCCCAAGGCAGATGCTTAATGATGGAGCCACCCAGATGCCCCTTGCCCATTTTTTATTTGGCTCCTTCCTTGCTTGCTTGCTTGCTTCCTTCCTTCCTTTTTTCTTTCTTTCTCTCTCTCTTTCTCCTTCCTTCCTTCTTTCTTTTTTTAATTTTATTTTTTTCAGTGATCCAAGATTCATTGTTTATGTGCCACACCCTGTGCTCCATGCAATATGTGCCCTCCTTAATACCCACCACCAGACTCACCCATTCCCCTTCCGTCCTCCCCTCCATAACCCTCAGTTTGTTTCTCAGAGTCTACAGTCTATCATGGTTCATATCCCCTTCCGATTTACCCCAACACACTCTCCCTTTCTTTCTTTCTTTCTTTCTTTCTTTCTTTCTTTCTTTCTTTCTTTCTTTCTTTCTTTCTTTCTTTCTCTCTTTCTCTTTCAAGATTTTATCCATTCATTTGAAAGAGAAAGAGTGCACAAGCAAGGGGAGAGGCAGAGAGAGAGGGAGAAGCAGATTTCCCGCTGAGCTGGGAGCTTGATGTGGGCCCCAGAGATCACAACCTGAGCCAAAGGCAGATGCCCAACCATCCTAGGCACCCACGTTCCAGGGGCTATTTTCTCATTGTTGTGTTTTGTGAGTCTTTTTTTACACTCAGATACATGTTTTTGCAAAGACTTTTCCCAGTCTGTGGCTTGTTTTTCCATAATATTAACTGTGTCCTTTAAAGAATGGATTTTTTAGACTTGATAAAATATAACTTATCAATTCGTTCTTTTGTAAATCGTGCTTTTGTTGTCAAATCTAGGAAATCTTTGCCTAACTTAATGTCACAAATTTTCCCCTGTGGTTTCTTCCGGAAGTTTTATACTTTTAGGTTTGATTTATTTATTTTTATTTTTATTATGTTTTTAAAGATTTTATTTATTCATTTGACAAAGAGAGAGCACAAGCAGGGGGAGATACAGAGGGAGAGGGAGAAGCAGACCCCCACTGAGCAAGGATCCTGGCGTGGGGCTCCATCCCAGGACCCTGGGATCAGGACCTGAGCTGAAGGCAGACGCTTAAGTGACTGAGGCACCCAGGCGCCCCTATACTTTTAGGTTTTATTTTTATTTTATTTTTTAAAGATTTTATTTATTTATTTGACAGAGAGAGAGAGAGAGAGATTACAAGCAGGCAGAGAGGCAGGCAGAGAGAGAGGAAGAAGCAGGCTCCCTGCCGAACAGAGAGCCCGATGTGGGCCTCGATCCCAGGACCCTGAGACCATGACCTGAGCTGAAGGCAGCGGCATTAATGCACTGAGCCACTCAGGCACCCTACTTTTAGGTTTTAAATGTAGGTCTATGATCCATTTTGAGTTAATTTTTTAATATAGTGCAAGGTATCAATCCAAGTGTGTTCTTTTGCATTTATATATCCAATTGTTCCAGCACCATTTGTTGAAAAGGCCACCCTTCCCTTACAGCGTTGTCTTTGCAACTTACAAAAATTAGTTATAATTCACATATATGTGTGGGTTTGTCTAGAATATCTATTTTGCTCCATTTATCTACTATTTGATCTTTACACCAATACCAGTGTCAATTACTGCAGCTTTATAATAATTCTTGAGTCAGCGTTAAGTTCTCCAACTTTGTTTTTCTTTTTTAAGAATTGTTTTAGCTTTTCTTAGATACTTTGCATTTCTATATGAATTTTATTATTTATTTACTTATTTATTTTAATTTAAATTCAATTAGCCAACACACACTACATCATTAGTTTCAGATGTAGTGTTCAACAATTCATCAGTTGCGTATAACACCCAGTGCTCATCACATTACGTGCCCTCCTTAATGTCCATCACCCAGTTACCCCATCCCCACACCCACCTCCCCTCCAGCAGCCCTCAGTTTGTTTCCTAGAGTTAAGAGTCTCTCATGATTTGTCTCCCTCTCTGATTTCTTCCCATTCAGTTTTCCCTCCCTTCCCCTGTGGTCCTCCATGCTATTTCTTTTGTTCCACATATGAGTGAAACCATATAATAATTGTCTTTCTCTTCTTGACTTATTTCACTCACAGTGTAATACCCTCCATTTCCATCCATGTCGATGTAAATGGTGGGTATTCATCCTTTCTGATGACTGAGTAATATTCCATTGTGTATATGGACCACATCTTCTTTATCCATTCATCTGTTGAAGGGCATCTCAGCTCCTTCCACAGTGTGGCTACTGTGGACATTGCTGCTTTGAACATTGGGGTGCAGATACCCCTTCGTTTCACTAATCTGTATCTTTGAGGTAAATACCTAGTGGTGGAATTGCTATCTATTTTTTATTTATTTTTTAAGATTATTTTATTTTATTTATTTGACAGAGAGAGATCACAAGTAGGCAGAGAGGCAGGCAGAGAGAGGGGGAAGCAGGGTCTCCACTGAGCAGAGAGCTCGATGTGGGACTCGATCCCAGGACGCTGGGATCACGACCCGAGACGAAGGCAGAGGCTTAACCCACTGAGCCACCCAGTAGCCCCTTGCTATCTATTTTTTTAAGATTTTATTTATTTATGTGGCACCTGGGTGGCTCAGTGGTTAAGCATCTGCCTTCGGCTCAGGTCATGATCTCAGGGTACTGGGATCAAGTCCTGCATCAGGCTCCCTGCTTAGCGGGAAGCCTGCTTCTCCCTCTCCCACTCCCCCTGCTTGTGTTCCCTCTCTTACTGTGTCTCTCTCTGTCAAATAAATTAAATTTAGAAAAGATTTTATTTATTTATTTATTTGAGAGAGAGTGAAAGCAAGAGAGATCACAGAGGAAGAGGGAGAATCAGACTCGCTGCTGAGTGGAGAGCCTGATGTAGGGCTTGATCCCAGGACCCTGGGATCATGACCTGGGCTAAAGGCAGATGCTTAACCAACTGAACCACACAGGTGCCTGGACAACTCTATTTTTAACTTCTTGAGGAACCTCAATACTATTTTCCAGAGTGGCTGTACCAGCTTGCATTCCCACCATCAGTGTAAGAGGATTCCCCTTTCTCCACATCCTCTCCAACATTTGTTGTTTCCTGTCTTGTTAATTTTAGCCATTCTGATAGGTGTAAGATGATACCTCATTGTGGTTTTGATTTGTATTTCCCTGATGACAAGTGATGTTGAGCATTTTTTCATGTGTTGGTTGTCCTATACGAATTTTAGAATCAGCTTGTCAGTTTCTACCAAAAATCTTGCTGAGGTTCTTATTTAGATAATATTAGATTTATAGATAAATTTGGGGAGAAATGACATTTTAACAATATTGACTCTCCCAATCCATGAACAAGGTATATCTCTCCATTTATTTAGATCTTAGTCTCTCTCAGCAATATTTTGTAACTTTCAGTATATAGGTCTTTCACATGCTTTGTTAAATTTATCTCTAAGTGTTTCTTGTTTTTTATAATGTTGTAAATGATATTAGTTTTTTTTTTAATTTTATTTTTATTATTTGCCCAAGGGGTACAGGTCTGTGAATCA
>LNAC01000854.1:560188-600698 GCA_002007465.1 Ailurus styani | reverse complement strand
TTTGACAAAGTTGGAAAAAATACTCTGCTCAAACAAATTCTTTTTTTTTTTTTTTAGAAAGTGGAGGTAGGCATCCTTTGAAAATGCTTGAACTAATCACACCCTTAACCCTGAATGTTCTTAGATTTCTTTTCTGTGAATGGAAGATTCATTATCTTGCCATTGGAAGAAGCATTCTTTCTTTCTCACACAAAAAGGCTTACATTAAACTGTGACTCAGCCTGGTTGAAATTTGAATGGGATCCCTTTAGTTGTATTTTCACAAGCTGCCATTCAGCTAGGTATATTCTGTGTTTGTGAGTGCAGTTTTCTTCTGATACCATGAAATCTGCGGTCTTTAATTTCCTTGGTGTCTCATTGTACTTTATATCAACCACTGGAATTCCTTTATAGGCTTATTAAAACATTTTGACACTGCTGATTTTTTGGCCAGTTTATTGTTTTTGCTCTATCTTGATCCAACTTTTTCCTTCCTGGCCTGTGTTGGGTTTTCCATCTTTAAATAAGAGCATCAAACAATTGGACCAAAGAATCTCATTCTATTCAAGCCGAACTATAATATGGTACAGATCTTTGAAAGTTAAGGAAAGCATAAGAATAACATCTAAAATTTTTGAATGCGTAGTGTTTACTTTTGTTAGGTTGGCTAGGCTAATGTTAGTTATAATTCCCAAACAGTAGGGTAAACATGTCTTGGTTTGTATAGCATAGTCTTGGTTTATGCTTGTGTTCGTGGTGTAATTATATATAATGTCCCTCTCTTACTTTCAGAAGTGTCTCAGTTTGTATGGTAAATTGTATGGTCACCCTATTTATCAGGGAGAGCCATAAAGAAATTGTCCATTTATGCAACTCTAGAATTCAATTTATGGAAAGTAAATGTAATTAAAATATGCTGACAGCCACTGGCCCTGCTGTAGACTTCATGCATGCTGTATCTAAGTCTTTTTGAGGACAAATGGAGAAAAGCATATCATTTGTTTACTGAAAGGTTTTTACTGCTATAATAGAAAAATGAAATTGCTTTTCCTTTTAGTGTTATATATCCTTCAACCAGTCTTGTCATGATTCTATTAAGGCAAGTTATGTAAAGTTAAGGTTTTCATTTATTTTTCTAAATAAAATAGACACGGTTTTTATTTAACCTGTAACAGTGGAAACCAGAGAACCTTATGTGGACTGTTAGAAGTGAAAGGATTCTTGAAAAATATGCTAATGAATCTGGTCTGTCCCTTACCTTTATAGATGAGCCACCTAAGTCACAATGAGATTATGTAACTCGTATGTGGTTACCTGGCATTTGAAAGAATATATCATACTATAGTCAGATCTCTAATATATTAATCCAGGATTTCAGGGTTCCTTTTGCCATATATGATTGCCTATGAAAGGCAAAAGGCAACCCTATTCTCACAATACTCTCCCTTGCTAACAAATAAAGCCCATGAAAATACCCTGACTTGAGTATAGGAAATAAATAGAAACCAGTTAGAAGTTGATTTTTTACATTTTATATATTACAGAATGTGGCCTAATAGGCATATGTTGGTTACTTGTGTATATAGGTACACAAATACAATATAATACAGTATTTAAAATATTTTCTCCATGGGGCTATTAAGATTATAACAACACTTCTTTAGAATTACGAATATTGAGTCTTTGGTATATCACAACCAGTAAAAAACTTGTTAGCCTCTGAGACTGGCTTCCATTCTTTAGAGACTAGTAGGCATATTCAAAAATAAATGACTTGCCCTGGACCATGTATGCCCTCCCTGTTAGCGCCCTCTGAAATTCATGGTTCATTCTCACTAATATCTCCTGTATGTGCAGTGTCTTTATGTCCAACTCCAGCATAAACTGGGCTTTTCCCTAAGGACAGCAATTCTCTGCAGTCATAGTGGTGCTGCTGGTTTGTTTTGTTTTGTTTTGTTTTGTTTCTAGAGTGGGCTTTGGAAGTTAGAGGTAGGTGTCTTCATTGCTTTTTGCCATTTTTAGATTTGTATTGTTCAAAACTCTACCCATCTGTCACTCGAGTACTTGAAATATAGCTGATTCAAATTGAGATGTGCTATTAGCGTAAAGTACATTGATGATTTTGGAGACCATGTGTGAAAAAAATGTTAAATATCTCTTTATCTTTACCAGCTTTATTGAGATATAACTGATATATAACCGTATAAACTTAAGGCATTCAACATGACGATTTGATACACAAATGTATTGCAAAATGATTACCATAGTAGAGTTAGTGAACACCTCCATCACCTCACATAATTACCTTTTGTTTTGACTTTTTGGTGTGGTAAGTACATTTAAGGTTTACTGTCTTAACAGCTTTCAAGTATATATACTACAGTATTGGTAACTTCGGTCACCATGCTGTACATTAGTTCCCAGAACTTACTCATCTGATAACTGGGGGTTTGTAGCCTGTGACCAACATCTTTCTTTTCCCCAGCATCAGCCTCTGGCAGCCACCATTCTACTCTCTGTTTCTGCAAATTTGGCTTTTTTTTTAAGATTACACATATAAGAGAGATTATACGGTATTTGTCTTTGTCTGACTTACTTCATTTAGCGTAATGCTTTCATGGTCCATCCATGTAGTTCTTACTGGTAGGATTTCCCTTTTTCTTGTGGCTGAATAATACTCCGTTTCGTGTGTGTGTGTGTGTGTGTGTGTGTGATCTTCATCCATTCGTCTGTTGATACTTAGTTGTTTCTTGATCTCGGCTATTGTGAATACCACTGCAATGGACATGGAACTGCAGATACCCCTTCAAGATCCTGATTCATTCCTTTTGGATATAGAACCAGAACTAATTTACATTTCTCTGATGGTTAGTGATGTTCGGCATCTTTTCATGTACCTATTGGGCATTTGCGCATCTTTAGAAAGTGCCTAGTAAGCTCCTCTGCCCATCTTTTAATCAGGTTGATGGGTTGATGGGTTTTTGCTTTTGAATTATGTGAGTTCCTTATACATTTTGGATATTAATTTCTCATCAGATAGGTGATTTGCAAATATTTTCTTTTATAAGAAAAACTGACTTTTCCCCTTGTTGATTGTTGATTTTGCTGTGTAGAAGCTTTTTAGTTTGATTCAGTCAGTCCCACTTTTTAATTTTTGGTTTTTGTTCCTTGTGCTTTTAGTGTCCTCTCTAAAAATGGTTGATAAGACCAATGTCAAGGGTCTTTTCTCCTATGTTTTCTTCTAGAGGTTTTATTGTTTTTTAATTGGTTTTATTTATTTAATTGACAGAGACAGCAAGAGAGGGAACACAAGCGGGGAGAGGCAGAGGGAGAAGCAGAANACCAATGTCAAGGGTCTTTTCTCCTATGTTTTCTTCTAGAGGTTTTATTGTTTTTTAATTGGTTTTATTTATTTAATTGACAGAGACAGCAAGAGAGGGAACACAAGCGGGGAGAGGCAGAGGGAGAAGCAGAATCCCCACTGAGCAGGGAGCCTGATGCGGGGCTCCATCCCAGGACCCTGGGATCATGACCTGAGCCGAAGGCAGAGGCTTTAACCCACTGAGCCACCCAGGCGCCCGATAACAAGTTTTATAAGTCCTCCATAAACTCTGTTTGATCCATTTGACTCACTTTTTTGTACCCTGACTCTAGCAGTTCTCTAACTCAACCAGGACTCTGATGCACTGACCATGTTCTTATTATCCTCCAATCCCTGTTTCATTTTTCATTCAAAAAAAAAATTTTACTGGACACGTGTTATGTGCCACTTCACGTGTGATATAATGGTGGCTCATACCTCCTGGTGATTTTGGTGGCTTGAGCCATGGTTGTGATGAAGTGGTGGGTATTGAGAAGTGGAGAAATGTCTTTCCTCTGCTCAGAATGGCTCCCCATTTAATGCCAGTAAAAGTCAGGGACTTTACAGTGGCTTAACAAGTCTCTACAGATCTAATACTTACATTTTACTCTGATTTTTCCTACTAATTGCTCATTAAATTTTAGCAGCTCCTTCCTGATACTCTTTGAAAATGCTTGGGTCCCTGTCACTGCTTCAGGGCCTTAACATAGTGTGTCTGAAGAATCCTGCCCCAGGTATCCACCCACGTCCACTTGGCCACCTCCCTCATATCTTCTGGGTCTTTGTGCTCCTCTGTTGCTTTTGCAACCTAGTCTGCTCTGCCTCCTAAAAGTGGAAGCACATTCCCAGCCCATCATTTTTGATGGATTCTCCTGCTCTGTTAGTCTCCTGATTTTAGCACTTAACCAGCATTTCGCATCCTAACTAATAGACTTATTTGTATGTCTGGCAACTGTGTATTATTGTCCATTTGAATGTCAATGTCATGAAGGCAGGGGTTTTTGTCTTCTTTACTGATATATCATTAAGTGTTTAGACAGCACGTAACACAGGGTAAATGATCAATAAATATTACTAGAAGTAACACATAGGAAACAAGTTACTCTTCAAAAGCCACAGACTATTTGAACCTTGCTAAGTAGGGAAGTACTCTTTGTAGGAATGAGATGATGTTAACTCAGCCTAACAGATAGCTTCTTGCCTCTCTGGTTATTTCTTCAGTTTTTCCTGAGTTTTTATATGCTCAGTAAATATTGTTGTCTGCTCTGTTGCAAACACTGCAGCTAGCATCTGGGATACATGGGCCTCTTCTAGGAGGAGAGGGACTCAAGTATGTCAGCAGTTACAACAAAGTATGACTCGGTGTATTGTGAAGAATAATTATGTTATTTAAATTGGGAATTTTGTCTGATGCAGACACAGACATCTGAAATTTAAGGCTTTGTTATACTGAGAGATCCCAGAAAGGAAGGCATGGTGCGCCAGGCTGGGGGCTGCAGGGTTATACGCAGCACACAGACTCAGACAGGTGGGGAGCTGGAAGATAGAGCGAGGCCCCATGGGAAGTGCTCTATAGGCGGTCAGCGTGGGTAGACAAGCAAAGGCTTGCGAGGATTTCATTGGTTTATTTGAACGTCCCTAGGTCATAGTCGGAGGGCAAGAAGGGGAAATTGTGGCAGGGACCAGCCTTTCACCCTGTGCACCTGTTTGCCTGGGTGCTCACAGGTGCTCACAGCCTGTCTGAATATGTTAAAGCTTCAGGAAATACAAAGTTTTAAAAATGTACAATATACTGGGTGATATTAGAAAAGAAGGCATAAGGCTTTGGATCCACATAGAAGAGTCACCCTGGCAGTCTCCACATGGTCCGTTTCAGATTGAACACTGTCCCAGTGGCATTGTAGCCCTAAAGACATAAATCTAGCCTTATAAAACCTATGTAAATGTGATGGTGTCTGTCTCTCATCTACTCTGTGAATATCGGATGTCCTACTTAGAGCTAGAGCCAGAGAGCTGCAGAAACCTCCCTGGCTGACCCTCCCCTGCCCTGCCTGCAGCCCCCATTGATCCTCTAATGTTTTTAATCAGTCTTGCTAAATACTTCCTGTAGGGAGAATGAGTAGTGATGAGAAGTAATCTTGCGGCTTCTTTATTTTGAAAAATTCAATCACTGATCTACAGATATTGCTTATTCATCATGATACCCCAGTGCAGAAGAGGGGGATTAAATTTCAGCCTTAAAGGTTATGGGATCCCTCAAGGCTTAGAGCATAGTAATGAAAAATTGAGAACCTAAAAAAAGGGATTCCAGAATCTGCATCGTGAATAAACTCTCACTAGACCTTGCTTCTTGATGTGAATTTAGGATTATGTGCATAAGAATATGCCATGTGCTTTTTACTAGAGCCTTAGCAATTTTGCTGTATTTCATATATAACTTCTTTGAATTTTTTTTTCCTTCAGTTTAAAGCAAATTCTCTTCAGGTTGTTTTGAGGTGGTATATAATTTCTGGGCCTATTCTGCCCTGGTCTGGAGTGGCCTTACTAATAAGTCGTCTTAGTTAAGATTAGAAGCTGTTTCCCTGACCTGATAATCCAAATAGAAGCGGTCTCCTCCTCAGGTCTAAGTCTAATTCTTACACATTACCCTCTTGCTCTGAAGATTAACAAATGTCCCTGTCTTTGTCTATGTATTCAGACATATGTATGTATGTATACTTCCCAGGTTGCATGCTCTTCCTGGACCCCAAATCTAGTGCTTTGAGTTCTTGAAAGAGCTACAAAACCAGTATCGTGTGCTAAGATACTCTAGTTCTGACATGAAGCATCTTATCCAGAGTAAAAATTTCCATTCTCCCAACATTCTGATAGTCAGAAAACTCATTTCAAATGTCTTGGTTCTTCTGTGCAAATTACCTTTTGTAAATTCTGATTTACATTCTGTACATTCTGATTTACGTATTCCCACAATATAGCAGTTAAGCTATTTTTTCCTTGAGCGACATGTCATTACCTACAGTGTCTCCACTTACTCTTTCATGAAACACTTGATTGTCTTCAATGTGTTAGGCACTGTTAACAATCGGACCAGAGAAACACTGCCTTTTGCTTTAGGGACTTGTTATCGCTTACTCTTCCTCTAGGAACTGCACAGGTCATGTGCGTGCTTGGTTGACATATTATTCTTTTAAAATCATGGCATCTTTATGGACAAAATCTTATTTAAGCTTTTTTTTATCAACTATTTTAAAAACCTAACAACCACATACTCCCTATTTTTAAATAATTTATTTTTTATTCCAGATGGAGTAATTGTTATTACAGCCTGTTTTTGTTATTTTTAAGATTTTCTTGTACTATTTGAAACGCTTTAATCCTTCCTCTTCCACGATGAATATATCTGCTTTGACTGTGTTGATACATGATGAGATTAGGATGAGTATAAAAGGCGCAGCGCGTAGGGTCAGGGAGGGAGGCAGTGCCTCGTGTTCTCTTCTCAAGCCCACTGTGGGCTGCTTTATGCAGGAGAAGGTTGCTCCACTCTCTTTCACTTCCCCACAGCCCATCTTTACCCTTTGTCTTATATAGAAGGACAGCAGCAAAGTAATATTATATATTAAAATCCTGGAAATACATTTTCAACAACAGAGGAACATTTAAATAAATTATGTTTTAGTTATAGGAAATGCTGTCTTGAAAGTGTTAAATGGAAAAAGAAAATCAAACTATAGGTAATAATAGTGAAAATGTTAAAAAAAAATAACTAATAATACCAAAAATAATATGGTAATAGAATAAGAGCTAGTACTTTTTATTTTTAAAATTTTTATTTAAATTCAATTTAGTGAATTTAGTTTCAGGGGCAGAATTTAATGACTTATCAGTTACGTATAACACCCAGTACTCACCACTTCAGCTGCCCTCCTTAATGCCCATCACCCAGTTACCCCACCTCCGCACCCATCTCCCCTCCAACAATCCTCATCTGTTTTTTTTTAAAAAGGGAAAATAAAATAAATAAATAAATAAAAAGGGAAAATAATATAAAGCTGTATTGGCATAAAATATCTGGAACCCTTAGTTTGTTCTCTGTTAAGAGTCTCTTGTGGTTTGTGTCCCTCTCTGTTTTCATCTTAATTTATTTTTCCTTTACTTCCTCTGTGTTCATCTGTTTTGTTTCTTAAATTCCACACATGAGTGAAATCATACGGCATCTTTCTCTTATTTTACTTAGCGAGATACCTTCCAGAACCTCTAGTTCCATTCACATTGTTGCAAATGGCAAGAGAGTAATAGCTAATAATTTTTAAAGAATCACCCTGTCATGAACATGTTCTAAATGCTTTATACTTAACTCCTTTAATTACCTCATTTAAACCCCACAACAACCTTATCCATTGGCAAGTACTATGCAGTTTTTGCATGTGAACATAAAAATGAAGCCCTGAAAGTTTAGGAAACATTGCTAGGTTCAGTAAAAAGATGGTACAGGTCCTCAGGACACTTGAATTTTAGTGGGGTGACGAACCTGTGTTTTACAAGAAGAGCCTACGGGTGTGCTGTGGGGATGGACAGGCAGGAGAGGCACCAGCCACAAAGTCAGGGAAGATTCCAGATGGAAGGAGCACATAAACAGACATGGAAGAGTTGACTAGTTTTCCAGGTCAACAGACAGATGGGAAAAACATAAAATTTATACTTGAAAGAGATAGTCTTGAAATGTGACTGCTTCTCACCAATTATGTGACTTTGAACAAGTAAATTCATTCCTTCATCTGAACAACAGAAATGATATCTACCATTTCTCTATGGCGTATCACAGAAAGTGTAGTATTGAAAGCTCTTTTGCATTGTTAGATGCTATTTAATTATTGAAAATATTTTAAATATGTGACTTTCAGTTTTGCTTTGCCTTGCTTAGGTAGATGTAATTGTGACCTTGGGAGGTCTTGGTGGGCGTTTTGACCAGATTATGGCATCTGTGAGCACCCTGTTCCAAGCTACATGCATCACTCCTGTGCCAATTATCATAATCCAAGAGGAATCTCTCATCTACCTGCTTCAACCAGTAAGTGAAGAATAAATATAATGTCAGCACTTTGCTTCCACAGAACTTGTAACGTTTGAGTAGAATTTCAGAAAATACGAGCCTACTGTGTGTCTTTGAAGTTGACACATGAGTGAAGTTGACCATGTTGGCCGACTTTTGTTTACCCTGTTCTACTGCCTCAGAGCATTTAACAGCAAAACCGTACAGGAGAAGCCTCAAAGTTTTCATGTTATTATGCCCAGAAAAAAAATCTTATAACTTTTAATTAAAGTTGACTAAGAATTAAATTTAACACTTTTGCATTTTGAGCAGCTGAATGTGAATGCCACTTGAGAAAAATCTCAACAGAGGAAACACAAAGCTTGGCAAATATTTAAAATGGAATTCTCATATATTTTCAGTGTTGTCATTATAATTGGAAGCTGGATTTGATTTTGTTAAGCACTAAAAAGAAAATCTTTAGCTTTTACTCTTCATAAGTTGCCTGCTTATTAATTTCACTGCCTCAGAATAAATTTCTAATGATCATGTCATTCACATCCCATGATGAATATCGAGGAAATTTTCTATCAACTTAGTGCTTAGAACAGAATTCTTATTAAATAAGTTTTATAAGGTTGATCAGTGAGTCCATCTAGAAGAATAATCATTTGGTAACATTTTTAAAAGGTAGTGGACAGTTGTTCTTTTCTGCCTCTCATTGTAATGTACTGCTTACAGCATTGCTTCTACCCCATCTGCTATCTACCATCTGTAGCATGTCATTACCTAAAAATTGTTGTTTGGTTAATATAGTGGGTATAATGCATGCTCCCTGTTGTTCAGCCGGCTTTGCATTTTTTTTTCTTTGCTCTTTGCATTGCCTAGCTTTGTTGTTTTCTGGAACACTTCCTATGAGATGTGAAAAGAGAGCTAAAGAATTCAGTTTTCACACTCCATACTGTCCATTTATTTAGTCAACAAACAGTTACAGAGTGCCTGCTACTTATTGCACTGCTAGGCAGTTGAGGACTAAAAAAACTAGTAACATGATCTTTGCTCTCTAACACGTGTCCGGTGAAGAAGTCCTTTATAAAAACATAAACATAAAACACCATTAAAAGATTGGTACATAAATGAGATGAGAGATTATATGATTTGGTCATATGTGTCATAAGGAAAGTCCACTCAGAGGCACTCACATTTTATTCACTCAGTTAATTCAACAAATATTTATCCTGCTATATGCCGGGCACTTACTTACCCAGGGATATGTAGCCAATTAAAGAGACGAAATCCCTGGTTTTCATTCTCTTGAGGCTACAGTGGAACAGGATCTTCTAGAACGAGTGGATGTTTGCTGTGGGAGACAGTGAGGAAGCCATGCGAGGCAGAAGGAGCCACTAAAGAGAGAGAGAGGCACAGGGCATGTCGTAGGATCTGCAGTACAGAAAATACTAGAGGATAAGACTAGAAAACTACTTCACGAAGAGCCTTGAATTCTGCACCGTGGAGTGCGGACATTTTTGCTGTAGGTAATGGGAAGTCATTAAATTATTTCACTTAGTGGTATGACATGAACAGATATGCTTCTTAGATTGCTCATTATGTGTTTGTTAAATACCTTTTAATCTAACAATTTCTGAAATGTGAATCTTTCTACCATTATAAATCATTGAGCTTTATTATATTACATCGAATTGATGGTATGATTGCTAAAGTAGTCACCTGTAACCTGGCTGTAGGTAGATATTCTTCTAGTTAATAGATTACTAGTTAGTTGAAGCTGCAGTACAATAATTTTTAAAAAGTAAGAAATGGAAGATTAACTGATAGAAAAAGCCACATTTGAAAAATGACTTTTTCCCTTAAGAATTGGTCAGTGTGTGAGGTGTTCTGTACCCTCGCTGTAATGTATGTAATTGTGGACTTCCTAAGATGCATTCAGCTTGGGATTCACTGGATTTCCTCTATTGTATCATCTGTCGTCCTTTGGAAAACTCAGCCATTAGTTTTTCAAATATTGTCTTGACACCATCTTTCTCCCTTCTTTGGCAACTCCAATGAACTGTAATTAAGATCCTCCAACTGTATCATGTGTATCTCAAAACCTCTCTTTCACATTCTCTATTCTTTAACCTCACCCATAGTCCATGCCACTCTTCCACTTCAGCTGTGTCTATTTGTTGCTAAAACCATCCACAGAGTTTTAAATTCCTGCCATGATACTTCTTTCTTATATGCTTGTCCTGTACACACTTTTTCAAGACCTTTCTTTAAAACGTAATTGTCATACTTACTTTATGGTCAGGAATAATTCTAATACCTGTGGTCTTTATAAGTTCACTGTCTTTTTCTATTCACTTTTGCTCTTGTATTTTGTAACCTTGATTCCTTCTGTGTGTTATGATTTTTTGGCCATGACCATATATTCCTGGGAGCTCCACCTGTGGGAATTATTTGAAGTGTGAGTTAAAAGTGAGTCCAAGGAGAATTTCGAGTAGACTCCTAACCCAGTTATTTGTAGGCATTAATAACTTAGGACATCTGTGGAGACTTTTGGACCATCTAGGTGTTGTGAATTTTGAAGGCAGTTCTGCTAGGAGTGTGACTTCTGGTTACAGGTGCTCAGGGGAGACTTGCTCCCTCTGCTCAGCTACAGAGAGCCAGGCCTTGGTCTGGCAGTTCCAGTGGGAGTGTTACTTATATTCATCTTACACTGAAAGTCTCTGCTTTGTATGGTGCAGTCTCCTTTTACACTCCCACCTTGGGCAGGCCTTTGGCCTTGTCTCCTGATGACCTTCCACATTTCAATGCCTTGGAAACCAAAGCTCAAGTTCATCTGCTTTGGTAAACACCAAATATTTCAAAGAGGAAAGTTAGATTTGGTTTTCTTTTTCAGTCCAACCTTAGTTTTTGGCTTCCGAGTATCTTTAAAAAAAAACAAAAACAGATGTTTGATGCCTTTAAAAACATTTCTTTAATTTTTTTCTAGCACTTTTTAGTAAGTTGGTCAGGGTACTAATTTGTCATACTGCCTCTGTAAGTCTGGGGATACCCTGCCTACGTTACAGGAGTAATTAACTCCCAGTCTGAGAGGTTTGCCCGCGATGAGGTTTTTGAAGTTTGTTTTTTTCTCATCGGTGGAATATCTGGTCTGGTTTGGGCAGCATCCTCCATTTTATATCTAAGCCAAACGGAGGAAATTGTGGCATCTGGGAAAAAGATAGCTAGAAGGTGGCACTGCATGTTTTTAAAGGCCAGGCCTGGCTCTGTCCTCTGTCACCTTTGGTGGGGACACAGTGACACTCCCCAGCCCACTACAAGGCAGTCTAGGAAAAGACGGCCGTGGCCCAGGGAGAGGAACCACTGTGTGAGCACAGAACACTGTCTCTCTCAAACTGCCAGACCTGAAGTTTAGAAGGAAAGTCTGGAATCATGACCCTACACAATTTCTAGGAGAATCCCTTTTTTCTCCTTTATAAAATATATTAGATTTTAATTGGTTATTAAAACGGAATCCTCAGTTCTCCCAACATAGTTATCATATCATAGCCTACATGCTCCAAAACAATGCCTTCTGGATTCTTGGTCTGATATTGTGCTTTTGTCTCATTGAAATAACTAGGAAATTACCTATCCTAAGAAAATGATAATTACATAGTGTGGGGCAAAACCCTCCTGCACATCATACCCTCTGTCCCTTGGGGGGGGCGGCAGTATTTGGCATAGACTCCACCTGTGGGGCTAACGGTGCTGGCTTTGCTCCTTGTTGGCAGTAGTTCTAGAGAAATCTTCCCAGACTGTGCTCTTCCTCTCTCTTTCTCTCCCTCCCTCCCTCCTCACCACCCCCATCTCTGAAAGAAACAAAATCTTTTTTTTTTTTTTTTAGTTTATTAACACACAGAGATCACAAGTAGGCAGAGAGGCAGGCAGAGAGAGAGGAGGAAGCAGGCTCCCTGCTGAGCAGGGAGCCCGATGCGGGCCTCGATCCCAGGACCCTGAGATCAAAGAAACAAAATCTTAAATAAAAATCTCCCCCAGAGACACATGCTAGGTCCTGGCTTTTCAGTTGCTTTTAGTAAGAGAACAGTAAGACAATTATTGGTATAAATGCAAAAGTCAGAATGAGTGTGTTTGAGGGTTTAGGATATGAACCAATCTTACATAGTATGCCATATTTTTAAGCAGTTTTAATTGCACACTTATGAAATGTGATTAACACCACAAATTAATTGAAAGCTATACTAAAATTAGTGCATAGAACCATTTTGCATTCTAGAAATGGGACTCAGATCATTGAACTGAATGGACTCTGCCATATGTGTTTTCATAGAACTATGTGTGATGTTATCCATGTACCAGAGCATACATCTGTATTAGGCAGTGTGCATGTTTTGGGGGATACTCAGAAAGGGCGTCTAAGTTACTGTTCATAGTTAATAGGACTGATCATAATCATAATCACAATGGTCAGAAGACACCCTCATAACTTTACATTGAAACCATTTTCAAATATTGTGGAACTAGGGCCCAAGAAAATCAATCTGGTGTGCTTCAGTGCCAAATAAAGAATGAAACTTTTTAAATGTATTTTTTAATTGAAAGTCAACAAATAGCTGTTTACAGAAAGGAAGATAATTTTGGAACTTTTACAAGAAGCATCTAATTTTAACTTCATCGCAATACTGTGAGGAAAGTGAGACAGATAGTGTCAGTCACACAACCAAGTGTTTTGACTCAACACTTTCCACTACACTACATTCCTCTTTCTTGGGGTTAGCGGCCTAACATGCAAATAGCAAACTCTTAAAACAAGTTACAGTTCATAGGCTGGTAATTATCCGTGAACAGTCTTTTACTGAGTGGGCAGTTGGTGTGTGTTTAGGGTTGTGGGGTGTGTGTGTGTGTGTGTGTGTGTGTGTGTGTGTGTGTAATCTCCACAGTATTTTCAAATAAGATGAATTTGGGGTTTACTTTAAGGGTGTATCTCACCGCATTGTTCACCTAAATTAAACAAAAATGACTCTGAATATCCCTCAAGTATAACAAAATCTATGTACCTCAAGAATTTTTATCACTTCAGAAGATTGAGATTACCTTTGAGCTTTGCTAAAATACTTCAAAAGTGGTGAAAAAAAATCCGTGTAAATGTTAATTATTTTGAGTGTTATTTTTGAGAACAGTGTTTTCTGGAATTGGTTCTGTAATTATAAATTGTCTGAAATTGAAGATAATAGCAGGAGGATGAGACACGTATGGGAACTGTTGGTATGACTGATAAAATGTTTTGGTGCTGTGCTTTGCTAAGAGAAGTGGCCTGTGTCTGTGAAGTGGCAATGATAACCCTAGATCATGAGACTAAAATTTGCTTTTTTTAAAAAAGCCACCCAAACCCTCAAATTGTCTTAGCATTTCTGTGTTAATCTACATGTGAGACTCTCTTGAGACTGGTATGTAAATAAGTAAGCATCCTTCATTCATGAGCGTCCTCTTGGTCAGGCTGCCCTGTGCGTCCAGGAGCCTTTCCCTTAGAGTTTCAGAGGTTGTTCCAGACCTGAGTCTTTCCTCTACGTTCTCTCCTCAGTCCCCTTTCTGTGACTTATTTTAGTTATTACAAATTGAATTTTAAAACAAGGAGACAATAATGTACTTCCAGGTCTGTATAAATATGGAAAAATGTTTGGAATATTTTAGCTGGTTTATTTTTGAGTATATAATGTCTTTTACATTGTGTTTTGGCATATTTCCCTTGCTATGGGTCAAACTGTCATTATGAGTGAAAGTCTCAGTAGGTAGCATTTTAAAAATGGCAGATTGAACATTCCTTCAAATAGAAAATTAAAAATAGAATGCATAATGGCTCCTCCCTTAAAAGTAAGCATTTCTCTTTTACTTTCCAAAATGTCTTCTTAATAAGACTTTATAACCTTTTATGAGCAGGAGGCTTTATGAAACCAGTGAGAGACATTTTCGACATGAGGCACTACTGACATCAATGACTAGTTAGGCTCTATTCCTTATGAAGACATTTAGGTGCTCTGAGCCATGTTTATCATGCTGGCCATGCAGTGTGTGGATGGTTCCAGATTTCTTGTACATACTTTCTCATTTTCTGGTCCTGTGCTTCTCAGGAGTATGGAAACATTAGCTTCTGTACACCGAGCATAAATTATCTTTTATCTGCAAGTTTTATGGCAGTTGGTAATACAAGTTAATAGGATTTATGACCAAGAAATGAGATGTCCAAGAGTTAATAAGGCGTGGCTTTTACATTATCCTAAACCTTGTTCAGTGATTCCTAGTCAGGATTCCAGTATCTGATGCAGTGGAATGGTGTTACAGAGCAGACTTCCATCATTTTTTATCTCACCTGAGCAAACTTCTAAATACGTTGTAAATATTTCTTCCTCATCATCTTAGGCATGTTTACTGCTACTTGTTTTTTCACTCTGGCTGTTAAATTTCTCACATTTTATAAATCAGACATTTGCAGTGCTGGTGATGAATATGGTAGAAACATGTTAAGAGTCTGATGGAAGCTGGATATCCATGATGTAAGTTTGTCATGCATGGTGGTTTCTGGTGCAGACTGAGGCTGTGGCTCTGTCTACCCACATGTTCACATGTCCAGGACTACCTCATCAGTGACAGCACCAGGGATGTGAGTCTCAGAATATCAGCTGTATAGTAGGGGCATCTGGGTGGCTGTCTAGTGTTCAGCTCTTGATCTTAGTTCAGGTCTTGATCTCAGGGTCGTAAATTCAAGCCCCACCATGGGCTCCCAGCTGGGTATGGAGCCTATTTTAAAAAACAAAACAAAACTATATAGTAGCATAGAACCATTAAATATTAGTGTAATGGTATAAAACCTTAAAGATTGTTTTATGGATAAACAATTGCAGGGACTTAAAGGGAAAGTGACTTGCCCAAGGTTGTACACGGTGTTTTTTTGAAAGAAAATGGATGCTAAGCATGAGGTAGATCTCAGGCAACAGTGATCTGAAAAGGACCACCAGGCATCTCCTCTCTAAGGATGGGCTGTCGTGCTGAGCCCTCTCTTTCCTCTTCCATAACACCAAGTGCTAACACCCGTGCCTTCCTCTGCCGTTCACCTGCCTGAACTTGCTTTTCTGGGAGAGTCCTGCCACTCAGTGTCTGACCTCAACAGTCTGCCTTCTCACTGTGTCCCCAGCCTTACTCACTCTCTTTCTTCGGCTTCTCTGCTCTGCTGGGCCAGGGCAGCAGCTTCTCCATGTGGGATACAGACAGACACACCCAAACCTCTTCCTGACGCTTCCTCCTCTTTCCCTCACTTCAAACCTTGCCCAGCTTTCTAGGGAAAATGTTTCTGTGCCCGTTCTCCCCTTCTCTTCTTCTGTGTGCTGTTCCCCTTCCTCCTCTACAGGGCATTTTAAAATTATAAACCAAAACCTATCTTGTTTAGAACATTGTGTTAGTCTTATTATGTTATTATGAAAACATGACATTTTAATGAGCAATAAGACAACAAAATTCTAGAGCTATACAATTCTCATTTTTCTAAGTGCCCTAATGTCCTCTTTAGATTGCCTTAGAAATATTTCCTTTATGCTTTTATCCATGTTTAATTAAACTAATTTTATGTAACTAAGAAGTTAAACCACACATTCATAAAGAGTTTATTTTATAGGTATTGTGTTCTGTTTTGTTGATTTACTGCATAGAATATTTCATCAACAAACATTCTTCTAACACCTGTTATGTAGTAGATACTGTTGTAGGCAGTGAGAATGTGGAAATAAAGCAAACAACTTCTGTTCCACTGCTTATAGTTCAGTGGAAGAGCCAGAAGAATAAACTACAAAATTCAGAAATCTGTTACAAGAATATAGTGAGTGCAGGGTGCCTGGGTGGCTCTGTTGGTTAAGCTTCTGGCTGTTGATCTCAGCTCAGGTTTTGATCTCAGGGTCAAAAGTTCAGGCCCTGGGGTGCCTGGGTGGCTCAGTGGGTTAAAGCCTCTGTCTTCTGCTCAGGTCATGATCTCAGGGTCCTGGGATGGAGCCCACATTGGGCTCTCTGCTCAGTAGGGAGCCTGCTTCCCCCTTTCCCTCTGCTTACCTCTCTGCCTACTAGTGATCTTTCTCTCTGTCAGTCAAATAAATAAAATCTTTAAAAAAAAAAAAAAAAAGTTCAAGCCCTGTGTTGGGCTCCATGCTGGGTGTGGAGCTTCCTTTAAAAAAAAAAAAAAAGAAAAGCAAAACAAAGCAAAACACTGAGAGCTATGAGAACGGCATGGAAAGAGCATCTAATCCAGATTAGGGTCAGGGTTGGTGGTGATCATGGAGATAGTTTCTCAGGGGAGATAACATCTGATGGGGAGTTAGGCAAACAGAGATGAATAAAGACATTTAATGTGGTAGGAGTGTGAGGTGCAAGACAACCTGGGAGAACTTGGCACAATTGCTAGATCCTTGGGAGCCACAGGAGATGCAGCTAGAGGTACAAAAGATAGAGGGACTTGTTTGCAATTTCAGGTAGATGGTCTTTGTATTGATGGCAGAGCTCAGGTATTAAGCATCTTTATTAAGGGAATGGCATTAGATTACCATTTAGAGTGTTTAATGTGGTAGCAATATGGAGGATAAATTGGTGAGGTAAGAGACGGACGCCATTCAACTCTTAGAAATCCAAAAAAGAAATGGTGAATAAGTCAACTTCACTTTGCTGATGGAGTTCCCTGGGATGTGTGCTCGAAAGTTGTCTTTGGAGGAACATGGAGGGGAATCAGTGTAATGACTAGGATTCTGGATTAGGGAGTTGCTTGCTGTCTTTCTTTAAAATAGAGAATATGAGAAAAACATGTGAAGATAGGAAGTTGATCAGTCTCTGGGACACAGAGATTGATCTGTCTTTGAAACTATGTACAAGTGCTTAAATATAGATACATAGATATCTATAAACTCTCCTTTTAGGCAATTCTTATGTGTGTGTATGTGTGTGTGGGGGGGGGTGTTTATGATTCTACTCAACTTATACACACACACACATACATATAGCTTGACCTGGTGATATACCTTGAGAACCATCAACATATACATTGATAATTAAAAATTTGGAGTGGAGTCTAAGGTGTTGAGAATATAAAAGACTAAGTTTGGCAGCTCAGAAGAAACTTGATCAGGTACCGTTTTCATGGCAAAACACGGATAGAAACCAGATTATTTGGAGTTGATTACTAAATAGGAAGGGATTAAAAATCTACTGCTCTTGCTAACCCTTTCTCACTGTTCACTCACAGCAGTTGAATTTGGGGGACTAACCTGGGAAGTAATGATGACTTATAAAATTATTTTGGTTAGGCCATTTTCCAAGCTAAACAAAACCAGAACATGCATGTTGGGGATTATACCTTTCTGTCCCGGAGTGAGCAGAAGTGCAGCTGCCATGCTGTGCTTTTGTAAGATGGCTTGCACAGTGATGGGCCCTGACTGTATAGCTCAATGCTGGTGAAGTACTTTTCAACCTGTTTCAAGTCTGTCTTCTCTTCCTGGCCTGCCCCCAGCTCCCCAGTCTTGGTGGCCCCTCCCCTGCGTGGGCACCTTGGTCAGGGCCTAAGTGTGAAGCTTTGAGTTTGACCTTGAAATCTCCCTCTTTCTGGTCTATCACCTTCTCAGTGTTACATAACCTAAGAAATTGGTCCATCAGTTGTTTTCCAAACTGACCACAACCACTGCTTGCCTGTGCCACAAATAATTTTTAAGTCACCCTCTTAAAGCCCTGCTCAAATTTTCTGACTTCTACACAGAATTTCCAATTTTGCCTTTCTGAACTTCCCTCATCTGGATCATTTTCATGACTTTCTAAAATCTTTTTTCTCCTATGGACCCACAACAGTCTATCCATAAGACAAAAATTACTAAATTACAACTTTTTTCATTTTCTAAACCTTAAAAATATTACAATTATGTATTTGTGATCAAAGATGAAATAATGATCACACTTAGTTCATCAGATGCTAGCCAAATCCAAATAAATAGGAAGTTTTAGACGATTTAAATATATTATTCCCATAGCAATTGTTCATGATTGCCTCCACTTATAAAATACAGGGTGGCTGGACGTCCTAGGCTGTGACTTAGTCCACTTTTTTCTCTTCTGGCCTGTGCTTTCTTCCTAGTTCCTCGAAAGCTCATTTGAGGGAGTGATGGGTGTTTTCGGTGGCTGCGGGTATATTTCTACCCTTGAGGACGATGGTGTCAGGGCTGGTAGGTTTGAAGGCAGCCTGGCTACAGTGAAGTCTCAGAGGGAAAGGCATGCAACAGCAGCCTGATACCCACCACTCATCCGTACAGCTTACAAGTTCTTTAACCTTATAGGAGTCTAACACTTAGGAGGGTTTACGGAGAGATGGCCCATCAGCAAAAACCTATGGTGATCCCCCAGTGATTCCAAGGGAACAAGGGAGGAAATATCAGATTCAGCCTCTGTGGAAACTGTTTAAAAACTTATTTGAACATTGGCCTTTCGTTTTCAACCAGAAGTGACAGAATCAGTTTTGGAGACTGGATGCGATTCGTAAGCATGCTGTGTGCGGGGTAGAACAATAGAAAAGACAGCATCAGCATTTGTGTGAGCTCCATCATCGTAACTCATCATAATCCAATTGTAGGTAACGTAATGGGATATTGGATGCTAGGTGTCAGTTTCCTTTAGCTCCCCTTCCATAGTCCTCTGTGGCAAGGACACAGCACACTGTGTCATGTAGACTTAGTTCAATTGGGCGTTGCTTCAGCATCTCCCTTTGATTGAAAACAAAAGGTTGCCAATGCGGTATCAATGAACTGTGAAGTGATCTGAGTGTTACCAGCAGGGAAATGAAATGAGCCTGTGGGAAGAAGATTGGCACAAGTGAAGGTTTCTGTATAAAGGGCTTCCTACGGCTCCAGCTGGGTGGTATGACTTCTTATCCAATTAAGATTTTTTTTCCTCCTGAATTTGGGAGCATTTTGATCTTGTTTGTTCCCAAAATGATCAAAACTGAAAGTGAAGAAAAAGTGGAAAACATATCAAAATAAAGCTCAGCTAGAAGGGCTGGGATTTGAGGGAATTTATTTAAACCATGCATTTACCCTGCTGGATATTATGAAGCTCTTCCAAGGAATGGCATAAGGTGCCTTGCCCTTCTACACACACATACACACACACTGCATGTAACATACATGTGCATGCATGCACACATGCCAGGAATCTCAGCACTACTAAGCCAAAGCCAGTCTTACTGAGAGGACGGAAAGTAAGTGTTCTGTCTCTCTGGTCAACTGGGGCGGATTTCTTTTTTCTTCCTTTTTTTTTTTTTGAAAACCACTATCCTACATAGTTGTCTTTTAAACGGGTCTACTTAATCTTTCATAACTTTGTCATGATCAGAATTATATTTGACTTACATGCATATGGAATAGTTTAACAGTGAAATTTATAAAAATGCATCAGAATTAGGAACCAAGTTAGCAAAGAAGAGTATAACCTAGGATTAGCTACAAATGACAAAGAGGATTAAACCTACTTTGACAGAGAATAGCATCAAAGATGTCCCAATCCCATATTGTCTTCTGAAGTAGACTGAGATACTACTTGTGTGATATCAAGTAGATTAGATGGTCTCAGTGTCAAAGACATACTATTACCTCTGAACTGCATACCTCTGGAATTTCCTAAGAGCCATGTATGAATTATAAAATAGCCTCTGTACCTGAAAGCTTGGAAAATTATATTTTAATAATTGTAGAGTTAGATAGCTTTTAACATGTATACATCCCGTCAGCATCATCTCACTTGACTCTCCAGTAGTCCTCGTAAACAGAGCACTTGTGTTCATTGTTTCTGTTTCTCAGGTGAGGAAACTTTGCCTAGAGCAATGTTGTAAGAGTATGGTACATCCATGGATAGTCTAGGAATTTTCTGAATCCTACTCTTGCGCCATTTGCTTTATAGCCTTCTGTTAAAATTCATGCCTACTCTGAATTTCAGTGGATCCATCTGGAGGGCTCCAAAGAAATGAGGGAAAGTAACCAGTTGCAAGCACTAACTACACATGGAGAGTGGCTTACTCAGGAGTAGGCACTGAAATCATCTGCATAGGGGCGCCTGGGTGGCTCAGTGGGTTAAGCCTCTGCCTTCAGCTCAGGTCATGATCCTGGGATCCAGCCCTGCATCCGGCTCTCTGCTCAGCAGGGAGCCTGCTCCCCCCCCCCGCCCACCCTCTCCCTCCCTCTCTGACTACTTGTGATCTCTCTCTCTGTCAAAAAAATAAAATCTAAAAAGAAAAAATCATCTGCATATCTTTATTTCCTTAGTCACCTTTTTTTGTTACGGAAAGAGTCATATTTACAGAGAATTTGAAAGACTAGTATGATGAACAACACATTCCAACCATTTGTAATTTTTTAAGCATTTAATCATGTGCATTCTATCTATGTATAGACTTTTTTCTTCTGGTAACCATCTGAAAGTAAGTTGCAGATATTACATCACATTATCCTAAATACTTCAACATGGAGGAGGATATTTAGAAACCAAGATCCAGGCAACAGATGTGCTTATTGCTGCTCTGGTGCTTTTAGACTTTTTCAGTAAACAGAACTAAGAAACAACAAAAAGGTGTGTGTGTGTGTGTATGTGTATAAATCATGGGTTCACACTGATATTTTGAATTCAGTTATAATGTGTAGTTTTCAAACTTTTATTTTGTATTTTTATTTCTTTAACACCACTCCCCCCCCCGCCACCGGCCCAAAATCCTGGCTTGAAATACTATACTTGTATTATACTATAGTATATAGTAACTAGTTTCAGATTTATAATACCCACATTACTACTAACAGTAAAGCTCCTGTGTGAAATTTAAGATTTCTTTGTAGGTCTGTCTTTAAGTCTTTAAATTATATCCCAGCCAGAGTACTCCATCTAAAATTTCTCACTTTAAATATTAAAATTTGTTCTTTCTGTGGTTATGCTGCCTATTTAATATAATGTTAGGCTCATTTGTTGCAGTTGATTTGATGTTATAAGACCTTATTTTTTTATTACTTAAAATGTTTTATAGTAATTACATAGCCTAAAGGCAAAGCTTGATAAAAGATACCCTCAGGAGAGGTCTTGCTTTTATTCCTGTCTTCCTCACCACCACCATCCTCCTTCAGAATCTTTTATATTCTTGCAAAAAATAAAAGCAAAACCAAAACAAATATGTACACATTTTCTCATTTCCCCCTTTTTATATGAAATTTAGCATACTATACACATCTGTCTGTACCTCCTTTTTTTCCACATAATATATTTTGGAAACCACTCTGTTCAGCAATAGAGATCATCCTCATTCCTTTATTATGACGATTGTGAGGACATATCTAAATGTACTGTCATTTGTCCATGTGTAGCTTTTTGAACATACTGGAAATTCAGATTAGGCAGTTCTTTGAATTGTACCTGTGTATATTTTGAAAATATTCCTCAGGTGGTTCCATGCACTTTCCCATTTGAGACCTGTTTTGCTCTCAAGACACCTATGAGGTGGAGACAATATGACCCATTTTAAAGATGAGCAAACTGGGTCTTAAAAAGATGAATTTACTTTCAGGGGTTATTTCACTCCTTGATATTAAAACCACATTCCAAATCTGTGTCAGACTGATGCTTTAGCTTTCTCCACTCCATGATTCTGTTTCCACTTACATGATTTGTGCACTTGGTATGATGCCATTCAGTGTAGAAGAAAGAATTTAAAAAGATAAACTCATTGGGGCACCTGGATGGCTCAGTCAGTTAAGCATCCATCTCTTGATTTTGGCTCAGGTCACGATCTCAGTGTCATGAGATCAAGCCCTGCGTTGGACTCCACACTGGGTGTGGAGCCTGCTTAAGATTCTCTTTCTCCCTCTGTACCCACCCCCCAACTGTGCACACTCTCTCTCTCTGTCTCAAAAAAAAAAAAAAAAAAAAGACAAACTCATTAAACATAGCCTATAAATATCGCATAATTTTTTATAACAGAGAATTAGGCTTCCCTGCCACCCTTTGTAGAGTGTATGTGTTTTTAAATAGAAATGAATGGCACAATCAGTTTTCTTATCAAAGAAGAGTACTCTATTACAGTTGAGGTAGTAATGATAATGAATCAGAGTCTTTTCTTTTTGGAAAAAGTCATGTTGATAGAGGAGCCTCAAAATTGATTAATTACATACATGCTGGCCTTTCCAATTGTCTAATGATAGGAAGCCAATTTCACTCCTAACCAGAAGCCCTCAAGGTAAAAGGCACAGAGTATGGAACATTGGTCTTATTTTATCAGGGAAGGTTAATGTACAAAAATGCTGCTCAGGGGACGGTGGAGAAGGATTTATTTTCTCATGGGTGAAGCTAGGCTATTAAGAAGTGGGCACTCTTTGAAATTTTGATAATAGTAATTGAAAAGCTATGATTAGAGCTTAATATTTTTTTCTGAACATATTTCACAGTCTAAAATATTTCCCAGAGCAGAGTAAGCCTTGTGAAAAATAGAAGGACTTGGACAAGTTTTTTCATATATTCATTCAACCAACATATTATTAAAGACTTATTTGTATCAGGTATTTACAAATTGCTGGACCGAAGAGGAATACATCCCTCTCAGAGAGCTAATAGCATCATCATTAAATAGATCATGATTTCACCGTAAAATAAAATAAGTTTGGTAGTACAAATATATACAGAATATCATGGAAGCCTGGAGAAGCGGCACATTACGTGCCACACGCAGGTCACACAGGGTCACACTCACAGGCATTCTGCCTGCGTATGTACTGCTCTGTACTCCTACTAACTGCTACGTTACTCTGTCCATGAGAAGAACCAACTGGGGCTGTTTTCAGTGATAGAAACCTAGACTGATAGGCCACAGCTACAACTCTGTACACAGACCTTACATTCTGTTCGTTGAACTTACCCCTTAGATGCAAAGATTCCTGCCCTTATAAGCACCAGTTCATTGCAGGCCCATTCATAACACGATTTTAAATAGTGTTAAATATGGCTACAAGTTATTAGCTCTAACACTTAATACTGCATACCATCCAGTAAGCTGCCATAAAGAATTTCATTTCTAAAACCAAATAGTGCATATTTCTTTAAATTTGTCTTATCTTTAATACACACTTCATTTAAAACAATTTTATGAACCAAATTCTAACTTACTACTTAGCATAAAAATGTTGATGTGCAACATTAAAAAAAATTAATGCTACAAATCTTGTCCTCTCTTCCTTTTATCTACAATGCTTTTTATATGAAAAATTGCATTTATGTCTAAAATAGAAGTTATTACAACAAGGCTCTTTTGGAAAGGAATTCTACTCAAAGGAAACATTCAGAATCATCACAAAGGAAACTGGAAAGAGACTGTATATCATAGTTAATTATAGAATAGATATTTAATGAGCAAATATATGAAGAAGCCACATGGTGTCTATCATCCTCTGCTTTGTTAGGTCTGAAAATTTTGAATTACTCAATGCCCATGTAGGTGTTGTCTAGGCCTTCTGACTCTGTGTGGAAGGCTCGAGTCCTGACTGGCATTTACTGGACTGTGGCTCCTCGAGACTGAGTCTCAGTTTTTCCATGTGCAACTGGAATGATAATGTACGTCCTTTTCATGAAAATTAAAATGTTTAAGACTATGTATATGAAAGCTAGTTTTTTTGTTTGTTTGCTTTCTTTCCTTAGGGCTTTCAGTGAAAGGGCTGAACAAATTAATCATTAATTGTAGGCATAGTGTCATCATTGGTCATTTTGTTTCACTCTTTGATTAGGATCTGTTGATTCAAATCCTGTTCCCTCTAGGATTCCCTTTTCATCACATAAGAGACCATCCTAGTTTAAGTTATCTTTTTGTTTGTATGTCCTTGCAAATTGTGTATTGCTTTCATGGCCACTAAAAAATTTTTGCATATATCCCTAAATCTAAAAACCATAAGTACAGTCCCATTTTCACACCCAAAACAATTTTAAAATAATGTGATGAAATAAAGTGTTTACCTCCATTTCCTCTGTTGTTTTAAGATGTTTTTATGGTGAGTTGTATGATCAGGGACCCAAAAAAGGCCTGTCTGTGCAGTAGGTTGGTTTTTTGTTGTTCTTTTAAACGGGTCCCCTTACCTGACTCTGCCTCCACTTCTCTTTTTCTTCTCCTTCCTCCTTTTATTCCCCTTACTCCTCAACATTTTCCTTGAAGAAACTCTGTCATTCGTTTTATGGAATTTTCAGTCTGGTTTCATTGCATGGCGTGGTATCATTACTTTCTACTTTCCTTTGAATTTTTGTAATTTTTAGTTAATTCTAGAGCTGTGATCAGACCATTAAAAAATTGGGGGGGGATTTCTGAAATGGCTGATACTATGTCACAACATTTGATTGCTCTTTATTGTGATGTCGTAGCCATTGATGATCATCGTGCGTCTCTATGACCTGATGAGGAGTTGCTCAATGCTAGTACTAAACTATTCTGCACAGTTGTTTCACTGATTGCCTCAATTATCTCTCAAAAGAGAGGCTTCCCTCAGACCAGCTACTGGGTTATCCTGTGGAATAGTCTGTAAAGGAAGGCAGGCTATACACTTAATTCTTTTTCCCTTAATTTACTATTTTTCAAAATAATGAATTGTTTCCCTAACATTCTTTTTTTTTTTAAATTGCTTTATGCAATGCAGCAAAGAAGGAGCAAAAGTTCACAAACCCTCTACACAGTTTCATAAGACAGTGCAGAGACAAAAGGGACTTAGAAGGATCAGCAGTATCGTAGGGTCTTGGTGGATACATTCTTGGGGGAGGTGGACCACTAATTCCTGGTAGAGGGGGTCTCATTCTTAGAGGGGGCATGCCTGTTGGTATGCCTTGAGCAGGGGGAAGCGCAGCTGTTGGGCCCATGGGTGGTCTCATACCCATACCATGGGGGAGCCTTCAGGTGGTGTTGCTTAACCTACAGGACGGTGGTGTCCTCCATCCTTTGAGTTGAGGCTCTAGCACTCCTGGCATGAGCAGCAATTGCAGCCACTGCTCCAGTGCCTCTTCCCTGCAGAGTCCTTCGTTTCTTGTTGGGATGGCCCCCAACCCCTCACACGGGGCCTCCTAATCTCATAGGACCATGGGGAATTGGAGCAGCCAAGCCCAGGGGGCTCCTGCAGGAGCAGTAAGTGGTGCCTGGGGGTGCTGGTACCTTTAGGGGGTGGTCCTTACACAGTCATGGAAACCAGGTTTTCCCCAGGTAGCAGCACCAGACCCAAATCCCACTTTTCTTCACTTTTTGGGTGCTTCGCAGTCTTTGGCTTGGTCTTCCTGAATTCATCGCAGTCACAAAGGATTAAATTAGTGTTCTTATTAAAAACCTTAAAGGAGGTGCCACTGAAGATTTGGTCATCTTGCAGGATACATCTCATTCTTTGGTCACTGTGCTGCAGCATCTCGCTGCTCTTTCCCGCAGTCATGGTTGCTGTTCAAATCCAGTGTCTGCAGTAGGGTTTCATGATCCCTGAGAGCTAATCGGGACAGACGGTCAGGCATCCCCGGCAGTCACCCCACTCTGCCAGTTCCATAACATTCTTCAACACCGATTGGCTAGTTTTTGTTGAGGATTTAAGCATATTGGGATTTAATCTTATTCGATAGGTATAACCAATCCAGTTTCATTATTATCCTTATTGCTGCTCAAAGTGTCCTGTCTTTGGCCGGGGGAGCACATTCAATTTGCCTCCTGAATGAATCCTTTAGACACAGACCCACTAGTCTTTGATAACTTTATTGCTTTCTATTTCTATAGTATGTTCCCAGCTCATCTTGCCCATTTCCCAGCTGAGTTTTGGAATTTCTCCAAAAGGCACTTTTAATAAGAAATAATATTTAGAGACCGTAATTGGGGCGTTAAAGGGAATGCTTGTAGCTACTAAGTTGATTCACTTGAGAAAGCTAGGATTGTGGGTTTTTTGGTTTGTGTGTGTGTGTGTGTGTGTTTACAGTTAACACGAGTTCATACTTCTACTTCCCTCTCACACTCGGTACTACAGGGAAGTACTCTTTTGATGAACAGAGTTTTAAAATTTTGACGAAGTCCACTTTATCCATCCTTTATGTTATGGATTCTGCTTTTGGAGTTTTATCTAAGAAATCTTATCTAGCCTAAGGTTACAAGAGTTTCCTTTTATGTTTTCTCTTGAGAAGTTTTATAGTTTTAGGTTTTACATTAGAACTGTGATCCACTTTGATTTATTTTCTGTATACATGTAAGGTATGGATTGACATTCCTTCATTTGCATGTGGAGGTCCCGTTGTTCCAGCACCATCTGTCATAAAGATATTCTGTCCCCACTGTATTGCCTTTGCAGCTTTGTCAAAAATCAGTTATCAGGGATCTGATCTGGGATGTGGATCTGTTTCTAGCCTCTCTGATATACTCCACTGACTATAGTTTGTAAGTCAGGGCTGCAGTGATGAAATGCAGTGCAATGGATGGTTTTTTTCATGTGTCTTTTTGTATTTTTGCCAGTGTATCTTTTGGATAGGTCCCTAGAATTGTGATCACTGGCTCAGAGCATCTGAATGAAGCCTGTTCAAGTGCTGCACCAGGAGGGTTGTACAACACAGTGATAAGAGGACCCATTTCCTCTCAGCCTTATCTGTCTAATAGGTGGGGCATAATAGTCCAGAGTAGTTTTAATTTGCATTTCTCTTGTTATCAATAGGATTGAGCATATTTTTATATTTTTAAAAGCTGTTCACATTCTTTTTCTCTGGACGATCCATCTTTCTATGAAGTCGTTGGCCTAATTTGCTTCTGTTATCATTAGAACCTCTTTTCATGTTAGGAGTATGACCTCTTTGTCTATAATGTAAATTGCATATACTCTTTTTTTCTTATTTCTGATTTTATTTGGGTGTGTGTATATGTATGCATTTTACATAAGTGATTTTTTTTACATTTTCCTTAATACCATTGTATAATTGTATATTTTTATACAATTGTATATAATTTGTATGTAATTATACGTTTAGTTTCTCCTGTCACAATCTGCATTTTCCCCCAAGGTCCCCTGAACCTCCTAAATGGTTCTTCAGATTTGCTTACAGGAAAGTTCATTCTTTGTGTTCTTGGTAAAGTTCTGTAGGTTTTCACCTACAGTATCACTATTACAGTATAACCATTTAAATGGTTAAATTTCACCATTACAGTATCATGCATTACGTGTTCAACATCCCAACAGTCCCCCGGGCTTCCCCTGTTCCCCTGACCCCCTTCTTCCCCCACACCCTGGGGAACCACTCTTTTTTTTTTTAAGATTTTATTTATTTATTTGACACAGAGAGAGAGATTACAAGTAGGCAGAGAGGCAGGCAGAGAGACAGGGAGAGGAGGTAGCAGGCTCCCTGCTGAGCAGAGAGCCCGATGCGGGCCTCGATCCCAGGACCCTGAGATCATGACCTGAGCAGAAAGCAGAGGCTTTAATCCACTGAGCCACCCAGGCGCCCTCATTTTTTACTGTTGATACAGTTTTTGCCTTTTCCCAAATGTCCTGTAATTGGAACCGTATGGTGTGTAGTTTTCCAGCCTGGCTTGTTTTGCTTAGCAGTGTGCATTTCCTCCTTGTCTTTTCTGATTACCTTTTTACTCAGCATATTTTTAAGATCTATCTGTGTTGCCATATATACATCTATTTGGAAATTTTGCATAGCACTATACGTTGGACAGCTAGTGTATTTGCCCAGCCACTCTGAATACTGGATACAAACTGCTGTCAAACCTTGCATCCCCCCCAGCCCCACCCTGCTTCACCACCCAAATAATGTTGCACTGAGCCTCTCACGTATATGCCCTTAGGGACCTATGTGAGCTTTTCTTTCATGTGTATATAGCTAGGCAAGGAATTGCTAGATCATAGGACGTGGGTTTACTTTATTTACCTGGTTCAAGATTGCCATCTAGAATGTTGCCTTTACCAAGCCAGCAGTATGTGAGGTCTTTTTTATTTTTCTTGTGTTTAAAAATTATCACTATATCCTCACCAACACTTCACATTATCCAAATATCTGGATATAAAGTATATAGGAATCAAGTGGTATCTTGCTATGTTCACTTGTAAATCTGTAATGACTAATGAGTTTGAGCATCTCATCACATGCTTGTTAGTAGTTTTTGTTTTGTTTTTTTAATGTAAGAAGTATTTGTATATTTTTGTTTTGGGGGGTTTTGTCTTATTTTAATTCCGGTGTAGTTAGCATACAGTGTTACATTAGTTTCAGGTGTAAAGTATAGTGAGTCATCACCCAGTGCCCAGCAGGACAAACCTACTCCTTAATCCTGCTTGTTAGTGTTAACTCATTTTTTTCTGTTGGGGATACTGTCAACTTTTTATTGCTGTGTTTCTTACATATTTTAAAGATGAATCCTCTGTCAGTTTTGAACATTACGTAGTGTCTCTTCTCATTACATCATTTGTCTATTAGCTTTGTTCATGATACCCTTTGTTGAACAGAATAAGCAGTTTGGTCTTGGGCTTGGTGGTTGGTGGTACCATTTACTGACAGGCTGAAAATGTGGAGGGGCAGACAGGGGTAGGAACCAAGTCTCATTCGGCTGTGTTAGTTAAGTCAGAGATGCCCACTGAGCCTTCAAATACAAATCTTGAGTAGGCAGTTGAGTATCTGAGTCTGGAACGAACGTCAGATTTTGTTAGTTGCAATATTTTATATTCTCCTTATTCCTTGAAGATTTTCTTATTTTTATGTTTTAAAATCTGGAGCTCGGTTTTAAGTTTTGGAGAAAATTTTTATTTAAGAAATTGGATTTGAAAGTACTTTTATTTGTATCATACTAGTAATTTTTTTGCTACAGATGTCATTTTGACCAAAATTTCATTTTTTTTAAATCCCAAATACTTAATCTGTATAGCATCCAGTATAGTTCTAACCCTACTCACCCTTTGCCCCTCTGACTCTCCTGGATGGTTTCAAGGGCTCTCTGGATGTATTTCATAGAACATTTACTATTCACTGTGTAAATGATTTTTCCTCCATTTCACATTGAAATTATAAGAAATAACTCAAGGTGACTCTCATCTTTAAATTGAAAATAGTTTTGAAGCAAATCTGTAATATGTTCATGGGATTTAGTTATAAAGTATTGAACATTCTCATTTTAGGACCATCTTCCATGAGAAAAAACATGCCCATGGGTATGCAAATGTGTATCTTTTTAAACATGGAAACAGTTTTACCTCAGGATTATTATTTTTAAAAGCAAAACCTTAATTATTAAATTTTTTTTGAATAGAAACAAGACACTTTACAGTTCTTGTCAGAAGTTTACCTTTGGCAACTTCTGAGCTTGCAAATGACAGAAAAAATATTTGAGTCAAACAATAATGCTAATGTACTTTTTCTTTTCTCTTGAAGGCTCACTCACAATGGTTATTAATTCTAGATTCCTCCAGATTATAATTTTTACAAGATTTTTTATTTTAATAAAATGAGTTATTTCTGTTATACACAATTGTATATCCATCTATTATGTATCTTTTTATAAACCATAACCAATTTGTTATCACATATACATGTATTTTAAGTAAAACTAATCCTTTTGGTTGTTGCAAATAATATGAAGACTCTAATTAGGATATACAGTTATTAATATAAATCCATAATTTTATACCTTAAGATACAGTCACAGTTTACTTTTTATTATTTAGGAAGAAACTATTATCTTAGCTATTGAAGTTTATAGAGATGACATTTCTTTCAGCAGGGGATGTGTGACCATCCTCAAGAAGCCAAAACAGAGAAAATCTTTCTTTTAGGTACCAAAAAAAAAAAAAAAAGCATATATTGCTGAGCTGAGCACTCATAAAAATGACTGGTGGTACTTTCAGGCATCATTCATCAGACTTACATTTTAGAGGGGAAAAAAATCTCATTATCCACTCCATACTCATTTAAGTTTTAAGTGCTTAGAAGACTTGTCATAACCTAGACTTAAGGTCTGAAATGGTAAATCTTGACACGTCTCCACTCCAACAGCTCCTCCAGGCACCGCTAGAGCCCTGAGCACCCCTACCTAAAGGAACTTTCCATTCTGTTCTGCCCTGGTTCTTGCACGCTCTTTCCCATCACTCCGCACTTTGTAATGTTATTAGCTTCTGCATCTTCCTTTATTTCAAAACTCGATGAATCTAAAAGTTTCCCATTCGGTAAGAAATGCCAGAAGAATATATTGGGCATGTTGCACTTGCATTAACACACTTAATCACAATGGGCAAGTGAAGAGTACTTTGCTACATTCAGATGAGCCTAGAGAACCTGATCTCTGTGAGGCTGTAAAACATATTGGCCTTAATTTTGTGCTCTTTCAGCACGGCCCAGAACTCTTTCCTTCTGCCATACCATGCTGGTTTCTCATATAGCAGAATTACTCTGACTTCTTTAATTGATTCTTTGTTAGTATATAAATTTGGGCTGGGAGAGAAAGGACTGGAAATATTATGTATTCATTAGTATCTGAGAAGTGGCAGGTTAAAATGGGTTACTTAGGTTTAAAAGCATATGTGTCATATATCGTTCTTTCACTTGCAAGAGTATGTTATTTATGTTAACATTTAGATGCTAACTTTCCTCATTTGAGGAAGGGGTATCTATCTTTCCTTTCAGAATGCATTTTTTCCTAAGTTATTTAAAGAATAGAATGAGGTCGTTTATTAATACTCAAAGCTACTAAGGCATCAACCTTCAGCTCTCAGGAGGAGGACATAAATAGAAACGATTTTAATGGGGCGGGGGGAACCTGCCTGGTTTTAAAAACTCTTTTTATGCTGTCTAATGTTACATTCTCTTTTAAGGAAAAGACAGAACGTTAGGTAAGACAGTTCCTGCAGGATGATCCTAATTTCTCTCTACTGTGTACACGTGGCAGCCCTGCTCCTGTCACTTCAGTGACCCGTGTTTCTAAAAATTGAACAATTCACTTTTTTTTTTAAAGATTTTATTTATTTATTTGATAGAGAGATCACAAGTAGGCTGAGAGGCAGGCAGAGAGAGGGGGAAGCAGACTCCCCACTGAGCAGAGAGCCCGATGCGGGGCTCAATCCCAGGACCCTGAGATCATGACCTGAGCTGAAGGCAGAGGCTTAACCCACTGAGCCACCCACGGGCCCCAACAATTCACTTTTTAAATGAGTAATGTATTTAAGAATTCATTAAGGATTTAAAATGACCAGAAAATTACATTTCCCCAATAACTTCTTATGCCGTCTGTGGTGTCCATCTTGGACTGGAAGATGAGGCTTCAGATTTTGACTGCTGGTTAGATACGATGTCCAAACCAAGCAGCACTGTGAATTGTGCAATTCATGGAGGTTCTGGGATATAAAATAAAGCAGTGCAATTAGGGCATTTTTAAGACAAATAATGATTTGGTCATACTGGTTTTCCTCTCATGTAATGGCCTCTATGCCCACTACTTGGTCGTATTTTCACAGCAGCCTGGAGATCCTGAGAAAGTGATGTCACATTGCCCTGTAGACTAGCCTTAGACTGGAGACTGAGACTGGAAGGGGGTGGTGTAGACGGAGGTGAAATTATATTAATGTGTTTCATATAAAAGCACCACATGGAAATTGTAACATGTCTTCTGTCTCTTGTTTTCTCTGTTGGCTTATCTAACAAAATGAAATAATAATGAAGGATGAGCAACAGAGCCCCTGTCCTGATACACATTGTTCACACATTAAACCTACCTTATCTGTTTTTGTTTGTTTGCCATGACAAAGTAATGGCCATGAGGTAGCTGAGATTTATTGAAAACTAAGTGCTTCATGTGTACTATTGACTTAACCCCTGCAACACCTTTGTGATATTAGATAGTATCTCCTCAATTTTACAGATGAGGGAATTGAGATATAAAGAGATGAATTCAGTTGTCCAAACTCACACAGCCAGTAAGTGGCAGAAGAGCATCCGACCCAGATAGTCAGACCTGAGTCTGTGCCAATCCCCACTGTGGTGTAACTGTTCCTCTTGACACTGTTGTTGCCGACACGATGATAAATACAAGCTAAACACAGTGACTGACAGTGAGTGCCGGCGGACTTGTACAACAGTCATCTGCATGGCTATTAATAGAACTATATTAAATTTTATTAAGATAAACAACTAAATGAGAACGCATCATTGAATTATTGTCATAGATAAGTAAATATAACTCATTAATTGAAAACCTTGCACATTAAAGATCCTGACTTTTTGACTATTTTTCACAAGGGGTTGTTTTCAGCCCTTTACAAGGTACACAAGTATAGCTCAGAGAAAATGCCCAACTACTGTGGCTGAGATGTTAAATGCCAAATATTAAAAACTAATGTTTACTAGTTAGGATAAAGGCTTCCCGTGGCCTATTTTTTAATGTTTCCCACAATAAAGAATTACATAATACAGAAAAGAAATTTTTAAATATTTTGTCCTGACTTAAAAAAATCTCTCTTTAATGTTACTTATTATGTGTAGCTGGTTGTATATACATATATCTATTTCACTTTCCATTGTGTCCTTGGCTTGTATTTTAGTATGCCTAAATCCCACATAGCTTACACATTTTGAGTTTGGAACAACAAAGTCATGAGAGCATTAATCATGATAAAAAGTCACTAAGTCTGCGACACTCTTTAATTTGGATTTGGAGAATGAAAGAAGAGAGGATGTTAAAATGCCTGTGACATTCAGGAGCAGAACCTTTATTTTTTATAATCCCAGAGACTGTTTTCTTACAGATGACTTGAGGAATTAAAACCTAAAGACATCCTTTGTGAGCTGGTTTTTCTCAGTGCTGGCACTCAACAGTGAAAATACTGTGCCTTTCTTGTCCAGGTCTAGAGGAAAAAAGTGCTATCAGTTATTTAGAATGTGATTTATGTCTTAAGAGAGTGGCTGCCACTCTCGGTGATTTCATGGAAGCCGGGTATCAAGGAGCAATTTTCGAAGAATTGAAAGCTGGTGCAGGGTTATGAATAAACTTGGAGAAGCTTTGACCTTCCCTGTCAAATGATAAGGCCATAAATATGTTGGTAATTCTGCTTTGTTGTGAGTACCTGTTCTTTTCCATCATTGTAGAGTTTCTAGGATACCATAAATTGGTACCAGCAAATCTAAGACAAAATTTTTTATTGTATAGAAAAATTAGAAGAGGAGAAAATGTAAGGCAGAGAACACAGGAAGCAGCCTCTTGTGTGTTGCTCCTGAAGTATGTCTGGCATTAGAGGATCCAATTTTGGAAACTTAATAGTATCCAGATCAAATTTAAAATAACTATTTGGGGGGTGCCTGGGTGGCTCGGTCGGTTAAGCGTCTGCCTCCAGCTCAGATTGTGATCCCAGAGCCTTGGGATCAAATCTCCCCACATTGGACTCTCTGTTCAGCAGGGAGTCTGCTTCTCCCTCTCCCTCTCTCTCCTCCCCCCCGCAGCTCATGCTTGCACTCTGTCTCTCTGAAATAAATAAAATAACTATTTGGTCACATTTCGTCATTTATTTGAATGATATTAAATAAATGACTTTAGGATAGGTAGTGTAAGATAGTTAATGTCCATTATTTTAATGCTTTTTTTCTTATAATGCCAGATTCATTATGAAATATGGCTCATTTTTGCTTTGATGTGGTCTTTTAAAATAATCATATATAGTACAGTGATTTTGAATGTATGTAATGCTATTAAACAAAATGTTCTGTTTCTATGATTGTATTATCTTAATTTTATTAAGATGAAATTTAATGATTGTTGGGGAGCATATTGTGCCTCTAACTTCACTCTTCCCCTTCCCCGAGTTGGTAGCTCAAGAAAGAATAAAGATGAGGAAGAATAAATCCCAATTACCCACACAGAAGGGGGCAAAGAAAAGCTGGTAGTTGTCCTTTGGAAACCACTTAACCATACTTCCGCTTTTGTTTCCATTCGCTCTTCTGAATATATATATATATATATATATATATATATATTTGCCTATTCTGTTTTATGGACATTAAAAGAAGTAGAGAGGGCACACGAAATGAGAAGGGGAAGCGCAGTGGGGGATCTAAAGTAAAGCACTGCAGACACAGGCACCCAGAAAGGGATAGCAAAAGTTCGAGGGTGCGTTAGTCATCCATTGCCATGTAGAAAATTGCCACAAACCTTGGTAGCTGAAAACAGTAGTAAGCATTTATTATATCTCACAGTTTCTTTGCAGGTTTAGAATTTGTGCTTTTCTGGGTGCTTTAAGCTTGGGGTCTCATGAAGTTCAGTCGCCTTGGGCATCAGTCCTAGGATTCCCAGGCACGTCACTCACATATACATGGCAAGTTGGTGCTAGCTGACTGGGGAGGGGGACAGCTCCATGCCTCTCTGTATGGGCCTCTACAGGCCTGTATGAATGTCCTCATGACTTGGTGACTGACTTCCCCTAGAGCAAATGGTCTATAAAAGCAAGCGAGCAAGGGGGCAACTGTCATATTTGTTATGACCGAGCTTAGAAGTCACACATCAGCGCGTCTTCATTACCCAGTTGATACACATGCTCGTCCTATTCACTGTCGGGAATCACTCACAGAGACATAAGTACCAGGATGCAGGGTTCATTGGGTGCCATTTTGGAGACTGACTACCACAGCGAAATATGAAAAAGAGATATATGAACTCACAGACTTGTACGAATGGGAGAGGGTGAAAGATTAGGTGGTTCAGTTATGAGGATGATTGTTGTGCAACACGTTTGTGATTTGTGACAGACGTGAAGACTACCGTGTTACCAGTTGTCCCTTCCTGCGAACCCACTGCATCACACCTAGTATGCCTGACTGCGCCTTCATGATAATCATCTTTACAGCACAGAATATAAAGCTAAGCTGCATTAAAGCATGATATTTACCTAGAAATCTTACCATAATTTTACCTCCAGACATCAAAAATCTATCCACTCTTCTCTGCAAAAATTAGTACTTTCACCTTTCTTATATTGAAGACTCTTGCCGCATGTAAGAGGTACCAAAATACTGTAACAATTAAGATGATGATCTAACTTGAAAGGTATATTTATTACAACATTTTACCAACACATAATATATAATGGGGTACTTTTCAGGTTACTTTTAGCAGACAAAATTATCCTAACATTCTTGACACGAAAAATGAGAAGCAAGTAAATTGACTGTCTAAAATTGAAAGTAATGCATTGTTTGGTTGCCCATTTTATCCTTTTAATAATAGTGAATGTTTATAGAGCATTCACTCTTTGGCAGGCACTATTCTAAGTACTTCACATATCAAGTCATTTAATCCTCAACAATTCTTTTGTTCTGGTTTTATAGATAGAGAAAATGAAATACAAACATGGTGAAAAGGGATTCAGATCCACGAAGTCTTTCTTCAGCACCTGTGCCCTAAACCACAGTGCTGTGCACATAACAGGCTCCCTCAGGCTAGCTCAGAACCCGGATTCATTAATAATGACAACATTTCTCTCAGATCCACTCCATGGACAGAACCTAAAATCTAGCTAGACTTCTCAGGGGCTAGAAGAGGGAAATGGGAAGCTTCCAGAAAGTTAGGAGTGTTTCTCTTGACGGTCAGTATGGAGGTAGGTAGGTCTGACTTGACTTTGTCAAAGGATCAACTTAGCTGCCAATTTGAGAATAGGCTGTACTGGGACAAGGGGAGATCTTGTTATGGGGACTTGGATAGAGTGGTAGTAAAAGAAATTATGAGTAGTGATAGGAATCTGGGTATATTGTGAATAGAGAGCCAATAGGATTTCCTTATGGGTATAAGAAAAGAAGAAAACCTTTTTGCCAGAGCATTTGGAAAGATGGAGTTCATATCAACTCAGATAAAGATAGGGTGGATTTGAGGCAAAAGATCAGGGTGTCAAATAGGCAGTGGATATTCAGAAGCAGAGTTAGAAAAGTCTCAGCTAGAGATACTAATTTGGGATTCGCCAAGATCTAGATGGTTAAGCTCACAAAGGGCATAGCTAGATTGATTGGAGAAGAGGATCTAGCTGAGACAAACAGACGGAGCCCTAGGGCACTAGACTTTTAGGATCTGGAGAGAAGAAGAGGACACAGCAAAAGAAATTGTGGGTAAAGAAGAGAACGGGAGTGTGGGGTCTGCAAGCAAAGGAAAGATGGTATGTCAAGGAGGAGAGAGTAATAACTCATTGCGAATTCTCCTGGAAGGTGAGGACTAATAATTGACCATTGGGTTTAACAGTTTGGAGGTCATTGGTTATCCTGATGAAAGCAAATACGGAGGTGTAAGCAAAAGTGTAACTAGAATGAATGCAAGAGGATTGGAAGCAAGGAATTGGAAATAGTGAATGAGTAAATAGTAAATCTAGGAGTCTTAATGTAAAGAAGAGCAAAGACCTAGGATAGCGAGGATGGTAGCTGTCACAGAAGTTAGAGGTCAAGAGTAGTTATCGTGGAAAGAGATGAGCTTAGTGCCCCCTTTCTGGTAAATATTTATTGTGTTCCTACAATTAACAATCTAACAATGTACAAAGTTTTAAAGATATAAAAGTGAATGAGACGTGGCTTCTCTCCTTGAGGTGTTTGCCTACCAGTGAGAGAGTTAGATGTAACACAGTGCAGTGTGGAGCCTCGAGGGTGTGCAGGTATCCAGGTCCGGGGAGGGCCCTGGAAAAGGACGATGGAGGAGGTGATGTCTGAGCTGAGTCTTGGAACTTGTACCATCTGAGTAACAAACCCAGTGCTTCCAATTATTATTTTAGGACCTAGCGGGGAAACAAAATCGTCATATTGGTTCCTGACTAAAAGTAGCCAAATCTTTTTAAAAACACTTTTGTGTGTTAATTTCCTTAATCTTAGCCCAGTCATTGATTTGCTCGCACTGTTCTTTGTGAACTTCCGGAAAACTCAATAACATGTTTTGAAAACGCCGATGTGTGCCCCGTACATTCTTATCAGCACCTTCCCTATATTCAGCCACTAACAAAGGACAAGGAAATGAACAAGAACGTGGAAATAGAATGAGAAATGTCGAAGATAAGTGGATGAAGTCAAGGAAGATAGCTGTTCATTCGCTTATTACCTTCTTCATTTACTCCCCATGTATTTGTTCTTTACGATAAACTTTGGAGAGGGTAGTGCAAAACTTAACGTGGACACTGAATACAGGGAAAAAGTAATAGAAGAGTAACAAAGAGATGACATATTCTGACAGGATTTTGAAGTTAGAAGCCTAGGAAAACATGATAATGTAGTAAAAAAGTAGATTTTAAGATGATGCCACACTGAGGTGTAGACTCCACATCTCCCAGTTACTAGTTGAGTGATCGTGAGCAAGCTAATGACTGTACTGAGTCTGTGGTCTCCTGGTAATAACTCTGCCACTCAAGCTTGTTGTGGGAATCAGGGTGCCCAGCGGAATGTTAGGGCATAGCCAATATTCAAAAATTGCTACGTCACTTCTCTTTTTCTTTAACTGGACCTTTCTCGTTATTTCTTCCAGTTTATAAAGTTTGGTCGTCACGCTGGGGTTTGAAGTAAATAATTGCAGTGTTGTCTTTTTCTCCCCTCTTCTTCAGGCGCACCAACAACATCCCATGAGCATTGTGACCATGCATGCGGGAAAAAAAACAAACCCAAAAACTAGACTCAGTCACACATGCTGAACATCAGCCATGCCGCATCTCTGCAAGCAGAAACACTCCCCTACCAGTCTTACTGACTTGTAGCTTCTGGGCTAAGAGAGAGAGAAGAATATGGGGTAGCGTTTGTTGAGCCTGACAAAAGAGAGAGGTCAGCTAGAGGAGAATGTTGGTGCCTGAGTTGTTGTGGGGAGCTGCCTGTCTGTTGTAGGCGACTCTACATACAGCTGTTTTATAGAGGGAAGGTTGGGGGGGATGGTTAATGATACAGGGAGGAAAGTTGAAATGTATATTGCAGTGCTGCTATTCTTGTCAACCCTTGACCAATTATGAGAAAATTTGAAAAATAAGCCCAGTGGATTTAGAGTCTGAATTGAATTGTATTTAAATTATTTGCTTGCATTGGAAAAAAAGAGAGAGTCTCAGAGCACCTGGATGACTCAATCAGTAAAGAGTCCAGTTTTGGCTCAGGTCATGGTCTCAGGGTCCTGGGATCAAGGGCCCTCCCTCCCCCATCAGGCTCCCTGCTCAGTGGGGAGTTTGCTTGTCCCTCCTCTTCCTCTGCCCCTTCTCCCATTCATGTGCATGGGTACTCGCTCTCATGTTCTCTCTCTCTCAAATAAATAAAATCTTTAAAAAAAGAGAGAGAAAGAAAATCTCATGTTACCTTAGTAGTAGGCTCAATTCATATGGAGCATTCCAAAAACAATTGCATTTTGGATGTGATGACTAGATAAGAGATCTCAGAAGGAGTTCTTAGAACTTTCCTAAAATTGATGATCAAAGTTCGTGTTTATACTCCTATAAAGAAGAACAAGATGTGGTGTATATATATGTGGAATATCATGCAGCCATCAGAATTGAGATCTTGCCATTTGCAACGATGTGGATGGAACTAAAGGGTATTATGCTAAGCAGAATAAGTCAGTCAGTCAGAACGACAATTATATGATCTCTCTGATATGTGGAATTTGAGAAACAAGGCAGAGGATCATGGGGGAAGAGAGGAAAAAATGAAATGGGACCAGAAATGGGAAAAAATGAAATGGGAAACCAGAGAGGGAGACAAACCATAAGAGACTCTTAATCTCAGAAAACAAACTGAGTGTTGTTGGAGTGGAGGAGGGGTGGGAGGGGACAGGGTGGCTGAGTGAAGGACATTGGGGAGGGTATGTGCTATGGTGAGCACTGTGAATTGTGTAAGACTGATGATTCACAGACCTGTACCCCTGAAGCAAATAATACATTATATGTTAATTTTAAAAAAGGGACAATTTCAAAATAGGGGAACATTTTTTTAAAAGTTTACTAAAAACTAGACCTTCTATAAAGCAAATGAAAATATGATTCTTCTCATGTAGACAAATTAATGCTCTGCGAAGGTTTAATATAAAATGCTTAAAGAAAAAAAAATTTCTTTTTCTCTCCTCCCTCCAATATTTCAGGTTAGTCTTAGGAGTGATCACATTTATTTTCCTTCAAAAATTACTGGGACAAAGTTCCTAGGCTTTTATAAATAAAAAGCAGAAAAGAGTGGAAGGAAAACTTGCATTCCATTTAAACTTGGACGACCTGATGGAGGGAGAGCCAAGTAAATCAATTTGTAATGTGAACATTTGAAGCCCTGTTCTTGGCACCTTATATGTGTTATCTCATTTAGCCCTCAAAATAACCCAGTGAGGTAGTATTGTAAATCCCATTTTACACACAAACATAAAATGTGTCCTCTTTATAACATCTTTAAGTGTATTTTGAGTATTGTTGGCAAGTGCTCTCAATTATTGGTGGTGTGTGCCTCTGTCCTGGTGTCCAGTTAGGCAGACGCTATCTACACAAAGTCTATGTGTCTGTAGTGAGTTGAATTCAATGAGAGTATCCCTCATGTACTCAACCTAAAATCTTGATAAACATTTTACTAAGCATATTGACACATTTTTATCAATACTTTTTGCTCTAAGCCATTGATCTTTCTCATCTGAAACTCTTTGAAAACCCTGCCATCACTCTAACTCAAAATACATCTTTTGCCATAACCTGTCCTGTTAGAAATGCTTGCTTCTGGTTACTTACTGTCTTTAGAAGTCATCATTTAAAATGTCTGTAACTTTGGGAGAAGCCGAGAGTAGGTGTCTGACGCTTGAGCATGAGGGCACGCCCCAGATTGTCTGCCCTGACTGGAATAGAAGGGAGGTGTAAAGGCAGAACGGAAGCGTTGTAAAAAAGCATCAAAACAGTGACAGAAAAGAATGGATAAATATCGATTTCATCAGTTTTATTTTGAAATAGCGAGTGTTGGGCATTAACGAGGAAATTAGCCTATCATAAAATTCTGACAATAGTTAAGTATTTCGTAAATATATTTAACTCTTGAATTAACAAACTAGCTTAACTAGCATGCAGAGGGCTTTCTTTTGAAAACCAGTATTGTCATTAACCTTTTTTTTTTTTTTTTTTTTT
>LNAC01000854.1:519383-559781 GCA_002007465.1 Ailurus styani | reverse complement strand
AATTTTATTTTTATTCTTTGCCCAAGGGGTACAGGTCTGTGAATCATCAGGCTTACATCTTTCACAGCATTCACCAAAGCACAAACCCTCCCCAATGTCCATAACCCATCCACCCTGTCCCTACCCTCCCACCCCCCAGTAACCCTCAGTTTGTTTTGTGAGATTAGGAGTCTCTTATGGTTTGTCTCCTTCCCCATCCCATGTCATTAACCTTTTAATCAGAGAGTAAATCTACCTCATGTCAAAACATACAACTTTAGCCCGAGGTTGTCCAATAATTTCCAAAACGAAAATCAGGCGGAGGTTATTAATTTCAAAACATATCATTGAAATGTTCTGGCTGTGGAAATATTAAACTAAAGAATTATAATTTTGGCTGCAGTATATAATTCCAAATCAATATTTTCCTACATGTGTTTCTTGAAATGCAGATTCCATGGGTAATTATGAGGTATTTGAGGGGCAGGAGGAGGATCTGTAGTCAGGTAAGTTTGGGGAGCTCTCAGGTAATCAGTGTTTCTCTGCTACAAATCTCCCTAGAACATCTGATCATGCTGGAGTGCATTGTGCTTTCCAAGAGGAGAATCTTTCCAATCCTACCTGATCCTGGGAGTCATGCTCTTTGGAATGCACTTTGGAAAGTGTGCTTCTGCCATGGTTGGAAACTCTAAAATCTATCTACAGAGAAGCTAATGAATTTTCAAAAGGAAATATCTTAACAAAATAGGTAAACATATTTATATGTAACATTAATTCATTACAGACTATTTTGAATAAAACCAATACACGTGTGTTTTGAATTCTGCACTTGTGAAGCAGAATAAAAGTAGAGAAACAAGTCTTCTAGCTCTGAGATTCCACAGCTACAGAGTCACTGGGGAGACCAGTGCTCTCGCAAGTGCTTTCTGTCCCATGAATAGTCTCAGCATGAAAATGCACCGTCACAGAGGTCTGTGTTTGCATAAGAGAGGTAGCCTCTAATCCTGACAAGTACCATGTAGATGCCTCCTTTCCCTGTTCCTTCCTGCAGGCTGTTTCACTTCCTGCAGTGTTTGTTGATAAATTTTTAAGTACCTGGACAAACTAATGAAAAATGAGCTACCGGAGGTTATCCTTATGCTTAATCCGTGTACAGTGGTATTTCATTCATACTGGGTCCGTGTGCCAGAAATCTTAGCTGCAGGTAGCCGCAGGGTGTAAGTGCAGCATTAATGGCAACCTGAGGAATGGTCATCCACTTGATAATTGGCACGGGCACCTGCTTCCTGAATCTTCTGCACTAAATAGAAAGTACGTTTATGTTCTTCCTGTGTTTGATTGCTTCTGAATGGTCTTGTTAACCTGCTGTGTATTTTGTGAGATCCACACAAAGATCTCTTGCCATAAAAACTTGGCATAGTTAATTGTATTTAACAATTTAGAGATGTATACAATTCCGATGGCTCATGGATGTTTTTGCAAAAGCAAAATCTGGGGCGAACTTTATCTTTTCTCTCAGTGGTGTCATAGTCATTTGCGAAGAGGAAGCGTAATACCAACAAAGTGACAGTGATTTCTTACCCTTTCGTTAGGTATCTGTTTGTGTATGTTTTTGCTCTCAGTTGATATTACAGTCTAGCAGAAGTGATCTTATGATGCTGACTGCCTTTAACATGCTCATAAGTATGATTTCCAGCACGGATGCCAAGCAATAGCTTTGCTACCTTTCACTAAATTACAATTTCATACCTTATTGAGGTTGTTAATATGTTAAAAATAACCATGATTGGAAAAGCAAACTGTCTGATTGATTTTTGTCCCATCTTTACTATACAGAACTGCCTTTGACTTCAAAGAGTTATCTTAGCTCAGAACAGGGGACAGAGCAGGAACCTGTGCAATGATTCATGAGAGTAGATGGAAGTCAATGATTAGTTCATGTGCCTCTAGACTCCGGTAATGGCATAAATCTTTAGGGAAGTTCTTTAATGTCAGGCTGTATGCCTGCCTATGTCAAATCACATACAGGCCAGCATATATTATGAATTGAGAAATCTGAGGAATGAACAAAAATTTCTTTTGTTCATTTTTTAAAGATGTCACACAGACTGAAGATATAGGAGGAAAGCATAATATTGTTCTCCTTTAACCATACAAAGCTAAATCTGCATATTTATGCACACGAAGACTGTTCACATATGGCTAAACATCTTATTGAAACAAAAGAAAAAATATTAATTAACTGCAGGCTAAAACCTCTGTGACTTCTCAAGTCCACAAACTAGTTTATTCCCAGGTTAAAAATTTTAAGGTGTCTTGAATGTTAACATAATGAGGAAGGCAATGAATATATAGCAAGTCTAGAAAAGAAAGCTTACCACCGTGTCATTTAAATCAGCGGGTTTTAGAACAGCATCCTCTCCCTGGGATAATAAAGCTTAACATGTGTATGTGCTGTTTCCTTTGCATTATATGATGCAAGTTGAAGAATCTTCTCTTAGGGAGTTAATGTCCACCAGTTGAGAAATCATTCTTTACTTCCTTCACCATTCTTTTTTTTTCCTCTTAATTTTAAATTCCAGCGTAGTTAACACACAGTGTTATATTAGTTTCAGGTGTACAATATAGTGATTCAGCACTTCCGTACATCACCCAGTGCTCATTACGACAAGTGCACTCCTTAACCTGTGTCACCCCCATCCCCCCACCCTCCACCCAGCTCCTTCACCGTTGTCTACAGAAGTTAGCTGGAGCACCAAACCTGCTACTGTGTTTAGCTGACCATGACCAAACCGTTAAGTAGACCACAAACAGAGGGAGGAAGGCCTTCAATTAAAAGATAGGGATTAACTAGAACACACTGAAGATAAGACAACCCAACAACACACAGATCCCTCTTTGATAAAGAGTGAAGTCACAGCCTCTAACAGTGGCCCCCATTGTCAAAGACACTGTTACTCGAGACCAAGGTAGAGCTCTTTGGGCCGGGTGAGCATTCCTGCCCTTCCGGTGCTGCCTGCCACCCAGTGCTCAGGAGGTTGTGGGTTCCTTTCACCCCTCCGGTATGCTCTGCTTTCTCATGGGGACCCTGGGGGGACAGCCCTTATCAGGCCAGGATCCACCAGCAGGAAAAGCCACCCCCCTGTCTATTTGCCACTTAAACCAAAGCACTCCTGGGGAAATCAGAATTTCTACAAGACTCCCTTTCGTATGAAGGAGGCTTTCAGAATTTGTTAAAGTGTATTATGTTTGCATCTGTGGACAATCATTTGTGTTATGTTTCGCATCTATACCTTCAGAGTTATTTCTATAAGGGAGACTGCTAGGGAGAAACAATACTCAAACTCGTCTTAAGAAGCTAGCCAATGTAAATCCACTGAGGGAAAAATCCTGTACAAAGAAATGAAGGCAGCTCATGGTTTGAACAAACAAAGAGAAAGCCCTGTTTTTTGGGGGGAAAAAGCCACCTGAGTGGTAACGGTTGCTGGGAAGCAGCTGCACGTTTCCCTTGGTGCAGCGCCAGGCAACTGGCTGCCAGAGGTTGCGCGGCTACCGTCATGTGGCTGCCAGTCCCATTAAGGGGTGAGAGATGGAAAGGTCACGGAGAGACTTTTTTTTTTTTAATTAATAGACTATTCTTAGTACTATTTTAGGTTTACAGAAAATTGAGCGGATTAGATAAAGTTTCCATATATCCCCTCTAGGACTCACAATTTCCCCTATTATCTTGCATTAGCAGGGGACTTGTGTTACAGGTGATGAACCAATATTGTATATTATTATTTGTAAAAGCCCATAATTTACATTAGGACTCACTGCTTGTGTTACAGATTCTGTGGGTCTTAACAAATGCATAGGGTCGCGTATTCGTCATGTCCCACAGAAGAGCTTCACTGCCCTAACAACCTCCCGTGTGCCACCCTCCCCCCACCGCCATTCCACCTGCCCCGCCTGGCCCATCGGCCCGAGTCATGGCTTTGCATATGTGCACCCTCCGTGGAGTTGATTTCTCTTCCCATGCAAGCAGCAGGGAACCCCTTGCCTACACTCTGCCCCAGTCCTCTGCCCCTGATCAGGTCTCGGATCAGTACCTTTCCTACTTCTCTGTGCCTCCCCTTCCAGGCAGTGATGACAGTCTTCGTATGGACAGCTGCGTGAGTCGTGTCTCGGACGCTGGCGTGGAGGGTTATGAGGAAGGATGTGGCCACAGGGAGGCCAGAGAGATTTCAAGTCTGCCTTCTCAGGTCCCCTCCTGCTGCTGCTCAGGCACATTACCCATGTTACCAGCTACTCAGGCCAGGAGCAATTTTTAAGTCCCCCCTTTAAAAATCTACCCCTTGAGGCACTATTTCTTGACTCTTAGGATGTAACATGATGAGAGGATGGGGGCCCTGTGGTTTCTTCCACCCTTCTGAACCTGTGCCTTCTGACAGCCTCTGCCTTTACTCTGAACATGTAAAACGTTTCCATAGCTATAATCATCGTTCCTGTGCTTTGCCCTGAACTGATCTAAAACAAAAACAACAGAGATGATTATTCAGGAACAAGATTAGTTTTCATTTCACTCCTAAGTTTTTTCCATTGCCGTATCCCAGTTATTCCTCTTTCTTGAATTATTGTTCAGAATTATTAAAATATTTTACCTATTTTTTCTTTAGAAGAGTCTAAGAATTTCTGTCTTGTGTCACTTTATAGATAAACAACATATTGCTCTTTTTATAAGATTTCAGTGTTGGGTCAGTTATGCTGGCTTCGTTCATGGCACATTATCATCTCTGGTCCAGGCAAGAATCCTGATTGGTTAATCCATTTGCCTCCCTTTAATCCCTTTACCACATTCTGATTCCCCTTACTCTTCCCATAGACAAACATGTTAGTGTGTGTGTACACACACACACATATAAATTTAAATTTTTAACATTTTAAAATTTTGTTAGAAGAAGTGTGTTCATGTGTTTGTATTTATTTCAACTTATACAGATGGTTGTGTAATTTATTTTTTAAAGATTTTATTTATTAGAGAACAGGTGATGGGGAGGGACCGAGAGGGAGCACAGGAGGGGGTGGGGGAGGGGCAGAGGGAAAGAGAGAGAAGCAGACTCCCCGCTGAGCAGGGAGCCCGATGCAGGACTCGATCCTAGGACCCAGAGGTCATGACCTGAGCTGAAGGCAGATGCTTAGCTGACTGAGACACCCAGGCACCCCTGATGGGTTCTGTAATTTTTCCCAATTCTGTTTCCTGTTGGCATTGTTTTCACAGTGCATTGTGCTTTCAGTCTACCCACTTTCCTCTGAGTGTGTCTAATCCATTGCTTGGAGTTTGTCTACCTGTGTTGCCCATCTTTTCTTCCAGTGACAGGCATCAGGTTCAAATATAATTTATGTTTTCTTTAAACATTCTTTGTGTTTGAATGTATTTTAAGTGCTCTTAATTGAATTTATGCCTTCTCATTGAGTGTTCAAATAGAAATATGTATTTATGAGTTGTATAGGTAGTGGAGATCTATATGAACTTGTGTTACATTTCAAGAACTGATAAGTAGTTTAGAGAGTTGTTTTCCTAATAAAAGCAATCCATTGACTAAAGACAAAGCCTACTCATATGCTGAGGTCTTCTATACATCAGAGTAGGTTCCCAGAGCCTGTAACAGAGTACAAAAGGCATAGTTGGAATGAAATGCTGTAAAAGGTGGTGTAAGTACCTTACCCTGGTAATGTGTCATATATTAAGCTTTTAAATAATATTTCATTAAAATAACATCTTTATCCCCTCAGAGTTACATGAATTATGAAAAATATCTTTTTTATGTTATTATTGAATGGATGTGTGCCTTGGCATTTTCCCCATAAGGACTTGAGGTAAATTTCTATAAAGACCATGTATTCTGAGGATAATGAATAGAATAGAAAAGCAATGGAAAGTCATTACTTTGCAGAAGAAGAGGAATTTCCAAGTATTTTATTTAAAAGCAAATGTTGTAGCCTTGATTAAACATTACATTTAACTTTAACCTGCTTTTAAACTGAAAACTTGATAACATAGTAAATTATATCAGTTTTTGTAATCCAGATGGAAGAAGCCTATTCATTCCTCAAGGTAGATACTGTTTCCTGGTGGAGGTACTTCTCACTGAGCATCCCCTAGAATAGCCATGGACATAGGAAGCAGACTAACCATTAGCAGGATTGACATTGAATTCTGAAAGCTAGAAGCCCATGTCTAAGATGAAGTAGAGATTTTACTTAGAAAGAAATGCTTTATTTATACTTCAGCAAGTGTTTGATTAAAACCCTAGAACCATCATATAGTGCTGTATTACTAGCCTGTGGAATCAATTTAGTCTTTAGAATTGGCAAGTATAGGTAGGAGTCCTGATTCTGCCCCCTTTTTATCTGTGTGGTTCTGGACATATTTAATCCCTGCAAGCTGCAATTTTCTCATGTGTGAAAATAATTAACAATAAGCTACCTTGTAAAATTGTGACTAGGATTAAATCAGGTAAGAGTTCCTGGGATTATTCAGCACATACTCCTTAAATTTGTTATTAGGACTGAGTATGATAACCACATGAAGTTCTGGAATGGTACCTGGTGCGTGGGACCAGATCTTCAGTGCACATTGACGTCCTGTCCTTTCTCTTCCCCTGCTAATGATCATTCCTTCTCTACTTCAGGGGAAGCACAAAATGCATGTAGATACCGGAATGGAAGGTGATTGGTGTGGCCTTATTCCTGTTGGACAGTCTTGCAATCATGTTACGACAACAGGCCTAAAGTGGAATCTCAGTAAGTAAAACCCTTGCACAAAGGGAGGTTTTCTTTCTTTAAAAAAAAGAAAAAGTGTGTGTTTGTGTGTATATATATATATATATCTGCTGTTAGGTCAAAGGTAGGTCTGTGTTTAACCTTTCCGTGAACTGCCAGGCTGTCTTCCAGAGGAGTTGCACCATTTCATATTCCTACCGGAGATGTGTGAGGCCTCCAGTTTCTCCCACAGCCTCACCAACACTTGTTACTTTTTGTTTTTACACATCTTAGTGGATATGCAGAGGTATCTTCTTGTGGTTTTATTTGCACCCCCTCCCCCCCCAATGACTTACAATGTCGAACACCTTTTCATGTGCTTATGGGTCATTTGTATATTTTCTTTGGAGTAATGTCTTCAGATCTTTTGCTCATACTTTAATTACATTATTTCCCTTTTTAGCTTGAGTTGTAAGATTTCCTTATATATCCCAGATTCAAGTCCTTTATCAGATACATGACTTGCAAATTAACTAAACTCATTAATTTAGTTTTGATGAAGTCTGATTTTTTTTCTTACGGATTGTACTTCTGGTGTTGAATCTAAGAATTCATTTTCTAACCTTCTTCATGATTTTGTGTTCTTGAAACCTACTTTACTTTTCCAGAGAAGCAGCTATTCTAACTAAAGTAGCAAGTTCTTTTCATAGTCAGACCTCTGAGATTTTACAAGATTAGCTGCTTTTACTCAGTTTTAAAGTGTTTCCCAGTGCTTACTAACTCTAATAGGTTCTAGCTATACTAAAACTGTCTGATTTGAAATGAACGAAAACTGAGGTGGATGTTTTCATGAAATAAATGCTGATTCCCCAATAAACCATCAGGCTTGTGAAATAGGTCAACTCTAATCTCTTTAAGAATAATAGTAATTTAATCAAAGAGCTTTGGTTGAATGTCAAAAGAATTGTCTCCTGATTGACCACTTTACCTCTAACGTTGCAAAAGCTAAAATGTGGAACCACGTCGTTCTTTTGTAACATGTAAAACTCTTAGGTTCCCACAGGGAAATTAATATTTCAAGAAGTAAATAATTTGAAGATAAAAAGATATTTTAAAAGACTTTTCTATGAGCCAGTCCTGAAACAATTAGGAAAAACTAGAGATATTTTGAGGTAAATGTCTGGAGAACTCATCAGAATTTGAAAGGACGGTGAGACAGATCTGCTCCAGTGCACAGAAATATGTGACAGGCTTTGAAGCTGTTTAGCTGAAACTGACACGAGCTCCTATTAGAAGCTTTTTTTGAAAGCATTTCCAACCTAAAACAGTTGTACTTTTTGGAGTTCCATTCGTTCCTGGGGCCCAGTCTCGACACCCAGGAAGTCCTTCCGGATGTGGCAGTGACCTCACCTTTCAGGGGTGGCAGCAAGACCAGAGGGGCACTGAGCAGGGAGGAGGGCTGGCAGTCCAGGCAGTAGCCCTGCTTCCTTTCTCTGATGGTGTTGGGAAACACTCGGAGGATTATCCAGGCTTCTTCAGGGCTCCTTAGAACAGCCTCTGGTCCCCCGTGTCCCACAGTAATACGCACGTCCTAATTCTATATAATGAAGTTGACTCTGGGAAGGGGGCCTCGGGCACGATGTGGTGTTTAATCTTACTGTCCGTGATAATGTCTCAATCCTGCAGAAATGCTGTGTACTGTTATTTATATATTTACAAATTGCTTTGACTTTTGAAATAATTATTTTTCCCCTACAATTTTATGTAAAATACGTAACTAGCAATTTAGTGAAGTAGGCAAAGCAAGAAAATTGAGACGCACAGTTTCATCAGTTCTCTGTGGTGAAAGTGCTACCTAATGGGGTCTTGTGATAGGTAATATTACGTCATTAAAAAGTGGTAATAACAGCTGGGAAATGATGCAATGTCAACTTGAACAGCAGTGTCTAAATTTCTTACACTGAGAGGGCAGGGTCCCTGCTTTACTCACTGTCATTGTGAAAGCAGAGCCCTGAGGTCAGTGTCAACTTGTCAGTCACACCTATGAAGTGACAGGATGGCCCAGGAAGGAGAAAGGAGGTGCAGTTAACTCCGCAAGGTGCTTATCACTTCTTCTGTGAAGGAGAGTATGCAAGTCCTCCCAGGGAAACCCATCCAAATCTCCCTCAGAGATTGGAAGGCGATCTGACTGCAGCATCCGTCACCCCACTGATCGCCAGGGTTGATTCAGCTGAGCTGCTGACTAGTCAGCTGTCCCCTCCCACCCTCCCCACGGCTCCCTGTGCCTCCCTCCCGAAGCCACGCCCTGGGCCGTAGGGGATGACCTTCCCCAACAGAGGACCATTCTTCAGTCAGAGACTGTGAGGAGCTACACTTCCATGCTAGGACCTCCAAACAAGCTCGCACGGTCCCTTTGTAGGAGAACTAGGCTAGTGTCCAAATGAGGTGCTGCATGTGCCAGTCTGCCTTTCTTTAAAAAACAAAAAGCAAGAACCCAAATCTCCCTCCGGGGGTCTGGAGTGGAGGCTGGCTGTCTCCCAGTCTGTACCCCCTCTGAAACTAATCTGATTTACCTGTTTCAATTTGCAGTCTCTCTCATCGTGTTCTGTCTTTAAAATAAGTGTGAAAAGGTGCCTCTGTACCCATCACGCAGAAGTGAGACTTGACAGCTACTGTTAAAGCTACCTGTATGACCGTAGTTTAGAGCACAGCAGAATGTGCACATTCTGTGTCATGGGTCTGGTACCGGAGCCACTCTAGGCTGTGTGCACTTGAGAGTAAAACAGCTGTGTCATAGGCGGGTGCATCTTCACCTTTACTAGGTGGGCCACATTGCTCTGACAGTGGGTGCGCCACGGTGCGCTCACCGGGGAGAATATGAGTTGCCGTGCTCTGCGTCCTCTCTCAGTTCTCAGTATTGTCAGATTTCATCAGATTTTTGCTGATCTGATGCGTGTCGGTGACATTTCATCACTGTCTCTGGTTACACTGAGGGAAAGCATCTTTTTATAGTTCCTAACCATGCAACATTGGTTTCTTCTTCTGTGGATTGCTTTGTTTTGCCCATTTAGCCATTGGAGTATTTGTTTTTTTCTTATTATTAGAGGTTCTTCAGACCCTAATGATCTTTTTCCTGGCTATACTTTGCCTTTTCGAGTTGTTTAGGGCATTTTTGAGGGCACCGAGGTTAGTAAGTTAAAGGCAGTCAAATGTATCCATCTTTTTCTTGGGGATTTGTAGTTTTTGTCTTAAGTCATCTTTCTATTCTCCACGGTCATAAAGATGTTCTCACAATATAGTTTTAAGTCTTATTTTTAGGTATCTTCTTCCACCTGAAATTGATTTTTGTGTATGATAAGGGCTAGAGATCTGATTTTTTTCATTACTGATTACGAGTTGCCCTAGCACCATTTATCTTACTTTCTCCAACTGCAAGTTTTCATGTGCAGGGGGAGAACTTGAATTTCTCGTCTGTTCTCTTGGTTTACACACTTCCTTCTGTACAGATGCCACACTGCCTTGATTACCGTAGCTTTATAATAATCCTGAAATATGACTAATGGAGTCTTTCTGCTTTCTTCTTCCAGAGTTTTATGGTTATTCTTGGCTTTTTGATCTTCACAGATGTTAGCATTAACTTGACAAGTGTCATGCACACAATTCTATTGTGAGTTTTATTGGAATTATTTTTCATTTCTAGATAAATTGGGAGACTACAATAATGGAGGAAGAAAATTCCTGTGTGTGTCTTCCATAAACATAATATCTGTCTCCATTTACTTAGAACTTTTTAGCTGCTTTTAATAATGTAAAAATTTTGTCCAAAAGGTCCTATACATCTTTTATAAGATTTCTAGGAACCCTATATTTTGTGTTGATATTGTAAATTATACCTTTTAAAAACTTCAATTTTCTGAACTCCTTGGTGGCATATAGACAGACATAAAATTGATTTAAGTATATTATATCACTATATTGCTGAATGCTTTCACTGTTTCGGGGGTGCAAAGGAAGAGGGAGAGAGACAGTCTTAATTGTCTCATGTGGGGCTCAATCTCATGACCTTGAGATTGTGACCTGAGCTGAAACCAAGAGTCAGACACTTAACTGGCTAAGCCACCCAGGCATCCCTCTTTTATTGTCCTAAAAATATGAGTGTAGATTCACTTGGGTTTTCTACAGGAAGTCTTATATTTGATGATAATTAAGTTTTCTTTCTTCCTCAGTCATAACAAATAGGAATGTGTTTGGTTATGACTGACGGAAACAGGAGCTTTAAAAAAGCTTTTCTTTTTCCCTCATGTGACAAAGTACAGAGGTAAGTAGTTACAGGGCGTGGCTTCTGTGTTTCCCTCAGCCTTTGCCTCCAAATCTGAAGATGTTGCAACTCCAGCCAGTCAGGTCCCCGTTCAGCATCAGGAGAAAGGAAGGGGCAGAGGGGAAGACAGGGTAGCACATGTAACAGGAAAGTAAGGCTTTAGGGATTCCACCATTTCCAGAAATCCTTTCTGCATCCAGTCTTTCACCTCAGGGGCCAGAACTACCAAGCAGCCACCCTCGCTGCAAACGAGGCTAGGATGTGCAGTTTTGTATCTGAAGACAGGGGCATCCCACGTGAAACCGAGGTTCTGTCCGGAAGAAGACAAGAATGAGTAGGACTCTGCACTTCCAGCAAGAAATATCTTTTCTTTGTCCACCATCTTGATGAGCAGTTTAGCTACACATAGATAATAAAATCTTACTTTCATTCTCTTTCGGCCACACTCACAGAGGTTTCTGTTGTTGCTGTTGAAGAATCTGCAGTTAAGTAGACTAACTCATATGCATTTATAATCATCTGTAACTCTGTCCCTGAGACCTCATTTTTCTTTGATGTCCTAAAGTTTTAATACTATATGCATAAGTGTAACCTTTCTCTTATTCTAATTGGTTTCCTTCACCCTGATAAGTGGTAGATTTCATCGCTTCTGCAGATTTTTCAGATATCCCCATTTTTCAGATAAGGACACATGGTAGTTACACATCATTAGGGACCGATGCACTCAAAATTTGAATTCAGGTCTATAATGCTATTTTTCCTTATTTCCAGTTAGTAAATGAAACACTTTCCATTAAAGGTAAGTTGATGTTAAAAAGAAATCACTAAAATGAATTTAGGAGAAAGAGAAGAAAACAAGAGGAAGGCACATATATGGGGAAAGCTAGAGATGGAAAGGCTTAGGAAGAAGAATTTAAATTCTCTGGGACGGAGCTCTTAACTTCTTTACACTTTGGCCTAAGAAAATATCAAATGGAATTGCTTTCCATTTGCCCAGCCCTCTTATTTATAACACTCAAGTTGAGTGTGAAATTATGCATTCCTTGTTCCTTCTTTTATGTTTTTTCAAAGTATCGAAATAAATGACAGAATAAAATAATTTCATAGCATTGACTGAAAGAGACTCAAATCTAACCCATGTGAACTATATTTGAAGGGAAGAAATGAAGAGAAAACCATTTGAAAAGATTTTTCATCTCAATGGAAAATAATTTGTAGTAAGTGTGTTCAGGTACCAAGATTTTCTGCAGGAATTCTCTGTGAGGATTTTTAAGTGCCAGGCTCATAAGGGGACAGCTTATGGATCTCAAAACTACACTGGGTAATAACGCCGTTGCAGCGAGAAGTACCCTGAATCCTCACTCCATTCCATCAAAGCAATTCTGATCCGTTAGTGTTGTGAGTCTGCGGTGCAGGGGAGAGGTCCCGGTGCAGGGGAGAGGTCCGTGCTAGAGAGAGCGGTTTGGGACTTCTTGACCTATAGGTGTCATGGTTCAACTGTGGCTATGCCCACTTAGGCTATAACCTTCTGTGAGCTAATGCCACTAATGTGTGAGATGTTTTATATTTTTAGGGGTCTTTGTTACTGTTTTTAATTACTGCTTTTCTAGTCCTGTGCTTGAAAAATGGCACTCTGTGACATCAGTATTTCCTGTTTGATCCCAGGACAGTATCTTTTGTATCTTTTTCTTTTTTAAGATTTATCTATTTATTTTGAGAGAGAGTGAGTGCACGGTGGGGAGGGGCAGAGGGACAGAGAGTCTTAAGCAGACTCTACTGAGCGTGGAGCCCAGTGTGGGGCTTGATCTCAGGATCCTGAGATCCTGAGATCACAAGCTGAGCCAACAAAAGTCAAATGCTTAACCCACTGCACCACCCAGGCACCCCAGTGTCTTTTGTATCTTAATTCTTTGATAACTGGTGACCCACTTTGAATTGAAGATATTATTAAAGTTTTTACATAAAACACATGCATTAGAGATCAAAGATGATAATCAGGATGGTGGGTTTTTTTTTGGTTTTTTTTTGCCTCTGTCTCCCGCCCAGGGAAGCTATTAGTGAACGTTTTCCACCCACAGACCGTTTTTTCGAGTTTACAAATAGGTGAAATGGCTACTTCATCACATTTAAGATGTCAGCAATTATAGGATACCTTTTTATTTTATGTTCACTAAGGAAATAAATACTAGTTATAGTTGTAGAGATGAGGGGGAAATGTACATGTTAGAACTGATAAAATGGTAGATCAAATAACACAGAACTTAATTATCAAATTATATGCACAGACATAATTTCTTTATATAATTTGTTTAATTTATTGAATTCTAAGACGTCAGCTAGGATTCTGATAAGGACCGTGTTGATTCAGTGAATAAGTTTGAGAAGTAAATCCATCCTATACCAATGTTAAGTCTTCCAACCCGTAAACCTGGGGTACTTTTCATTTAGATCTTAAATTTCTTTCAACAAAGTCTTGCTTTTTTCATGTAAGTTTTGTACTTTTTTTGTGTTAAATTTGTTTCAAAGTATTGTATTGTTCTAATCCTATTGTGGATGGAATTCTCTTCTTAATTTCATTTTTAGGTTGTTCACTGAAAGTATGTAGAAAAAAATTGATTTTTGTATAAATTGATCTTGTATCCTACAACCTCGCTGTATTTCTTTATTAGTACTTTTGGTGTTTTAGTGGATTTCTTAGGATTTTTTTAATATTCAAGATCATGTCCTCTGCAAATGGATGTGGATTCTGGTTTCTTTTTCTTGCCAAATTGTCCTGGCTAGAACCTCCAATACAATATTAAATATTCAAATAATATTAAAAGCAGCAAGTGTGGACATCCTTGTCCTGTTACTGATTTTAGATGGAAAGCATCCAGTCTTTCACCATTCATATGATGCTGTTGGTTTTTCATAGATGTCTTTTATCACACTGAGGAAATTCCATTCTAGTCATAGTTTGTTGAGTGTTTTTTATCATGAAATAGCATGGATTTTGCCTTTTTAAATTTCGTCTATTGAAATGATCATGTGATTTTTGTGGGTTTTTTTTTTTAATTCTGTTGATATAGTATATTACATTAATTGGATCACGGATGTGAAATCAAACTTGCATCCTTGGGACAAACCTTCCCTGGTCATGATGTACAATTCTTTTTATGTATTGATGGGTTTTGTTTTCTGTTTAGTTGAGCACTTTTGTAACCACATCCTGTGATAAATTATTTCATAGGGTTTTTTGTTTTGTTTTGTTTTCTTTTCTTTTGTTTTGCTTTGTGATGTCTTTGACTGGTTTTAGTGTCAGGATAATACTGCTACCTACTCTTGAAGTCTAGGTATTCAAGAGGGCAACTCCAGGGAAGTCAGCCAAGGCAAGGAAAGCAAGACACATGGGAAGTCGGTCTAGCAGGCAGGATGCAGATTTGGGAAGGACGAAGCATAGTGGTAACTCTGGTTGCAGGAGATACCTGGCATATGTTCTGACCCAAAGACAGGTGGTGCCTGGGACCTTGGCCCTCTTTTGTCTGATTCCTGCCACAAGGAGAGGAGAGTGGAGGGAAGGAGACCAACAGGGCCATCCTGTCTCTAATTAAAAAACAGGGGCTGGCTGGCCCTTCTGAGTATAGATCACTGAACATTGAAGCAAACACAACTTTATGGGGAAGAAGTTGCATTTACACAAAAATTATGTACAATATCCTATAGGTGTTCTTTTAAAAGTCACTTATCTCTACACGTGGACGGGAGAAATTTTCCCCCTTCTGTATCTAGTTAGCCATCAGTGATGTTCAGTCTCCGTGACTTTATATGATTAATAGAAAAGTCATTAATGTTTTCATAGCCCATTTTTATTTATAAATGGGCAGTGCTAGCTATAAATTCCAGTATTGATCTTTCTTCAGTAATAATTTTCCACTACGAATATTTTCAAACCTCAGAAATAAAAAGTTCACTTACAAATTTATGTAAATTTAAATGTGTGCTGCGGAGGCGAAAGACTTGTTTTTCACAATAGCCATAACTGTAATAATACATTTATATTATTTATATAATTTAGGATCATAATTGCAAATAAGTATTTTCACAGAGATTTTTCAAGGAGGCCTCACATTTCTGTCCATTGAGTACTGAATGTTTCCAAGGACTTGGTAAAACTTTAAAATGTAGGGACGCCTGGGTGGCTCAGTGGGTTAAAGCCTCTGCCTTTGGCTCAGGTCATGATCTCAGGGTCCTGGGATAGAGCCCTGCATCGGGCTCTCTGCTCAGTGGGGAGCCTGCTTCTCCCTCTCTCTCTGCCTGCCTCTCTGCCTATTTGTGATCTCTCTCTGTGTCAAATAAATAAATAAAATCTTTAAAAAAAAAAAACTTTAAAATGTAATAGTGCATACCAGTTTCATTACTCTAGGCTGCACTGAGTGATTTCTTGTGCTTTGGACTACATTATGGGAATAGCAGAATATTACTTTATTTATTAATAGGATGTATTAGAAAAAGAAATCTTGTTGGTTCTACATCTTGATTTTTTTAAATGCGTTCTATATAGTTGCCAGCAGATGACAATTTCTATGATGTATGGGCTGGACTGTGTGGATGCTATCTCCTTTACTTAGATTCTGGAATAATTATAGTATCATAATGTCAAGATGATAGTATCACAATAATGTCATTGGTTGTTGAGACCTATGATTTTCAAATGAAATAACTAATATCTAAAAATGACTTCCAAAAATAAGTAAATAAATAAAAATGACTTCACAAGCCACACAGCTTCCTGCAACCAGGGCTGACCTAAAACTCAGGTATCTCAACTCCTGGCACAGAACTTTCTCCTCCTGATCTCCTTCACTACTGGCACTGCAGGAAATTTTGATGTTTGATAACAGATGTAAATATCTTTAAAGATAAAGTGTGTGGTATTTGATAGATTAAAAAATAGCCATTTTTAAAATTTTTTCATGATGCAAGTTTCCAGGCGTATCAGTTTCAAATTGCTGCTGTAACAAATTTCCACAAACTACTGGCCTAAGCATTGTATCCGTTATCTTATATTTCTGGAGGCCAGAGTCCTAACTAGGTCTTAAAAAAAAAAAAATCAAGGTATTGACAGGGCTGCCTTCCTCTTGGAAGCTCTAGTGGAGCATCCTTTTCTCACCATTTCCAGCTTCCAGAGGCTGCCCACATTTCTTGACCTTGATTCCTTCCGCCATCTTTAAAGCTAGCAGCATAGCATCATCAAATCTCTCTTTCTTACCTCTACTTCCATTGTTATATCCCTTCCTCCAATACTGACTGTAGCTTCCTGCGTTTAAGGAATCTGATTACAGTGGGACCACCTGAATGGTCCAGAATAAACCCATCTCAGAATTTTGATGTAATCACATCTTGCAAAAGTCCTCCTGCCATATAAGTGATTTATTCATAGGCTCCATGGATTATAGTGTAGACATTGGGGCGGGGGCATTATTCAGCCTCCCGTTGAGAAACTGAATTTCAGTGTTGTTATTCATCTGGCCTCACACAACTTGTGATAAGGTCTCAAGACAAAATAAAAACAAATTGTGTGAGCATGATTTATTTGGTGTCCACAAAGGAGAAGAACAAGGGTAACAATTTCCATCCATCCGGTTCCTGTTCTCTAAGGATTGTCATCAATCTAGGTTTAGCCAAGTATGTATTCTGATCCGTGGGAACCACGCAGGAAGTCGGGCTTGCACAGGCCACAGCCAGGAGCTCCATTCGGCCGGAGGGTTGTAAGCAGTCTCTTATTAGACATATTCCTTTTTTAAAATCCTTTTTATATTTCTTACCTTGTTTAGCCTTTGAAGCTCTACTTACATGAGAAACTGATAGTTTCTATCAAAAACAGGCAAAGGGGGCACCTGGGTGGCTCAGGTTTTTGAGTATCTTTACTCTTGCTTTTGGCTCAGGTCATGAACTGTGGCTGCTGAAATGGAGCCCCATGTTGGGCTCCGGGCTTAGCTTGCAAAGTCTGCTTGAGATTCTCTCCCTCCTCCCTTAAAATACATAAGTAAATCTTTAAAAAAAAAAAAAAAGACAACAATCTAATGTGTGATTAAGATGGTGAGAGAACACAAAAGGCAGAAAATTTGACTCTTCCTTATATTGCTTTTATAACCACACATTATTAGTCTCCGGGCTCTAAAGGTCATTGAAGGTTAAGTAGGTATTAATGAATTCACTCAGCACACATATACCATCAGACTACTAGTTTATTTATGCCACTGTCGCTGTTATTTTTACCCCTTACACACACGCAAACACCCCTGTGCCACATTCACATGCTTGTACCATGAGATATTACAGGTTTGGGTTTTCTTAGCATGTATACCTAGATTTGGCCAGTCAGGGGGTATAGACCACACAGCTGCCACTTTCGATAAGTTCTGAATGTTAGTGCTGAGGAATTGTTGCACAAAATGACAATCATGGGAAATGCTAGGACCCGGCATTTATGAAGGAGGCAAAGTTAGTGGTGGTGTTGGTAAACAGTAACTATTATTTGTCTGGAGAGAAAAGTACAAAGAGGAACAAGATTATTTTTAGACTGTGTCATTGAGAATGATTTTGAAATATTCCATTTGTAAGCAAATATTATATTTTCAGACATTTAAAGCTAATAACATATGGCCTACTACAAACTTGTTTTAAATATGTGTTTCATTAACTCAGCTCCAGTTCTCTTTTCTGTGTTGTAGGATTTGAACCAGACACGCATGATTTTTCTTCTCTTAAGGCCTTGCCCTTTTGTGATTCTGCTGAGAGAACAAGGAACCAACAATAATTTACTATGCCATAATCATCTTGTTTTGTTTTTAGAAAACCCCCTACAACCTGACAACACACATTTATTATGGTTGATTCTAGGCATTTAAATATGAAAACAATTAGTGTGCATTTGTAGGGAATATGACAAATGGGAATTTGCGAGCAGACCAATTTTTCGCTGACCTGCATTCAAGAACACTATTATAACTCAGGTTTGCCTCCCCAGTTTTTAAATGAGTTGATTTCCTAGTATTTATGTGGGCAGGTTGACAGATGAGAATGACTTCAGTGTAAGCTCAAGAGTCCCATTCTATTTCCCCTCCTCCAGGTTGCACTTTTGTGCTGATTCAGATGTGTGCTCTGTGCATTCAACCATCCTGCTAATATATTGAGACAAGAAAGCTATAACTTTTGGTCATTACATGAATTGTAGAGAAAGAATAAAGGGGTGCAGGTGAATAAACTTTTACTGTGGGAATAGCTCACAGGGTATAATTTTCTACTGAGTCCAATAATCATCCTCTGCATTGTGAATAGCACCTTCCTGTATCCCATCTCTCTTTTCTCCACACTCACTGTCACTTAGGTTTAACATCAAGTCTCTTATTAATGCAGAGTTTTATTATCCCCATTTTATAGGTGAGGAGACTGAGTCACAGGACGTTAAATGAATTGTTCAAGTTCATATTTCCTGAGTCCTCTGTACATGTAGGAGGGATTCATCACTGATGATTTATATAACTTTTTAAAAGCTTTGGGCAGAGTGAAATATCCTATCTCAAAATCCTTTCTCTAAATGAAACTGGGATTTTCCTTGAAATTGGATAACATCGAAGACAAAGGAGATAGAAATGAACACCTTAGCAATTATAATCATGTTGCGAGCCCCACCCAAGACACTCCTTCCCACTCTGTAATGCCCAAGTCACACAGTAGAACCCACACAGCTTTGTAGAGTGGTAATTCAGGTGTAATTTATGCTGACTGTGTTATGATTTCTGGGGTGATTATAAACCAAATGTCAGTCACCATGGTTCTAAAGATACTTGTAATAAAGATTCAAGGGGAAAAAAGATTTATTTAGCATTCACAAAGGAGGATAAGTGTTTAAAACAGAATTTTTGAGTGTCTACAGATTCAAGGCTGAAAAAGAAGGAACAGTGATAAAAGGGCAGGATGGCTTAGTTGCAGGAGGTTCCAACTGCGTGCCGTTTTCTCAGCAGCGAGCTGCCACTCTGTCCTCTAGATTGCTTGGAGGCCAGATTGTGAAAAAGCGCAAAAATATTTGGAGAATACTAGGCTTAAATTAAAAGAAGGGAGATCAAACTGGGGAAATGTCCAGTATGCAGACCAAAATAGAAGCTTCCACATTAAAGGGCTTTCTGTATAACTGTGAACCCCAAATAAAGTTTGTGAAGAAATATTTACTTTTTTTTTTTTTTGGCTGTATTTCAGGGGAAACTCAAGGTACAAATTACATAGAAAAGAGGTAAGATCTCAAACTTAATTACACAGCAGGGAACTACACAGTAGTCTCCTTTCCTCTTCCAGAGAGGAAAGTAGGATTGAACTAGCAAGAGAGGGTAGAAATCCTCTGACTCTGAGATTTAAAACCAGCCAGAAAAGCTTTAAACCCCTTGACAAAGCAGGTCTCTGGAGATTATTATAGAACATATAACTTACCGTCTTTCTATGTAGTTTGTACCTTGAGTTTCCCTTGAAGTGCAGCAGAAAAATTCATGCAGCTGTTTACGTCACGTAATAATGTGGAAGAAAGAGGACAGTAGGCTTCAGATTCTGACTCTAAAATGGGGGATTCCATGTTATTGGGACACCATGCGGGCTCCTCACCTGAGGATTCATAGATGATGTCAAGACTTTGTTCATTTGGAACACGGGCTGCTGAAGCCACAGAGAAACAGAGGAGTCCAGGTTAAAAATGTCAACGACTTAGATTTTCAAGGACACCTCCATCTCCTCGGTTCCCTGTGTGCTGGCAATTAGGAGAAGCAGTCATCGGACCAGAATCAGGGGATGTTTGTTTGAAAGCTGTGTTAGGGCTGATGTTGCGCTGTGCGGACCCATCTCGCGGAGATTTCCTGGGATGTGACTCAGTGTGTGACAGTGCTTTGAACTTCACAAAGGACTTCACAGTCGTCCTGTGGCATCACGAGAGTTCGGTCTCCTGCTGAAGGTTCTCCCTCTTCAGAAGTTCACAGTGAAGCCAGGAATGGGAAATAATTACTGTTCCTCATTTACACTGAGACAGAGTTGGAGCTCTGGCCACATCAATAAATTGTTCTGTGGTAAAGTTTCGGTAGCAGTACGCTGTCTCTCAGAAGCCCTGGTGCACACGTCACTCTTGGGCTCCCTTCTCAGGAGTTTAATTGCAAAGATCACTGTGGGCAAATCTCACTGGCCTTTTTGACTTCTCTGCTTTCTAGACCCATGTAATTGCAAATTAACAACAACCTGTTTCCCTCAACTATCTGTCCCTAAATCTGGTTTTCTTTCTCTCTCTCTGTGTGTGTATGTATGTCATAAAGAACATGCTTAGGAAAAAAAAATGATCCAAGCAAGAAGGCTTTCTGAATTTTTTTTTCCTTTTGGCCTGCTACACTGATCGCCAACTTTTATTTTTAGCCATTAAAAAATTTATTTTCACTGTCAGTGGCAGTTGAAGTGTAACATGTAATTAAGAAAAATACAAATTTACACCTGTGGTGTTTTCAGTTGACCTGTATCCCACCAAAGGCTGATACGGGATAGACAAGGATAAAGAAGTTTTATTTCTTACAGCCTTGCCTGGTACACACTAAATACTATGTGAATTACTTAAGTAACTTTCACCCCTTGTAGGAAGATGGGATTGTTACTCACAGGGGGAAATCTGGTTTGTGCTCGTACGACAGAGTGAATAACGACAGTGATGCTGGCTTCATTCTCATCCCATTTCTACTGTGAGTCTGATAAAAATATGAGCACTGCTCTCATCCACCCCAAGTTTTCAATTCTCTTTTGTTTAAAATGAGTGACTTTGAACGAAATCATCTCAGTCTCTTTCATCTCTAGCGTTAGTCCTCTTAACTCTCTGTAGCAGAATCGTACTCTTTTGTTCTTTCCTCCTAAATGCATGTGAAAAGCACTCGAGGTCCAGTGCACATGCCTTCTCCCCACGACTTGAGCCCATCCCCCAGTATTCCCATTGTGTTCTCCCTTCAGCATCTTCCCCTGCCTCCCACTGATCTTACTCCTCTCCAAGTGCCACTTCAAATCATGTCCTTCGTGAAGCTTTCCTACAAAATGTGGTTTCTCTTTCCTGTGAATTCCAGAAGTGAGCTGTGCAGCCCTTCTGTGTCTTTACCTGTGAGTATCTTTGTGCAGATTCCTTACTCCCTTTACTAGAATGCACTTGCCTCAAGGATTTGGTCCCTGTTACCTGTGATGCCTCTAGTAGGCTAGAACAGTGCCTTGTCTGTTTTATGTCCTTAGCAACCTTGTTTAAATTAGCGTGTACATTTTCTCCACATGAATTTTGTAAGAGTCAACTGCACTACAGTGAAAGATGTTGAAGCAAGAGTTCTTTATCATAAACCTTTAAAACAATTAGGCTAGTAAAGGAGAAGTTAAATTTTAATGGCGAAAACAGCTGTAAAGTCTTCCAGAAGTTGATAAAGCTTAAAGTGATGCCATTCAGAATGTGATTCTAATCAGAGACAGTTATTGATTGGAGCGAATATGTTGGAGAAGGGCCTATCTGGGGATGGTCCATGGAGGTCTGAATTTAGAAATCTCACCTTACTGGGGATTTGGAGTTTTAAAGGAACTCACTGTTCCCCTAGATGATTTCTCTTGCCCGTTTCTTTACTGCTGTGAGCAGTTCCCCCGACTGTGTTTGCTGTGTTTGGTTCCCCCGACCTCTTTTTTTAAAAATCTGTTTATTTTAGAGAGAGCACACACAGGGATCTCAGGCAGACTCCCCACTGAGGGCAGAGCCTGACCGAGGTTCGAGGTGTGAGCTCACAAGCCTGAGATCTGACCTGATCTAAAAGCAGCTTAACCAACTGAGTCTCCCAGGCGCCCCTGGTTCCCGTTTTAGATGTTGAAAATCATATAGAACTATAATTTGAGAACAACTATCATTATAAAAATAAAGGCAGATGAAATTGGTTCTCTCATTGTGTGTCTGTTCATGAAACTTGTAAGATTTGCTTTGCAAAAAGAGGGAAAACAAGGAATTCCCAGTTCTGCTTTACTGTGTCCTACAGGGCGCTCTTAGTGTATCATGTAAACGTAAAAAGTGCATTCATGTTTGTTCCAACTATTCTGTATCTATATTTTATCCACTTAACTAGATTGTATATGTCTTTAGTTTATGGGCCCCTTAGGTTTTGTTCCTATCCTATTTCATAAAATCTTAACACTGGATGTTTAAACGACTTAATTAATAATAGGGACTCCTTATCAAAGTTGTTCTGTCTGTTTCATATTCGGACCTTCCACATTTCTCTAGCGTTGTCAACTGCAAGTAACTAATGAAGTGGTTACTTAGCCTTGGAAACAAGCTTATTTACAGGTTGGTAAGAAATAGTGGATTCTGGGGAAAAAAGGGAAAGAAGGAACAGTAAGCAAGGAAGGAAGAGGAAAGGATTGTATAGGTTATCTGAAAAAGACCCTACCATTTAAAGAGGGAATAATGAGTAAGATCGTATGCAAAATAGAGTGAAATTGTTGGATTTCACTGAAGGACTAATTTGGTCACTCTTGAAAATGCAGAATAGTAGCAGCCTAGTAGGGATGGAAACCAGATTTCTGTTTCTTAAGGTGATGAGAGAGGAGTTCTGAGTGCATACCGAGAGCACAGTAGCAGCGGGTACTTTCACCTTCGTAAAAGACGTTTATCAGTGATTCGAGAAAAACTAGAGGTATGGAGTTTTGTTACCAAGGCAGCCTTTATGTCCAAGATGTAAAAGAAGTCTGTCTATGTTGAAGATCAAAGGGAGCCGAGAAACTGCAGAGATCCAGGGAGAAATGTCCATTGGGAGAAACGGCGGACAGGTGGGTACAGTGTGCAGGTGCCAACCCCGAGGAGCTGGGGTGGACTCCAGGGGGGGGGGAGCTTTAGGAGAGGTGCGTTTAGCTCCAACTTCAAAACCAGAAACAGACATCAAAATGAGAATTGTGGTGGTAGGTATTAAGGCGAAGACATTGCTGGATGAAGGCACTAATCATAAGTGGTGTGAATCTTTACCGGTAAGTCTGTCACAGCATCAGCAGGTAAGGCACTGGATAGAAGATTGATTTAAAAAGTTTAAAATACCTATCAAGGAGAGGGTGTTAAAATAGTGACTTCTGAATGAATTTCGGACCACAGCAAAGACTCATTGTTGAGGGTTCCTCAGTTCTGGCTTCCTCTCTAGCAGAATTCTCTGGGGAACAGTGGACAGGTTGGATTGGGGCCAGTGACCGCAGGCCCTGTAGCCTCGGGCAGCAGCTCTGAGGTCGCCATCGGTTGTAAATTCTACCATAAGTAATCTGTAACAGTGGGTAAATCCTAATAATTTTGATTGGTCCAAAAAAATTCACTGAAGCAGGTTAAAGGTCACTTTTTTTTTTCAAGATTTTATTTATTTGACACAGAGAGCACAAGCAGGAGGAGCGGCAGGCAGAGGGAGGGAGAGGGAGAAGCACGCTCTCAGCGCAGCAGGGAGACCAACGTGGGGCCCGATCCCAGGACCCCGGGATCATGACCTGAGCTCAAGGCAGATACCTAACCACAGAGCCCCCCAGGCACCCCTCGAGGCCACTTGTAAGATAGTGTCTCACTGGCAGTTTTGGTGTGCTTACCTAGTCTGAGAGGACACTTGTGGATTAGGTTCAGGGTTTGGGGTCCTGGATGTACTTATACCATCCGCTCTTGGTGCCCCGTGCTGTGTGCAGGGCTGTTATTAATTGACCATTACTGCTTAGGACAATCACAAATTATTTAGAATGTCACAGTTGAAATTTTACAGTTAGCTGTGTTTTCTGTTTAATTTTACTAATGAACATATTTTTGAGTGAAGAAGGTATGAATAGAAGAAGAAAGTGCTGGTAGTACCTCCCTATTATACTGGACCTAAACAATCTGAAAACTCAGCATGGCTGGGCAAGCGTTGGGGAGGTAACACTGTCCTGTCAGTAGAGCCAAACAAATTAAAGACAAGTTTGTTACCTAGAAGTCAACTGATTGATTTAGCCAACTTCATTTCTCATTAAGAAAATGCCCCTCTCTGCTTGATCTGCTTCTGAGTCCCCTTGTCTGTCAACTCAGTGATCTGATCACAACTGATAGCTTTAAATAGGTCTAAATGCCACTGCTTCTCAAACGTATATCTCTACCCAGACCTTTAATGACTTGTCCTCACATTTAGAATAAACTCGTGACTCCTGTCTCTGCTGCTTGTCCTGCTCTAGGATCTGGCCTTCACCCAGCTGCCCTTGTGGTTTCTGTCTTGGGTTCTTTGGACTTGCTTTTCCCTCTGCCTCTCCCAGAAATATGACCTTTAACCAGTCAATCTGTTATTTCCTGCTCAGCTTTAGTGAGGTTGTCTGCAGGATAGACCCCTGTCCTTCCCCCAGAGGGAGGTAGCCTTGCTTGAAACAATCTACTCTGTCAGCAACTTCTCCCCCAACCCCCCCCCAAAAGCCTTCCATTTGTGCAGCTAGCTCCCCCAGCTCCTTTCTCCTTGCTGGGTGGGATGCTTGCTGATTGAGGAATCTTTGAATAAAGCCAATTAGATCTTTAGATCTTTAAACTTACACAGTTGAATTTTGTGTTTTGTTTTGTTTTAACCACCTAGAGGATGTGGAAGAGGCAGTACGTAGGAGGAAATCAAAGATAATATCTGAGGTGAATCTAAAATGATACTTTTTGCCAAGGGAGATCTTTCTGTTTAACAGTCCAACTAAAGTAAATAAGATAACGCTTTGAGAGCTCCCTCAAAACAAAAGTTTCAGGAGCCCTGTTCATCAGTGTGTTCCAGTTCTGCTGTTTCCCAGAATCCAGGAATTCTCCATGTCTGCGGAGTCTACCACTAGATGTTGGGCTTTCAGTCCATAGTGCAAACCAAATAGTCTTTGGTTTCTTATTGTCAATCATCCCTGGTTCGAGGCCAGTGCCCTAGAATGGGCTGTTTATTGATGCTCTGACCTCCTCGGCTTCTAGTCTCTGAATTCCACCTGCTTTTCTGGGCTTCTACAAAGCAGCACTTGGTTTTTGAAGATTTATGCCCCCAACCAGATGTGATCTTTCATTTCCCTGAATCTTCAGAGTGCTTTGCATGTCTCTTTAAGCCACTCATAGCCTTGGATTATAAAACCTGTATAACTGCCTTCGCCCCTTCCCCAACTGGATCATAAATTCCTTAAAGACAGAACTTGGGTCCTAATCATTCTTGAACTCTCTAAAACACAATCTACATGCCTTGGACATCTGTGAACCAATGTAAAGCTTGGAAGGAAAAGGCGGTGGGTTTAAACATCTCTTCTGGTTCTTTGTAGTTACGTGACCCTGCGATTCACTTCTCTAAGCATACATTTTCTAATCTCCTGAACTTCAGTAGTCATAGAGAAGATAATGTCGTAGAAGTGTCAAAAGGGTTAGATGAGACTGTGTACATAGAATGCTGGGCACAGAGTGTAATAAGCAGTGGATATTATTAGGATGACAATTTTTATGGTTACCCAAAATATCAGTCTCAAGAGGACCCAGGAGTGACCCATCTTAAGTGACTATCTGTGATCCTGATATCGATGACATTCTAAAATATCAACTGTTGTAGAGCCAATAATATATAATAGCAAAAATTCAGCTGAGAATACAGGCCTATATCCTTAATTAAGAAAAAAGTGAACAGTGGAAAATCACTTCTGAGTCTTATAAATAGGAAATTGGATTTCCTAATGGGTAATTTAAAATACTTTGGGAGCATAAATACACCTGGAGCACTCAAGTTATAAGTTGGTGACTCAGAGAACAAGGGCACAGAATCCTGAAATAAGCAACAGCAAATGGCCACTTAAGCTCTTAAAGAGCAAATTGCAGAAAATAAATTAATTCACTTAAATATGCATGAATCTCCTGAGTGGTGGAATATGCTGAAATGGTGCTGAATGATTTCCTTTGTTGTGTGTGTTCTGAAGTATTAATAGTGCCTTGCGCTCTGTGCCCTGTACCTTTGATGAGAACAAATCCCAGAATCTTTTTGCCTTTTTAAATTGTTTTTAAAGCAATTTAGATGATAAAACAGGAAATTCCAGTCAAAGGACAGATTGGTCTCATTGATTTGGAGAAATGGACAGCAGGTTTTATCGAAGGATAGATGGATCCCAGAGGGAATGGGAAGTGATTCAGATTAAATCGTTAGAAGAGAGCTTTGGGGAGGCTGACATAATTTTGCAGAAACTTCTTAAAAGTTTGAAACTCGTCAACCTTTCCCCCGAAACATGTGCCAAAATTTTAGCAGCCTCTCTGATACTGTGTGGCACAGCACTTCAGGTTCCAAGAATCCGTGCCGTTGTAGGCTACAGGGCATATTTAGAATATTTATCAGAATTATTACTCAGTTATTTCCAGTACTCTTCAGATCCTTTCATTTTCATCATGGGAACCACAGACATGAAAATGCTGGTCCTTCATGTCCTTGCATACTTCAAAACAAATTCTACAGTCATATAATTGAATAAGGAAAGGAAAAGGGCCAGGAAGAGGAAGCAGAGACATCAAAAGCAGAAGCAAGCTATCCACTAAAGGACTATAATATTCGAGGCCATGTTCTATCTGATTTTTTCAAGGGGAGGGTTTTAAGGAAATTACTGTTTGCCCAGCAAACGCCGATTATTAGGGCAGCTTTCTGTTATGGCAGCGTTTCATTTTTTGTGCCAAAGCAGCGAAGGCGAGCTTGGCAGCAGAGTGAGGGTTGGAGCCGAGGAGACCCAAGCAGTGGGGTGGTTAAAGCTTAGAGAAGGATTTGGCAGCCCTGCCTGAGAACAAAAATAATCAAAAGAATTGCCAAGAACCATAAAACCAGGGGAGTAGGGATATGAAATACATCAACTTGATTTTCTGAACATGGAGAAATATTAAATCTATTCTAAGTCTGTTAAGATGTCCATGTATTTTTGTGAATTTCTGTATTACAGGAATTTCTGTTTTGCCTTAGGGCTATGAATAGGATCAGGTCAGATCAAGTTTTTGTTATAGTTTATTTTTTTAAGTTTGGAAAAACACATACTTGTCCACACGGTTTAAATAATGTGTAACTTATGTATAAGTTTGCGTGTATATATATGTCCCTATTGTTGAATATTTCCTTTGATGCCAAAGGCTTATCATTTATATGCTAATCTGTTCTCTTGGGAAGCTATGATATGTCACAATTACAAATAATATTTGAAGAGAAATCTTTTGTAACAACTATAAAATGAGACAGCACATTCCAGGAAGGTGGTGTAGCATCTACAAGAGCACGTCATGATAAGTCAGAAGCACGGATGTAGTTCAAGTGCGCCGTGGAGGTGCGGGCGGAGAGAGACCCTGCTGGAAGTGTAGGCGGGGTCAGATCCCCAGCAGGGTTTGAACTGTAAGAGAAAGTCTGGATTTCTCTATAGGCAATAAGGAGAGATTTTAAACAGAGAAGGGAAGTAAATGATCACCTTTGTGTTTAGCAGAGATGACTCTGGAATCATTGTATGAATTGGATTAGAGAAAGATACAGTAAATAATTTTTTCTTTTTAAAAATCAGCCCAAATATGAAATTAAAACCTTATGTCAATTATCTGACTAGGCACTCAGAAGAAGCATTGCTCACTTATTCTAAGTGGTAAGGTCTGTTGAGTGACATTTTCTAAAAATGATGGCTGTATTTAATGTATTATCTTTCTCAGTATGTACCGTTGACCTTTAAAATTCCCAAGTTAAGAGGTGCCTGGGTGGCTTAGTCATTTGAGCCTCCAGCTCTTGGTTTTGACTCAGGTGGTAATCTCATGGGTCCGTGAAATCAGAGGTCAGACTCCGCGCTCGGCTGGGAGTCTGCTTGGAGATTCTCTCCCTCTGGCCCTTCCCGACCCCCTACCCCACGCCGCAACTTGCATGCTCTCTGTTTCTCTCAAAATCAATGAATAAATCTCTAAAAGTATTATAAAACTCCAAGTTCAGCTTCCATGTCTGCTTATGAAAGAGGGTATTCTCTTCTGCAGGCATATTATCTGTGGGATGAGTTGGTTCTTTCCAACAAAAACAAGACTGGAAGTGTCTCTTATCCCGGTAGAATGTCCCAAATCTCTGTTTCTGTCATTCATTCTGTCCTGTTGTTCTGTTACAAACAGATGACCTACCAGTTTTTTGTTTAAAACAAGGTGAGGCAATTTAGAGGACCAGATGTACCATAAACGAAGTCTGCAGATGTTAGAAAATCTTCACAATTCCATACCTAGAACCACACACCCACTCCCGCATTTCACTTACCTTCTGCTGCTTATAGGATTATACTTGTAGGTAGAATTCAAACATTACCTGCAGAGATGTACTTAATTAAGTACCAACTGTTCATTGATGCTTCATGAGAAATATATGTCCTATAATAAATTAAAAGCAAACATTTTAAAGAACTTTCAGTATGAAATACTATTCTATCACCATTATTTTTCTAGTGATTAACTTGCTTTTCTAATAGCTCTGTGAGATGTTTTTCTAATCAGTGCACAGGAGCCGTCATCAAAACTAGAATTCCTAATTCTTAGCCAAAACAGTTGGAGACCAACCAAATCAGGACCTTTAATAAAGTTTATGGGGAAAAACCCATCAATCATTCATTCTCTCCCCAGTTTTGTGTACATTATTGAAGAATTTTGTCAAAGTTTTTCTGCTAAAAAAAAAAAAAAACCTTTAAGAAATTTGAATAGTATACCTATTAGCATGTAGTATTATCTAATCAAAATTTGATTTGTGAGGGTGAATCAGCTAATCATAATTTTAATCGTGTTAACAGCTCTGAAATTGGCTGATAATTATTTTTAGAATTAGAGGTTCTAATTTGTACATTGGTAATGTGTTTCCAATCACCAGCCAACGTAGCAACAATAATACATTGTATTTCTGTCTTCATTGAGATTGTGATCGACAGCTGAGATAGGATATTTCTACCAGAACTAGATATCAAACTTTTTCCCTGAATATTTAAAACTTCAGAAGTTTCCAAAGACGCGAGGCCCTGTGTAGCCTGTAGTAGTCAAGCCTCTCATGTTCTCTGTGGTTTTAATTCAGCAGAAGTCTGTGACCGGGGACAGCCTCCTCCGTGTCACTATCACTGTCATAGTTCCCTACATACCGCACCAAGCAAACATGCTCTACACACCACTGAGAGCCAAATTTTGGCCACATAGCTTTGCCCGTGTCCAAAGTAATATAAATCAGAGAGGCCCTGGAGAAGAAAATTCCATTGCCTATGAATATTTCTAACAGTGTATTTTAAATCTCTAAGGACTGAGTATTTTAACACAGTGATTTTAAACATTTTCTTAAATTGCAAAACCCTTTGCTCAGCCAGAATTTTATCTGGAACCTTAAACCATAAAGGTCAATAAACAACAGTTTTGTTTGAAGTGTAATACTACCGTTACCACAAATAGTGACTTGTCACAGATTTTTTTTTCGAGTTACCAAAATGAGTTCATAACATTGTACATATATTTCTTACTTTGGTTATGGCCCCTGCTTTATTTTTTCTGTAAGAAATAATAGCTAATAAACCCAGGTGAATATTGAGTGCTTCCGGAAGTGTCAGAAACTCTCCTGAGGCATGTCTGTGACTGCTCCTATAATCCAACAATATGGAGTACAGTTTCAGAGATAGGGTAACTAAGGTATAGAGACAAACTTTGTTGCCTGGGATCACGAAGCCTGAAAGCAGGAGAGTTGGAACTGTACTCTGGCCATCTGATTCCAAAACCCATGTACCTACCACTCATATACCACCTCCTCCCAAAAGTAAAAATAAACCTTCACCAGGATCTCAGAATTCATGGGGCTGCTCTAGAAAGACTTTTGTCAGACAAAAAGAAAAGAGAATTGAAGAGAATTTTGCAGAGAATGAGTTGCCTTATAGTTTTCTGATAAATTAGTCTACAGGCCAAGGGTTTTGTCTTAGTACCTTCTTTTTCACCTCTTGAACTATTTTTGAAGTAAAGGAGGGTATCAGTCACAGCTGCGCACTGGAATCACCAGGGAGGTTATGAAATACTGAAGCCTGTACTTCTGTTCTGCACATGGAGGGTCTAATTTAATTGGTCTATCTCGGTTGTTACCTAGATGTTGTGGTGGTTTGTTTGTTTTTTGCTTTTTGCTTTTTTTAACTTTCCCAGGTGTTTCCTGTACAGTCAAGTTTAAGAAGTGCTGCATTTAAAGCTAAGCCTCCTTTCTGCTGTGATAGTGCCTCACTCACATAGGGCCTACATGAGATGAGTGTAACTGACAGAGTGGGATGGGCTGCTCAGATTGTTCCAGGTTTTCCCGTAATAGGACAACTTGGTAATAGGGAGCCTTTATTTTATTTTTCATTTTTTTTATTTTAAATTTTGTTAGTTAGCGGGCGCCTGGGTGGCTCAGTGGGTTAAAGCCTCTGCCTTCGGCTCAGGTCATGATCCCAGGGTCCTGGGATCGAGGCCTGCATCGGGCTCTCTGCTCAGCAGGGAGCCTGCTTCCTCCTCTCTCTCTGCCTACTTGTAATCTCTCTCTCTGTGTCATATTAAAAAAAAAAAATCTTTAAAAAAAAATAAAAGATAAAAAAAATAAATTTTGTTAGTTAGCATACAGTGCAGTATTCGTTTCTGGAGTAGAATTCAGGGATTCATCTCTTCCATACAATACCCAGAGCTCATCACAAGGGCCCTCCTTAATGCCCATCACCCATCTAACCCATCCCCTGCCCACCTCCTTCCATAAACCGTCAGTTTGTTCTCTATTGTTAAGAGTCACTTATGTCATGTTTCCCTTTCTCCTTTTTTTATTTTCCTCCTTCCCATATGTTCATCTCTTTTCTTTCTTAAATTCCACATATGAGTGAGATCATATGGTATTTGTCTTTCTCTGACTTATTTCACTTAGCATAATATCCTGTAGTTCCATCCATGTCATTGCAAATGGTAAGATTTCATTCTTTTCTATGGCTCAGTAATATTCCTCTGTGTGTGTGTGTGTGTGTGTGTGTGTGCGTGCACGCGCGCGCCCACCACATTTTCTTTATCCATTCATCAGTTGATGGACATTTGGGCTCTCTCCATAGTTTGGATATTGTTGATAATGCTGAGTCTTTAAATGAATCTTCTTCCTTAATACCACAGAACCCATATTCCCTAAAAATTCTCAGATGAGTTCCTGAAAAACAGTCTCAGTGGGTCCTGTTCATTGTACATATGTTTTATGACCCCCTAGCTAGCTATCACCTTGGTGATATGAAAGGCAATAAAATCTCAAGTTTGGAAAACACTGTTTTGGATAATAGAACACAGGACTGAAAATGAGAACATTCTGCAGGAAGGGAACATCTTGTTTGTTTAGTTAACAGTAGTGGTTAAAAAACCTATTCTTCATATGGGGCTCTTACTGTTTCTTCAATAACCCACAGTGCTGCTTTCAGCTAGAGGGCATGTCCTTATGAGTGTGATGGAGGCAGATGTCCAGGGAGGAGCTGCTAGCCCGAGCTTGAGTGCAGACCCATCCATCCATACACACATCATGCACACATACACAGAGGTGGGGAGGGAAGGAGGGGAGGAAAAGGAAAGGTTGATTTAAATGCCTATCACTGTATTTTTTGCCAAGGGGTGGGCTGATTGATTAGCTCTCTTTTCTGTGATTGCATGTGCCGGTAATTAAATGTATTCATTTGTTTTCTTGGAAATAACTGAAAGTAGATTATATGCTGTCAAGCGATTTTTACTTCAGAAAACAAATACCTGTTTAATGGTATAACACCACCTCCCCCAAAACATGCATCCTTCCCCCCACTACCAATTTTGATGTATTGTGATTTTTTTTAATGATGACTATTTAGTTCCAGTAAGTTCACATATGCTGTCATATTGAAGATGTTCCTTTTACAAATTACAAATTAAAATGTATATCGTGGTTTACTCCTTTTTTCCCTTTCCATATTCATATTATAATGATGATTTTTTTCTATATAACTTTGTATTTCCTATAGACAAGTTTTCTTTTTTCTGAGGATTTTGTTAGAACACGGATTAACAGATCCTTGGAAGCATGCAGACAAATACTTGCCTAGAAAAGACACGAATGGAGGAGGAAAAAAATAACCAGTGTGCTCGAAATCAAAGTTTATTCCTTTCAGTTGCTGGCAGTGCTCCTTTTCAGCAGCAGAGGAGCAGAATTCTCTCTTGGACAGCTCCCCCACTAGTAACTGCTGACTGTGAATGCACAGAACAATTAGTATTGAATCAGGGAATCACTAAAGTTGTACTTAGCTTTTTTTCCCCAATAAAATAGTCACGTGCAATATTAGAGTAATTGAAATCAGGTCCAGTGATACACTGATCTCACAGTACATTTGGAGAATTCCGTAAAACAAACTTAGCTGTTCACTAAAACTTGACATTGAGGGAAGAAGAGTAGCGTTATGCTTTGGCAGTTTATTTGTTGGTGTTCTGGTCCAGGCTGTTGCCCAGCCAGGATTCTGAGAGTGCTGGGGTCCTTGTTGGATTCCTTTCAATACCTCAACCTCTAGATAATTGAAAAATAAAATCACCGTGGTCCACTTGAGGAATTGTGAGCCAGGATTGATATATTACATTCTTTCTTTCTCTTTTTGTCCAGATTGGCATTCTGCTTTCTCATCATTCTAGCGCCCTCACTGCTTCTGGATCTGAAACATCTGTCTCTGTATTATTCCTCACTCTTTAGTTCTGTCACTAAGGTTCAATTGGCCATATGGACGGGAAGGATGAGAGACTGCTTAAAGCAATAAGCTCCACAGAAGGGGAAAAGAAGAGAGAACACCTCATCTCTCCACTGTCAGCGCCTTAAAGTACTAACTGGCTCAGACAGGCCGAGAGAGATTGCCAGCTTTGGTGGCATAGGTGAGCTAGTTTTCATCGCCAGAAAAGTCTGGCAACGCATCTCTTTTAGTGCAGAACACAAATAGCCATGAGGGTGAGGACTGCAGGGCAGCTGTGTCTTTTTAGCAATCTCATGGAAGAAAACATTTTCTTCCTGGGGAAGCTTTATCTTGATGCTCAAATGGCCATGATGATTAACTGCCAGACTCGCCCATCCCTCCTGTCTGTTTCAGGATTTACTTGTAAAGAAGTGGCCCGTCTAAAGAAACATGCCTATTGAATGTCTGATCAACTATGACTTGTTTTCTAGGCTGGTACCTAAGCCAGGAAAAACAAGTGTAATTCAAGTGTACGGGAAAAGAGAGTAGTCTGATCCTGCTAGGGCGTCATTTGAACTACTTTGCCCCTGTTTCTACAGGTACATTACACTGGCCATTAGTGACCCCTGCAGAAAGGTTAATCAGTCAGTCAGTCAATGTGAAATAAAATAAAAGTCTGGGATTCAGAACCAGAAGCCTTGACCTTTCTCCTTCCTAAATGCTCTAGCTGATTTACAGCAGTTCCTTGCTCCAGACCAAGATGACAGACACCTTTCTTCACATTATGGTCTGACTGCTGTACGGCACCTCTGTCTTCAACCCTTTGTCCTTTACCTTCAGTAGACACTAAATCTACCTCCCTGCAGAAAATTACTTAACTTCCTGGGCAGGGAAGTAAAAAATCAAGTGCCATCACAAAGTATTCTTTTGGTTGAGTCAGACCCAGAATCCACAGGAATGATTTATTATGAATCAGTTCATCAATGAATCATTTGTCCACTTCAAGAACAGACATTCTACTATACCTGGCAACAAGCTACAATAGGGATAGCAGGATAAACAGAATCATTTCAGCAGTTCATCCTTTGTGGGACCTAATACTTAATAAGGACGTTTTAATTAAATTACAAATTAGAGTTGTGTCCTGCCATCATAAAGTGATTTCTGCTTTTAGAGCAAAGGTGGTCTTCATAGTCACCAACGTGATACTTTGCTGTGCGGGGTGGTGCTAACAAGGCCTGTGAGCAAAGCCTCATCGTTGAACCTACAGTGCCATCTACAGAGCACACTGAATAATGTGGCTTCCGTAAGTAACACAGCCACAAGGGAATTAAGCTGTGTATGTGTTCATAGAGTTTACAGTAAGACTTTGTTGCCACTAACGAAAAGGTTATATGTTTGCAAAATGCTGTTATCCTGCTTAAGTCTCTGTCAGCCCCCTCAGGGAATGGCGTGTTGGGTTTCATTTTGTTTTTATTTAATTGACCGGAGAGCCCATTTGTTTCAAAAGTCCATTCGATGATCTCTGTAAGATGTAGTATTTTAACTTTCTGGTTACTTTGAATAGTTTGTGTGGGACTTAATATTAGTTTCATGATTTATATATTTATTGTGTCTACTGCTTTTATCTCTCCCTGCCAGAACATATCCATTAATGAGAGATTTTTTTAAATCTGTTTTGCCGATTTTTTCTAAGAACCTAGAATAATACATGCACAAAAGCTTTCACTCACACATTTGTAGTGAATGAGTCAGTATCACTGTATATTGCCAATAAGAGGATCAAATGTGGAAAGTCAGTTACCCTCTTTGAGTCTTAGGTTCTTGCGTTTAAAATAAGATGCCAGTACCTGTTCTTCCCATCATTCTGCTCTGAAAAGTAAATGAAATAATGAATGGAAAAGCATTGTAAACTGTAGGGCACTATATAATTTAGAGTTTTCTTTGTTTTTGTTTTGTTTCTGGTAGAGTTCCAGAAATGTAGACCATATAAAACCCCCCATTTCCCCCCGTAATTTTCTGAGGTACTTTTAAAATGTACATATCTGGGCCTCAGACCATATAGGTTGGGGCTTGGTAATTGTAGTTTTGTAAAAAATTCAGATGATACTAAAGCACACTAAAATTTCAGAGTTTCTGGCATGAAAAAGAGGTGGAAATCGAATTGAATCCAAAATGAAAGTTGCTTCTTTAATATTAGCCCTCCCTAAATTATTTCCAGATAAGAAGTTGTTTCGGATAAAACCGATTTCTTTGTCATGAGGAAACTACAGAAAAACTGAATTGATCTATTATTATTTAGGTTATGGCATAGTGTACTGCCTTTTATAAAAATTAAGAATGGAAGGATCTAGATATATATTAAAAAGATTCCCCTAATACATCACAAGTATTCAGTGTTAGAGAATTTTACATATATTTCATAAAGTGTAGAATATAAATATTATATGAATTTAAGAAGGAAACAAAATACAAATCTAAGCTTTTATAAAACTGATTTTTAATTTTATTTCAGAAATTCCACTTGTTAATTTTTATGCTAAAATGCTGTACACTATATGTTTTAGCATATTATAAAAATAGTTAACTTCTTAGCATTAAGGTTATTTCTCTGCTCTCTTCTTTTCTTAACCATTTTTTGAGGAATAAATGCAAAAAGTCACATCTTTAAGGTGACCAGATTTATAGATTAACAATGTAAGAATAAAAAAGGTTTTTTTGTTTCCTCAATAATAGATTTATAGATAGACATATGCTTCCATAGCATGTAAGTATCTCTTAGACCAATTAAACATGTTTATACTCATTTTTATATTTGGTTTTGTTTTGAGGACATTGTTCATATGCTGAGTTATTGCTCTATAGCACTTGCCTTAGAGTATGAATGAGTGAATTAGACATTTCCTCTAAAACAAAGCAGTTGTACTTTGGATAGTGGCTAAAAGTGGAATTTGCAACCGGGTAGTCTTAGGTGCAAATTCTGGCTCTGTCACTAGATTTCTTACTTTTCACTCATCTTCTAAGTATTATATACAGTCATGTCTTTATCATTTATTTATATATATTCAGTTACATAGTCTTTTGCAGGGAGAGGGTATCCATGTATCAAGCACCATTGTGCTGGTACTGTCAAGGATAAATCAAATCTAAAAATTCAAGGGCTCCCATGACACATTTGGGAAGGGGATTATAATCTAATGAACGGGTAAAATACAAGTATGATAAATAATCAAGATAAGTAGACACTGTGATAAGTGGCATGGAGGAAATGAGTAAATTAAAAATAGAGTAATTGAGGAAGGTCACATTAGGTAGGGTTTCCATGGAAGGTGCTTTTGAAGAGGTGAGATACAAAGAATGAGAAAGAAGTGGCATGTAGATAGCTGGGGGAAGAGAATTCTGGACAGAGGGGAAGCAGATGCATAGTGGGAAGAGGGAGAGCTTGGTGCGTTGGAAGACCAGAAGAGTGGTCTGGGACTGGGGAGAGCGGTTGAATGGAACATGGCCCTGAGATCAAGAGGGAAGCACCAATGAAGGCTTGTCCGCTATGGGAGGTGTGTGCATTCTCTCACTTGAGAATGAATTCTCTCATTGAGAGCAGTAGGAACCACTCTAAAGGGTTTAACCAGGGAGCCATACTGAGAAATGATTTACATTTGAAAAAGACTACTCACAGGGATTATACCTCCCAAATATTTCTTGACTCTTCCCCTCATCTTCAATTCTAATACTCTTGTCTGAACCGAGTTCATCTCTCATTCCATCTACTTGTTGTCTCCCAGCCTTCAGTTCTATCCCTTCAAATACGTCCCTTACAAAACTGCCAGAGCAAACTATCCAAACTATCCTATCGCTTTCCTGAAATGTCTGGTGTACATGCACGTGAGGTGATGTCCGGGCTCATTAGCCAGCTCACCAGGATCCTGTATGGCATGGCCCCCATTGTCTTAATACCCATTCCTCACTATTTTGTGCCTTGAACTTTTTGTTTTAGCACCATCAAGCTACCATCAGTTCCTGTGCACCTCCCATCCTGTTCCCACCTCCCTATCTTCCTGTACTTCCATCTGTCCTCCCCATTTAAACCAGTTCCTCATTCAAAACACAAAGTCTTCCTTGCACTCCTTACCCATACCACTACAATCCACAATTCACTGGGCCATTATTTCTATTTAATGGCCTTATCTGCCTGTGAGTTTCCCTGAAGATTTTCGAAGAAAGGTACCTGGTAGCCAAGAAACTTTCAGTAAATGTTGGGTAGAGATTTGGGGTAAAGACCAGCCATGCCGATGAATGAGATAATGTTGGTGGTGTGCCCAGCTAGCCTTGGAGCACGGTCTGAACAGACAGTTCGTGCTAACCAGGTCATCATTCACCCTCCTCCTCCTTCCTTTCCCCCTTTCCCCCATGTCTGTGTGGCAGACTCCCATTCCTTCTTATCTGCACAGACTTTACACAGGGCACTCTGTTGGTAGGCCTTGCAAACAGATGGGAAATCCTGGATCTGTCTCCAGAGGACTTGGGCTCTAGTAGAGGAGCTGGAGCAGATTCCAAAAAGAATAAGCAACTGTACACATGTGTAGGATGAAGTGATAAATGAGATTACAGATAGGAAGAGCTAGTTTCGAACTGAAAAGAAAGTCTCACCTCATTTACTTCTTGGAAAAGAAAACTGGAAAAAAATTTTGCATTACTAAGCCTTCATTACTTTTCCAAAATATCCTGCAGCATGCTTACCAATGTATTAGGAAATTCTCATGAATAAGTCGCTCTAATGTCACATCTCAAAATATGTGAACAGAGGGTATTTTTTCGAGTTTTTCTGCATACTTCATTTTGTATGTTACCTCTAGGGAATGTGGATATATATATATATATATATATATATATATATATATATATATGTATATATGTATATATATATACACACACACATACATATATATTTTTAAATATACTTATAGGTTTGACATACTGTAATTCTCATTACTCTTTTAGATAATCTTGCTTAACTGCTGATGAAGATATTAATCCATTTTTATTACTCAAAATATGTTTAAATGGATTTTAGTATGAAAGCATTTTAAACTTTGAAAACATTTTTAAGAAAATAATTTTTAATATATACAACAGTAAAATTCATTCAAGTTGGATCTTTTTTTTTAAGATTTTTTAAAATTTTATTTATTTATTTGACAGAGAGAGAGAGAGAGAGCACAAGTAGGCAGAGTGACAGGCAGAGGGCAAGGGAGAAGCAGGCTCCCCGCTGAGCAGGAAGCCCTATGTGGGACTCGATCCCAGGAGCCTGGGATCATGACCTGAGCCGAAAGCAGCGGCTTAACCGACTGAGCCACCCAGGCACCCTCAAGTTGGATCTTATACATACACATCAGAGCTCTATCTTAATTTGCTTCACTGTTCTGTTTCATTTTTTTTCTCATAAATCTAAGAATATCCAATTTCTAAGCATTTAAGACATAAGAGATTCTTTCCCTCCCAAATATGTAATTTTAAAAAATTCAAGTTCTGAGAAACTTCAATTTAAATGTCATTCATTTTGGGCGCCTGGGTGGCTCAGTGGGTTAAAGCCTCTGCTTTCGGCTCAGGTCATGATCTCAGGGTCCTGGGATCGAGGCCCGCAAGGGGCTCCCTGCTCAGCAGGGAGCCTGCTTCCCCCTCTCTCTGTCTGTCTACCTCTCTGCCTCCTTGTGATCTCTCTCCCTCTGTGAAATAAATAAATAAAATCTTTAAAAAAAAAATAAAAAAAATAAACACAAGCTGCATCTTTAAATGTCATTCATTTCTATAGCACACTGCTGCTGTGAGACTGATCTCAAGAACACTGTAGTCACTCAGAAGAGACCTGATCTTGTATGTATATGAGGAATGCAGGATGTAGGGAATTCTGTTATGTGTTCCAGAAAATATGCATTAAGAAGTACATGTAGGATAAATCACTGTCATGCTCTGGAAGGGCCTCACAATTCAGGTTTGAGTTGAGCGGGGCCTTAAAATTTCGGTAAGAGGAATAGGTTAAAAAAAGGGGGGGGAAGAGGAAGGAGATAAGAAAGGAGAATATGAACTTTCCAGGCAGGAGGAAGAATATAAAAATATATGTGGAAGCAGGAATGAGCATGGTGGCAACTGAGCAACGCACCTTTTCTCCTTCTACTGACACCTAATTACCCTATTATTCAGCCTAATGATAGGCCTGTCCTAGCACCCAGCGAAGGCAACTCTTGGGCTGCCTCATGTAGAAGAGAACTGAGGAGCACAGAGGTTTCAGCCTTTGTAGGTAGGAAGAGACTTGAGCATGGGACAGGGAAGAGGAGGCAATACTGACCTGAAAATAGTACTTTTCAGGCCTGACCAAGTTTTCACATTCGTTGAGCACGTTTTCAACCTAGATGCAAACAGCAACTAATCCTTTTAGCTGAAGAACAAGAGAAATTCAGTTAGATCCATTTGGGTTAGCTTGACAGTTAATACATTTTGTGCCTCCGCCTCCCACACATACCTCATCCCTCAGTCTAGTGGGTTTAGTTAAAATTGTAAAATTGCGAAAACTCAGTGCAGTGTCATTCCCCACCACATTTTTATAGCTGCATTAACACGATCCAGTAGCGAGGCCAGAAGTAGGTGAGCTAGGATTTTATCCTTCAGTAATGTCACTTTGCTATCACCTGGGTGTTACAGTATTTAAATATTTCTTTCAAACTAAAAGAAACTGTGTTTTATAGGACAGAGGTTTGAGAATTTAAGGTCCTTAAACTATGCTATGTACGGTACAAAGTATAGAGCCACATTAATGATGTAGCAAGAAGTGAACAGAAACCAGTTCGGTGTATGTCTGACCAGTGAGGTATGATTCTGAGCCCCCGCTCCACACACATACACATGAGTGTGACAGGAGAGGCGTGGAGACATTTCTAAAATAGAGGAAAAAGAAATGTCTTCAGTAACCATCCTTAGTGCTTGTAGTATTGTTTATGGATGTCATGGTTGAAAAGAACCTGATGTAGAGCCACACAGATCAAACTTTGGTGGGGGGCGTGATGGGGAGAGCTGTGCACAGTGGTGGGGAGAAAGCTGGGAACCTGAATGGACATATATACAGCTTCGCATCTTTATGCACTTCATGTGGTTCTAGAAATAAAAAAAGAATATGCTTAAAACCACAGTCCAGTTATTAGCTGCCCGCAGGATGTTTCTTCACTGGTCGGAAGAAATGCGGCATGTGGTTAGCCCCATCTTCCCACTCCCGTACAATAATTTCTCCCTCCTCCTTAAACATGTGATGTGGGGGAGAGAGCATACATTGTTCATGTCAACGAAACATGAACAGGGGCGGGTATATATATATCTGAGAGGGTTAATCACCCCGAATGTTTCTGTGTTAACTGACTTTGAACTGCTCACGGGTGGTAGTCGCTGCAGGCTCTGATTAGATAAATGGATGCAAATGGTAATTGTAACTGATGAATGATTGATGATGGCTTTATGGGTGTTTCATTCTGCACCCTTGGAAGCAGCCTCTGGCCTCCCAGAAATATCGCCTATAACCAGAGAATGATGATCAGTCTAAAATCCAGGCTCTAGTTTGTTTTCTTGGCAGTGGCGGTGGGGGGCTGGGGGCGGGA
>LNAC01000854.1:444016-519152 GCA_002007465.1 Ailurus styani | reverse complement strand
GGGAGGGGCAGGGACTTGCAGGGCAGCGGCTGCGGCGCGTCCTGGGGAGAGTGGGGCACTTTCCTTGTCTGTCTCCAGGGTCATGACTTTGTGTGCCAGATCATTGTAAATTTGAGTAAGAGGGCCAGAGAAGGAATCTAGGTGTCAGCATGGGAACTTAGGAAATCTAGCCAGTACTGCATTGCTGATTTCTCAATTAAAAGTACCCAGCTCTGGAAAGCTAGGCAGCCTGGCTTCTTGGTTTAAGAATCACTGGCCTACGTTAAATAATAATAAATACATATATACAATATTTACTGGTTTTAGGACAGCATCTCCTAAATTTTAGAACAAATTTAATAGATCATCTAATGCTGTTCGGATAAAACGGTAATTCGTGGCATCTCTCCCAAGGGTGTGTGTGTGTGTGTGTGTGTGTGTGTGTGTTTTTGACTTCCTGAAGGAAAAACATGAGCAACATATATATATCAGGGTAGAAAACACAGAAGCATGAGTAGGAATTAAATAAGGCTACTGGCATGCAAATAGTACATCAGAAGTTTCATAAACATATTCAAGATTTTCTTTCTTTTTCCTTTCTAAACCCAGAGAACGGATCCTGTCTGTCTGGCCTGGCTCCAGAGGTGCTAGCCAAAGTGAGGTTGTCAAGAATATGAACATGAACTGATGAAAAATTAGAGTGTGGATTGCCAAGAAACCAATTTATGAAATGAGGCTTACTGAGGACCTACTGCATATTCAGTACCGTTTTCTCTGCTGGTTCCCAGTATCCGGGAGCCCATCATCTTGGGCAGAAGGAAGGAAATCAGAGCAGAAACAGGGCTCTAGTCACAGCTGCCTGGTGCAGTTTATATGACCTTGAAGAACCCTTTATTTCCAGATTTTCTGATGTGACAGTCTTATTATTTTTCTTTTTTTCTTTCTTTCATCTGTCAACTTTGTTCCACCAAGAGTTTGGCAGAACTTGCAATAAGTCATCTAAAATAAAATGACAAAATAGAGAAAGAAGTTAAAACCCCAGTGAAAAATCAGACCCAGAGATGTAAGAAAAAAGCAAATAATTTTAACAATGCAGGAGTGTTGCAAAGTTCAAAAAAGATAATATACAGAAAGCACTTTACACTTTTAAGGTATTAACTGCATAGTATTTCAGATACAGACTCAGGGACAGAAACAGAGCCAAGTAGACTTAGTATTTAAGTCTTTTCTTTTGTTGTCAGTGGTGTTTTTTTGAAATATTGACCAGTACCTCTTTATTAAAATAGTACTTGGATTTGAGTGATAATTCAAATCGTCACTAATAAACAAGTAGAAAGTGGACTCCACGTGCTCAAACCAAGGGTCACCAAAAAAAAAAAAAAAGGCAGAACAGCAATAAAACCATAAGGAAGGAATGCATGAAACTGTACTTGTGTCCTAAACACTTTGCTTCTTTTCAGTGGGCAGAAGCAGTTTGGCAAGAATCATAGAGAAATACGTAGTTTCTATTTCTGTCTAGAAGTTGGTAGATTGTTGTCTACTCCTCTGACCCCTGTATGGCCCTGTAGGAATTCTGGGACTTTGGTCTTCCATTGTGGGTAAAGTGGGAGGAACTGCTTGCTCCTCTGCCTTCTTATAGGACTTCTCTTTATCTCTGATTTTCCGTAGTTTGAAAATGATATGCCTGTTTGTTGTGTTTGCCATTTATCCTGCTTAGTATTCTCAGCTTCCTGGGTCTGTGGTTCTCAGTATCTGACCTTAATGTGGGGAAATTCCCGGTGGTTACTGTTTTAAATACTACTTCTGTTCCTTTCACTCCTCCTTCTCTTGGGATTCCCGTTACATTTGCTACGCCTTTCCTACTCGTCCCGCAGTTCTCAGATATTCCACTCTGTTTCTGTCACTGTTTGTTTTGCTTTATAGTATTGGTGGATTCTGTTAATAGATCCTCAAGCTCAGAGAGACTTTCCTCAGCCATGTCCGGTCTAGCAGGTAGTCCGTCAAAGGTATTCATCATTGCTGCTACTGTGTTTCAATTTCCAGTACTTCTTTTTGGTTCTTTCTTAGAATTTTCATCTCTCTGTTCCATTGCCCATCTGTTCTTGCATGCTTTTGTCTTAGTCATTAGAATTCCTAGGCTATTAGTCAAATGTTTTAAATTTCTACACCCCTACCATATCTGAGCCTGGTTCTGATCCTTGCTCTGTCTCTTCACACTGTTTTTGCCTTTTAATGTACCTTGTCATTTTTTTCTTGATAGCTGGCCATGACGTGCGGGGCAGAGAGAGTTGCTGTTCATGGGCCTGCAAGGTGGTGGGGACAGTCCTGTGATAAAGTCTGACGCTCTGTAGGGAGCCTGTGCCTCTGGACCGTGGGCTCCACACAAGCCTCTTGGATGTTTCCCTCTCTCCACCTTGGTGGGGGGGCGGGGATGGCTGGGGCAGGGGAGGTGGAGCTGGTATTTCCCTTCTCTCCAGGGCGCCTGGGCTCTGATAAGATCCCAGCAGGCTAGGCCCTCATTAAATGGTTCCTCCCGAGGGCAGGGCTTATTGAAAAGAAACCGAGTGCTCTGCTGTATTTCAGAATGGCTCCTTTTCCCTTCCCCCAGCCAGAAGCACAGGGTACTTTGCTCTGATACTTACTGTGGGAATCTAGTCAAGCTCCTCAAAGTAAAACTCACAAAGATGTGGGGACTGTCCGTGCCTGCGTCACCCTGGAGTTTTTATCCCTCAGGCTTGTCCACACTGAGCCTCCAGCAATTCATCTACTATAGTTCAGGTTTTCTTTCTTTCTTTCTTTCTTTCTTTCTTTCTTTCTTTCTTTCTTTCTTTCTTTCTTTCTTTCTTTCTTTTCTTTCTTTCTTTCTTTTCTTTCTTTTCTTTCTTTTCTTTCTTTTCTTTCTTTAAGATTTTGTTTATTTATTTGAGAGAGAGAGAGTATGAGCAGGGGGAGAGGCAGGGAGACAAACAGGATTCCCGCTGAGCGGGGAGCCCAATGCGGGACTCGATCCCAGGACCCTGGAATCATGACCTGAGCTGAAGGCAGTCGCTTAACTGACTGAGCCATCCAGGGGCCCCTATAGTTCAGGTTTTCTTATCCCGCACTGCTTCCCATGGAGGTTTTGGTTTCAGGGGTTTCCGGTCTGGGGAAGATTTGATTCTCTGTGTTCACCTGTTGGTCTCAATTTGAGGGCAGGAGTTTGCCCTGTGACCTCACTTTCTCTTAAGGATCTAAGAAGAGCTGTTGCTTTTCCAGTTCATCTTTTTATGTGTTGGGACAGAGTTGAATTGGAGGGTTTTAAGCCAAGGGGTAACCTATCTGACTTATATTTTACAAGCAATACGTTGGTCACTAGTCATCGAGTGCCAGTGTATCAAGTCTCTGCTGAATCTAGACATTTTGAATTATTGAAAAATACTGATATTTGTACAAACTACAGCTCACTTTTCTGAGATGTGAGGGATGATGGGAGTTTCTAAGCCATCTGTGGCTGTGAGGCTCGTCAGGACATCTTGCATGGGGTTTGAGGGAACCTCGGAAAGACTGAACACAAGTATCCCTGGGTGGATCTGTGGGGGGGTGGGGAAGCATTAATAAGATGCAGCAAAATGCTGGGTTTTATTCTAAATTCACCTTTTTGTAAGATGAAAATCATTCAACAGTTGATGAGTTAGGTAGCAAACCTCTTAATTCATTTTTAAATGTCACTGATGATGAAAAGAAATCTTAAGGTTGATTTTGGCTATAAAAGTAATTCCTCACTCTGACTTAGTACAGCACCAGTGGCTTCACTTCACACAGTCGTTCTGGACACGGGCTGCTTCCACGTTCCACTCTACATTGCTGGGCGGGGCTCTCTCATTCCTGGTCCCCCCCCCCCCCCCCCGGCAGCTGGAACGCTGTCCCATTAGTGTGCCAGGCAGCAGGGCAGAAGTAGAGGAGCAAGAGCATCAGCAGTCTTTTTAAGGAAATTTCCCATAAGTTGCTGTAAAACCTCCACGTGTGTGTATCTTCTTGCAGGGGAGTCTGAGAAATGTTACCTCTATTCTCAAGAGCTGTGAATCCAGATGAAAGGAAGTGATTCTGTTATTCTGGATGAAGACACAGATGTATATAAGCGGACACTGAACAGTTTCTTCCCAGACTGTAAATGATATGGGGAATAGATGTTTCTTTGTTATTCACCTCAAAAACCCCAGGGCCTAAGGACCTGGGTCAAGACAAAAAACATGGAAGACTGTTGAGTAGTTGCTAAATTGAGCTTACAAATTGGTTCAGCATATTTTCCTACAGGTCACAACTTTCGTTATGTCACTTGAGCCATTTATTTCTAAATCCATCCCCTATTTTAAACTCTGCTGGAATTCACACAGATTACATAACTTACCACCAGACAACTGTTTTTGACCAGTCTTGGGACAATCCATATCCACTGTATTTTGTTCCATAAGAGATCCTGTTGTCGAACTGTAGAGTGAGAGGAAGTTGGTTTAGGAAGCACTGTGAATTTAAACAAAACAAAAAAGGAGAGAAGGAAAGAAAAAGATTCATACAGAGTTACTGTTTACATAGGATGAAAGTAGAAAAGTCATGATTCTCCAAACCACGAGAGCCAGCTAAAGCCCTACTGACCTGAATTAAATTCACAGCTTTCAGCATGTTTTATAAAAGTAAAGGAAAGATGGGTAGGAAGAAATTGAGCTGTTTGACATAAGAGCCTAATAATCTGAGTGGCTATTTTAAGTCATTCATTACTCAGAAACATCAATCTCTGTCAGGTGTCTACTCACACTTTTTCCCTGCTTGCTTGCCTTTTTTTGTCCCCTCTTCCCTTTAATTAAAATATGAAGAAAAGACTGAGGGAGGCTTCTCTTGTTGCCTGAATCAAAATATCAGATCTGGCAGAATGTGAAATTGACAAATAAGATGGAAACTTGGCCAGCAGTTTCCACAGAGGGACAGGGGTTTGCGTGCATGGAGCCCCCCGCTGCTGTCTCCTCTATGGTGCATGACCGGAGAGCTACTCTACAGAGCTTAGAGATTGAACTTGGGAGGAATAATAAACCCAAAATATATAAATCAATTGGAAACCAAATGCTATTTTGTTTCAACACTTAGGAAGAAAAAAATGTTCATTTACCTGGATTCGAATTTGTTTAGTCTCCATCAAATACGTGTGTATATTATGCTGGATGGAGCTCCATATTGCTCCATTTCTTTCCAATCTCTGTTTTGCAGCTACAGGAGCAAAATTCACAACCTAATTAGGTTCTAGAAATAAGGGACATTTTCTATCTTCTCTACTTGTTGCTAGTAAAAGCACTTAAAATGTGGAGTGAAGAATCCATTTATGTATTTCTGTTTTTTCATCTACCTGCTACATTTGTCTCTTTCTGTTAACCTCACTTCCACCCTTTCCAAGTCTTTGATTTTTTAGTTTATTAGCATAATTCACAAAAGAGTACGCAAAGCTTGATTGATACCGATCTCAGACAACAGTGTCATTTAATCTATTGTGAAGAAATTATCCAAAAAGAATCTTGAAAACTAATTGGGATGGTGACCATTGGTCGTGGAGACTATATTTAATGACCTTTTGGAGTTCTCCTCACATAATACTAAAAAAAGAGAGAGAGAGAGAAGGGAGAGCTCTTCCTTTCCCTAGGCCACAGGCATTCTTCCTAAAATTTGTAAAACTTTTCCCAAACACCAAGGCACCTGGCTTTTCATTCCTGTGGTTCGGTTCCAGTGACCTGCTCAGTTTCATTTAGCGCAGGCTTCCCCGGCCCAGCACCACGTTGTGGTTGTCTTTCTGCTTATATCTCAGAGCATTATATGTTACTTAACAAAGTAGCTTTACGAAGCACCAATGCCCTGATTAAAAGAATATAACCATTTTTCCTACAAAACAAACCTACCAACATTTCACTTGCATCCCCACCCTCTGCAGGATCCTGACGGTGATGCTCTCTTTACTGCAGGTGGGACAAGTAAGCCAGCAGACCCCATAGTCACTTTTTTACGATTTTGTAAAGTCTCTGTCGACTGGAGCCCAGCTCAGGAATAACAACCCAGTGACTACAGTCTCATTATTTCAAAGGTGGTTTTAAAGAATTCAAAAATACGTCTATCAAAGGGTATTTAGGAAGACTAACTTGCAACCTAAAGTAAATGAAGAATGGCTTTGGGAGGGATGCAGAGAGAGCAAGAGGCTTAAGTGAAACAGGAAAAGGAAGGAATGCAGTAATTTTAAATGCAGTTCTTTTCCAAGCCTGTATTCCTTTGAATTTTAAACTTGTCCAAATTCTTTTATTGCTGTTTTCAGCTATCACATTGATCTAGGAGAAGCAAGTAGGGCAGTTAAAATCTCATTCCAAATTGGAACTGCCTCTCGATTGATCGGTAGTAATGGCAAGGTGGGGAAGGAGCTGTGTGCTTTATTTCTTTCTGATCAACAATGTGTCTCTTTGATGAGTCTGTGCCAAGTACAGAAGTAGCAGGTACATACTGTTGAGGGATGTAGTGACTGGGGTTTTGTGCTTCTAGGAAGGTCAGGAAGACTTCTGTCCCAAACTTAGCACCACTGGATTGTCAATTATTTTCCAAACTCTACCACTGGAGATTCACTCATTCTGACATTTCAGTTCAAGTCAGTTAACAAATATATTCCAAATCCAATCTTTCTGCACAGCTCGGAGAGCTGTAAAGGATTGAGAAATTAATAAAGGTGGTCCTATCCAGGAATTTTTAATTGAGAGGATGGGCACACATTTTTTTTTATAAGAATGTATGTTGGGTGATTTCTAACTTCAAACCAAAAATAAGAACTAAAACCAAACACATTGAGTAAATAAAATTAATCTAAAATGTTTAAAAATGGGATTAAAAAAAATTTATATACCGACTACAAGAGAGTCATTTAAAAAAAAGTGACCCAGAAAGGTTCAATGTAAATCAAGTTAAAGGTACTAACAAGAATAAAACTGTTGGAATTTTCACTAGACACAGACAGATTCAAGACAAGCTATGTCAAGAGAGATATGAATGAGGAATTTATATATTTAAGGGCATAATGAGGGTACAAGTATATACCTAAATACTACTATACTACACTCCATAAAGCATATATTATAGGAAAGCGAAAGAAACTGACAAACACAATAGTGATGACAGGCTTTAACCCCTGTCAGCTCAAGACAGATCAAGAAACAGCAAAAAGAGGTAAAGGATCTGAATTATTACTAAGTTTTGCATAACCAATAAAAAGATGTATACATAAATATATATGCTTGTGTGTACTTGAAATAAGCATATATATATAAGCATATGATGAAATAATAAAACGGAATTATTTTTTAAATCACCTTGGAAATTCAGAAAATTAAATGCCCCCCCAAAAGTCCACTTTGTCCCTGAAATTAAAATTATACACTCCACATTCAGATGTAATACAATAAAACTAAAATTACAGTAATTCATTAATTGATAACAACACATTGTGGAAAGTAAAAATGTACTCTTTAACAACTTTGAGTCAAAAAGAATATTTATACATTATAAGAACTGAAAAAGGAATCACTTACATATCATAGAATATAGGCAGGTTTGCTCAGGAAATATATAGCATTGAATATTTGCGTTCTAAAAATGAAAAAAAGGGGGTGCCTGGGTGGTTCAGTCGGTTAAGCGTCCAGCTCTTGGATTTGGCTCAGGCTATGATCTCATGGGTCGTGAGATTGAGCCCCATGTCAGGCTCCCTGCTTAGTAGGGCATCTGCTTGAGATTCTCTCCCTCTGCCCCTCCCCACACTGGTACTTTCTCTCAAATAAGTAAATCTTTAAAATAAACAAAAATAAAAAACATAAATCCATTTTTAACTCAGGAAGCTACAAATAGAATAATGCAGTGTAGCTAAGGAAGTCAAATAAAAGGAAAACAATCAAAGGAGAAATTAAAAATGACAATTGTTAAGTAGTCACAAAGCTGGTTCTTAAAAATAGAGAGCAAGAAACAACTATAGAAAGTGAACTTATCAGATGGGGCTCCTGGGTGGCTCAATCAGTTAAGCATCGCTCTAGATTTCAGCTCAGGTCATGATCTCAGGGCTGTGAGATGGAGCCCTGCTGGGGGAGTTGGGGGGGAGCAGGCGGGTCATGATCAGCGTGGAGTCTCTCGGAGATTCTTTTTCTCTCCCTCTGCCCCTCCCGTCTCTGTTCTTCTATCTAAAATAATAACTCTTAAAAAAACAGTGGGCCATCAGAAAACATAAAGGAGAAAGCACAAAAAAGTAAAATTAGAAATGAAAAAGGACAACCGTAGCAGAGATTAAATAGAAAACGTGTGCAAGTGTCTACCAGATACATCTGAAGCTGTGTTCATTCCAGCGAGGCTGTGATGCCATGGGGTAGACCCAGACTCATTCACCGAGAGCATAACCAGGAAGGAAATGTAGACCTACACCTGCTGAGATTCCAGAAGACCCCAACGGGTTTATAAACACCTGATTAGATTTTAAAATAGTTCCCTTCCCACCCTTCTTGAAATGTCTGCTCTGTCATGACAACGATGAAGTTGCTGGTTGAGAAACCATTTTTCATTTGGAAGATAAATTTAAAATCAATATAAAATTGCACATGCTATGATTGGACTATGCTGCACAAAAAATCACGTACATACATGCATAAAGATTGAAAGTGAGAAAATTAATTAGAGTGATAAGATTATGGGTAATTTTTCTTATTTTCCAGCCTTTTCAAAATACTGTTTCTGTAACAGAGATGCAGGACATATAAGGTGTTTCCTGTATATGGGCCTAAAGTTTGAACAGTTGTACAGATTTTCTCCTAGTAAAGTTACAAAGTACATTCTCTCCATCATTATCAAATTGTGGATGGTGTCAAATTACTCCTTCACAAGCCACCCCAAATCAACCATTTCCTTAGTTGAATGCAGACTCTTGGGTCGTTATTCCTGAAAAACCAACAGCTAAGCTAAGGCAGTCCTCAGCCTCATAGGAAGGCAGTCCATATGAGAAATCTGCAGTACAAACTCAGTTTACATATTTTGTGGGAAATAGAGCACATTTCTTAGTAGATTAAAAGACTAACTAGTGGAATACTCCAGCGGCCTGTGTTGAATTCACTTGGAGGAGAGCGGACTGAAAGAGTGCTCGGAGCACTGCACTAGAGATGACAGACACTGGGAATGAATCTGATCTTGGACTTTCAAGGGGATTAGTTGGGGTGACTGTCAGATCCTTCAGTCTTGGGCACAGAGAGGAAGGAGGCAAACATTCTACCATATATCTAAGACTGTCTTAGTCTTTGCATAAATAAAATGATTTATTTTGGAGCTGGCAATTAAACTGCTCATTTTAAAATGTCTTGGGAATTTGTTGAGGTTGGCAGTGGTACTACTTATCAGAAGATGCCATGGAGAATTCTCATTTGCTGCCTATACTGTGTTTTTGTGAGTGCAAGTTATCTATTTTGTGATAGAAAAGGAGGAAATATTGCCCTAAGTTTTGGTTATATTTAGTGTGTCATTATAACTTTTGGTCTTATTAATACTTAGATGATTTTGGATAGAGTACTCAGAATATTTTTTCACATCATTAAAAATTATATATCATGTCAAGAATTGGATGAATTGATGACAACTTGGATGAAATATAACCTACTTTGCATATATATAAATATTTCAAATATTGTTTCAGGTAGAAAAGTATAGAATTTTTTTTGTTTCTTTACAGTTACTTGTACTTAGGAGGGTAGTCAAGAACTTAAGGCAGTTCTGCATTAATTTAGACCATTAGTAATTACCACAAAATCTCTTCATCTAGAGTAAAAGATTACAGCACATCACTTGAAGAATCACAACTATTACCTTCTTCCATCTTTAAAATCTTCAGAAATTCTCTTCGTGTTCTCAGGCTACTTAGGCTACTTACCATTTATATCTTTGCTTATGAGCTCCTACAAAATAAATAAGTAAAATTTAAAATCAACATTAAAAAAATTTCTTCTTTGTAAAAGCTATGTTGTCAAAGTAATGAAACATAGAAAATGTAGTCTCATCATGTTCTAACTGCCATAGGTAATTGCTTCCAAAAATTTGGTATTTATTTCCTAGAACTTTATGCTTTTGTTACTCTGGGGGGGCGGGTGTATGTGCATATATTTATGATCCATCGTGAAAGGTCATTTCCGTCTTGAAGCTTTTAAGACTTTCCTTTGGGTATTATCTTTCCTCATTTTGATTATAATGTGTTTCAGTGTGGATCTCTTTGATTTCATCCTACTTAGAATCCCATCCGCTTCTTGGATGTCTATATGTATATTTTTAACCAAAAAATGTTCAAAATATATACTGTATAGCTTTTATCCCTGCAAGCATGTTATGTATTCTCAAATATACTGCCTTACTTTAAAAATACAGAGCCAACAAATTTATTTAACACACACATAGCGTCATATTGTTTAGAGTTACCATGACATATTTTTTTTTAAAGATTTTATTTTTTATGTGAGAGAGAGAGCGAGCATGAGAGGGGAGAAGGTCAGAGGGAGAAGCAGACTCCCTGCTGAGCAGGGAGCCCGATGTGGGACTCCATCCTGGGACTCCAGGATCATGACCTGAGCTGAAGGCAGTCGCTCAACCAACTGAGCCACCCAGGCGCCCACCATGACATACTAAACCAACTCTAGTTTCATAGATATATGTGGAGCTTGTCTAGATTTTTTTTTATTACACTGTTATAGCTAAAACCCTTGTATATGTATTTATGTGAGTAGTCAGGAGGACTCAATGTCCAGGAGAAAGATGGCTGGATCATGAGCTAATATACATATGTGTGTATGTGTGTGTATATTCGCATACTTGCCAAAATGAATTTTCTTTGCCAATCTAGTAAAGAAAATTGTCATTTTAATTATTTGGGAAATTATTACTTAATTATTAGTGAAATAGAGCATCTTTCTTACAGGATTTGTAAATTTTTTTAATTGCCTACTCATTCTCTGTTGGATTGTTCATCTTCTCAGTGGCATGAAAGGACTATTTTCTCTTAGGCTTATTTAACTTATATGTATTATAAATTAATTTGTAGTTTGTCTTCTGACATGATACACATATGTGTTCATTTATTTCACCCCAAAAAACTTTGAATCTTTAAGAATTTTTTTGAAATGCAGAAATGTAGAAAAGTAACATAATTCTTCTTCACATTGCTACCATCCAGAATCCACAGTTCTTTGTTTCCAGTTCTTTTTTTAACCTTAAGAAATAAAACATGTAAAATATTACAAGAAGAGCTACTCTTCCAGACCACCACACGGGACCTCATTTATCTTCCTGAGTGATAAAATGCTCTATATCCTTCTAAAACTTTTTATGTATTTTTGAATGCCTGCATGTGTTTCTATACGCAATCTATTATGTTGCTTTCTCTATTTAAAATGTCTTCTGCAAAAGCAAGTTTTATGTAATATTCAGACTTCTATAGTAATAGAACAGCATGTTTTTGAGATTTAGTCATTTAGATATGTATAAATTAGCTAAAGATGTTTCAGCTTTATGCACTCAGATTTAGTAGTCTTGTATGTCTTATCTGTAATAGACTTTCCTCCTGTCAAAAGTGTTAAAACTGTCCAAGTATTTTTTCTTTTTTTTTCCTTTTTTTTGTTCTCATTTAAAATTCCGATGTGGATCATTTGAAATTCATTTGAGAGTAGAAGTAATGGAAGGGACTGATGCCATTTTCTCCTCCATGTTGCTGGCCGGTTTGCTCGTCCGTCAGTTCACCACGTGCTTACCATTTGAAAACATTGCCTTTATCAAACATAAAATATCCAAGTATATACGATTGATCCCTGTGATTTTTCTATGCATTTTTCCTATCCATATACTGTTTCTGATAAGTACAGTTTATTCTTCCACATACTTTCCTTGGTATTCTTCTATGCTTTCAGGGAGCTTTAGAGTTGTTTTACTTTGTTCCTAAAGGAAAATCTTACTTTTATTGCAATTTCACGGAGTTTATAAGATTAGGGAAATTTTTCATACTTTTAATTTGTTCTCCGGGCACATATTTACTTATTTATACCTTTTTCCATGCCGCTTCAGTAACATTTTATAGCTTCCTTCATGTAAGTTCAGTACATTTCTTTTCAAGCTTATGTATATAGCTTGTTTTGTTGCAGTTGAGTGTAAAATCTTAACCTTTCATTGTTTTTTCATATTTCTATCTTTTTAGTATTTGTGTATTATAGAACTTTATCGAACACTCCCATTGTTTTCAGTAGTTTTTAGTTGATTATCGTAGGTTGTATGGGTTTGTCATCTCTACATCTTCTTTGGTAAAGTTAATTGAAATCAATGGTTCTCATTTGGGGCAGTTTTGCTTCCCATGGGACCATTAGCAATGTCTTAAGACCTTTTGGGTTCTCGCTACTAGGGATCCTACTGACATCTATTGGGTAAGATGGGAAAGGCTAAACTCCTGCAGTGCACAAGACAACCTTCCATAGTGAGGTTATTATCCAACCCAAACTGTCTGTAAACACCACAGCTGAAAAACCATGGTTCAAATCTTTGGCCTATTTTTTTATTGGGCTGTTGGTCTTGATATTAACAAGTTATAAGAGTTATATACGTAAAGTTGCATGAAAGGACTTTTTTCTCTTAGGCCTTTTGAACTTATATGTATTGTAAGTTTATTTGTAGTTTGTCTTCTGACATGGTACATATATGTATTCATTTATTTTACCCCCAAAATCGATGTGCTAGAGTGGCCTCTTTTGGGTGCCATCTTCTGATTCCTTTCATCTATTTCCCTTCAACCATTCAGTTGTATATTCTAGATACGAGTCCTTTTTTTGGATATCTGTTTTGCCAATACTGTCCCTAGTCTATGTCTACCTTTTCATTTCCCTAACAGTTTCTTTTGAAGAAAAGTTTCTAATTTTAATGAAATCAAATTTACTGATTTTTAAAATTTTGTAACTCATGCTTTTTTGTGTCTTATTTAAGAAATCTTTGTTTAACCCAAGGTCATTAAAATGTGTTCTTGTATCATTGTTTAAAAGTTTCATAGCTTTTGCTCTTATATTTAGATCCACGGTCCATCTTGAATTAATTTTTGTAAATGACGAGTTAAGGCTTGAGGTTCATATTTTTGCAAATGGTTACCCTGTGTTTCCAACACCATTTGTTGAATTTTTTTCCCAACCGAATTGCCTTGAAATCTTTGTTGAAGTCAGTTGTTACATGTATGGACATTTTTCTGGACTCTTCGTTCTGTTCCATTGATCTCTATGACTAACTATATCCCAGTACTACAGTGTCTTAGTTATTCTAGCTTTATAATTATCTTAGAATCAGATAGTATAAATACTCCAACTTTGATCTTTTTTTTCTTTTTAAAGATTTTATTTCTTTCACAGAGGGAGAGAGATCACAAGGAGGCAGAGAGGCAGGCGGGGGGGGGGGGNGAAGCAGGCTCCCCACTGAGCAGGGAGCCTGATGCGGGGCTCGATCCCAGGACCCTGAGATCATGACCTGAGCCAAAAGCAGAGGGTTTAACCCACTGAGCCATCCAGGCACCCTAACTTTGATCTTTTTAACAATACTGAATCTTCTGGCCAAAGAACACAGTGTATTCCTCCTTAGGACTTAATTTCTCTCAGCAATGTTTTATAATTTTTAGTTGACATCCCTTGTTAATCTTTTATCAAATTTATCACTAATTATTTTATATTTCTTGAAGTTATCTTAATTAGATTTTGTGAGGTTTTGATATTAGTGCTATATTAGCTCACATCAAAAAAAAGATTTTTTCTTTTTTTTTTTTTTTTTAAGATTTAGAGGAGTTAACAAATGGAGACTTTGTGCAAAATGCCTTCCTCCTTCTCATTCAAATGCTACCCATCCATTTGAGATTCTGGGCAGGAGGTTGGGAGGGAGAATTTTCCTCTATCTTCTTAGGTTCTATGACGGGAGCCTGAGACTCACACTGACAGAAAACAGATGAACAGGAGAAAAGCATATACATTTTAGTCAATGTTAATATTTTTGTATGTACGTGGAAGCCGTCATATATAAGAAATGAGGACCCAAATAAATACATAGGCCTAAGAGTTTATATACCATTTTAACAAAGAACAATAAATTGTGGAGACTTGTCAAGACAAAGGGAGAAAGTGTTTGGGTTAGGGGCAGTAAAATTGGCAAAGTGACTAGGAAATATATGGAGAAAATGAATGGAAATAAAGGGTTATTTTATTAGGTCTGAATGATCTCATCATGGTACAGGGAGGGCACCTGACTCATGAGAAATGTACGCCCTGCTTTTGGGTACAGAGGGGGAGGTCAGAGAGCCTTTCCTGCCTCTGCTATTTCTTAAGTGCCTTCTGCTCAAAATAATCAGTGTGCCAGAGTGGCCTGTTTGGGGTGGCTTGTTCTGATTCCCTTCAAAATGCAGTTCTTCTCATTCTTTCTAGATGCAGTTTTCCTATAAAATGCCAGTATAGTAAGTGTTACAGCAATGATTCTCTCTTCAATTCACCTGATAAACACTAACTTCCACCCCCTTGATATATTTATATTGAGCCATTATTGAATTTCATTAAGTTTCTTATGATTTTAACCTTATTTCACCTTCTACATTTCATGGATCTTGAGGTTTTCTTTATAACCCACAGCATGAGGCCTTATGTACCTTATGCACAGAGCACCAAACCCAGTCACTGATGCTTGAGTGTTCAGAGACAGGTTTCCACAAAGGCCTTAATATATCATTATTTCTCTGAGGAAGAGAAATTGATATTTTAGGATAAACATTGCTTATAATGTTCTTGGCTAGTTTATAGATGATCTGACAATTCACTAATGATTAATTACCGATTGACTGTTTCTCTGAGATATGTGTCTGACAGTCATTTCCTTTGGAGAAATGTTAGAAGGATATAGTGAGATAACATCAAAATGAAAAATCACAGCACAACTGATAACATTCTTTTTCAACAGACTGAATATAAAGGTGCCTGGGATTTATTTCCTAAGGGTTTAAACTTGGACCACGTGTGATGAAACATGAAAGTTGTGCATGTTAGTCACATCACATTGGTATGGTACATACCCTAAAATGGACTCGTGCAATTAAAGTTTTGGTGTGTTTTATACTGGAATGAATGTCGCTGTTAATAGGGTAAGATACCAGGATCCTATTGAAGAACAATGAAACAGGAACAAAAAACTTAGACCCGGAGAAAACATCTTGACAAAGAAAACCTATACATTCTCTTTTTAACATTCACATAAGAGAGCATTTTAAACCAAGAGCCAGAACATGAACATGGTAGTTTAGCTGCTTTGACAAACATTGGGAGCCTGCGTTCCTTGGGAGCGTCTCCTGCTGGACACAGTCATCCAGCAGCAGATATGTGCTGAGTGGTGTTTGGGATACAGGCATATGTAAGTCTGGATCTGGATGTGGGGGTCCGGAAGGACCAGAAACCACATATGCTCCCAGCTTACAAAGTTTTATACTAGGGAAGTCAGAGAGATGGAGGACAAAATTTAAGTAGGAGAAAAAACTAATAAGAGAGTTAAAAGGGATTGTCTTCATAAGAGCGTCCGGTATTTTTAGCACTTACTGATGAAGCCATCTATCTCCTTGCCTACCAGTTGCACTGGACTCCCCTGCCTGGAGCAAGTAGAGGCAGCACTTGAGAGAGAGTCCTCGGGTGGACTAAAATACGGTATTTAGTGCCCAAGGAAAACTTTGGTTTCTAGTGTAAAAATGCTGGTCAAAGTAACAATTGTACCAAAAACTAGAAGGATTGTACAAAGGTTTGTTTCCCCGAGCAGGGGAAAGTCAGTAGGCCTGAGAAATTGAAGTTGTTGATATTAATAAGGAACAGGAAAAAGAAGTAGTATTTCATATCTGAAAATAATTTATTGATTCATCAGAACTCTAAAAAGTCTTTAGATAACGAAGTATATTATCTCAGAGATGGTGCTTTATCACAGCCAGAAGGCTTGACATACCTTTTATTCTTCACTTTTTATTTATATATTATATTCTAAAGCACGCCTTAAATAATGGTTTTTAAAATAAAATGATTTAAAAATTGTGCTGGTGATATAGTAATGTTCAGAAAAGTATGAACTCTTACAGTGTTGCATTGATGAAGAATTGCTACCAGCCTCGTGGCTGCTGCCCAAAGTAAAGGCAGGGCCTAGGGAAAACTAAACAGTCCCTCCCAAGGCCTTGGTAATGAGTGCCTCATCAGCAGGAGTTGTGAATGGATCACACAACAGTGGGACATTACCTTCTGTGCCTTACTAGTACTGTTCTAGAGGATTATCAATATTTGCAAGGTTTGGGGGGCTCGTTGGAGCTTATTTTCCGTTTTAAAACTCACTTTTGGATTTCATTTCTGCATCACAGAACAGCTATTCTGATCCAATCTTCGTACAAGCAGTTTATTTTTCTTCAAGGGCATTTACAGCATCCTTTTATTTTAGTTGACAGTTCTCTGGCTGTTTTCGTGTATTTTATAAACTCTTACTTTAACGTATTCTCATCCACTTACCAATTTGCCTAGTATTATCTACCAAGTTGTAGCTGTTGTCCATATGTGTAAAATTACAGGCCTATTTCCCAGATTATTTGTGAATAAACAAACACTGACCCCGACCATCAACTATTTATATTTTTTGTTGAGAGAACTGATCACTTCTCTCTTCTTATGGTGATCCAAGCTAATTTCCTGTTCAAGACCAGAGTCTTTATCCCAACTCCACCCCAACCACCTACTCCCACCCTGTTCTTAGGTGAACCAGAATTTTTTGGTCCATGAAAAATAACAGAAATACTTCCTTGTAGACCCTTAACAAAGGTCTTTAGAAGATCATCACACACACACACACTCTCTCTCTCTCTCTCTCTCTCTCTCACACTCACATTCACATGTGGGTTTAACTGCTTCTCTCCTTATATTTCCTTTTTTAAGCCCTCTAAGAACTCAAGAATTTTAGTCAGGTATTTCTGTTTTGAGTCTGATTTATGAACTCTTCCTTGTCTGGCCAGGTGCCGGCCAGATTCCACAATTCATAATCTGTCAACAGGAGTAATGGCCCATTTCCAAAGGTGAAGCGTAACATTTCTTTCTGCATGCATCAGATAAACAGATTGTGTGGCTGCTCAGTGATCTATCTGAAGTGGGCTGAAGAGCACATTAACCTTCCAGCACACCACCATTTTCACTGTGGTTCTTTTCTTTTGTGCTCTTCATTTTTCTTCATAAAAGGCAGACCTGATGAATAACACAATATCCAATCACTAGTGAGCAGATTGCCCAAAATCTAGAAGGGGAGTGGGCTGTGATACCCAGTAAATTTCAAAGCTTCTCAACCTCCAGACCTTTGCATAAAGTGCCATTTGATGGGTATAAAGTTTCAGTTATGCAAAATGAGTAAGTTCTAGAGATCTGCTGTACAACGTCGTGCTATAGTTAACAGTACTGTATTGTGCACTTAAAATTTTGTTAAGAGGACAGATCTCATGTTAAGTGTTCTTGGCACATTAAAAAGGATGGAAAAAAAGGAAAGTCATTGAGATTAGGAGGAGAATTTGTTTTTTCTTTGGTTTGGTTCCTCAATAGCGTGAACTACTTTTATAACACTTGATGGTGAGGAATCCCATGGCTCTTACTGACAGCTGTTTCTTTTCTCGGTTTTGAACACTAGACTATAGAAGGGCCTTTGCATTCTAGGATTTAGGAGGCTGCCTTCTCAGGAAGAACATCTGAAATAGATAAGCTTTAAGTGCTGGGTCCCCTTTTGTTTCATTGCCATGAATTCTTTGTATATACTTGTGGGTTATCTCTGCAGAGATATAAAATTTGTTTCTCAAGGTTGGGGCAGTACTGTTGTAGGAGGCATTCCATCCACTTGGCCTGGTGTAAGCCTGCTATGCAGGACCACACATGTGGCGATGATCTTGAATGGAGGCATGATAAGAGGGGCATTCAAAAGTCATCAGGCACCACGTGCTAAGACAATTCACTTTGCACTTCAGTCTAGGGACTCTACATGCTGTCAAGTTGGTCCAAACTTACCCAGATTAACTGTCTACATCTTTGTGTGTGTTTTTGTGCTTTCTTGTGTACTGACTACATTGGAGTGAATGTCGTTTCAGAATTTTAAGAAGGAAATAAGTGAATTAAAAATAAAGGGAGCCAGGGCATAGAATTCATTCCAGGAACAGGGTAGCCAGAGAAAGCAGAATGAGATAGTCTGATCTCTGAAAGAGATATCAGTGACTGTGAATCAGCGAGCAAAGGTTTTATTTTTATTTATTTATTTTTAATAATGAACCTTGTGTTTCAAGAAGGGAAGAGAGGACTTGGGGAGGGAAAGAGAATAGTGACATGTGAAAAGGAGGGGTTAAGTTGTAACAGAATGGCCTAGCTCAGTACTCCTTACACTTTAATGTGTCTTGTTTAAATGCAGATTTTGATTCTGTAGATCCTGGAGGAGGTCCGAGATTTGACTTTTCTAACAAGGACCCAGGAAATGCTAATGCTGTGTCCTTGGCACTCAGGGTCTAGCTGGGAGGCCATGTCAACACATATGAAACTAGTCATGATCCTTTGGACCCCTCTCTATAAAAGTGCAAAGAAGACAAATTTAAGTGCTAAATAAATAGCAAGATACTTTCCAATAAATGCAATTAAAGCCTCTCAAACTTTAAGGCTGCCATTATACCTTAAGTAATTAAGAAAATATAAATTAACAGAGAAAATGAGTCAAAACCATCAAGGGTTATTATAGTCTCAATTTAAAAAACGTTTCTAACATTTTTATATACACATGCTCACAACTATGCTGATATGTAGTAAAAAGAAGTAAGGTCTTGTTCATTATCTGCACCGTTTTTTGCATTCCTTTAAAACAATCTGAACATGCATTCTACCTTAGCATCTTGATCTTCGCATTTCTGCGGGAAAGGGAAGAAGGCTTGTGGCTTTGTACTCCACTGAGCCTATAGCCCTCTGTATTCTGCACATGTTTGACTTGTCTTTGGTTAGAGGCAGAAAGTAGCTCTTATGTTTTAAAGATAACTTGAGAATGACCTGATGAGGAAGTTAAATGTCTCTTTATGAAATAGAAACATGAATATTCTTGGATTAAAAGAAACATAAAAAGATGAAAAATATATTAATCAGGTTTTTCAACATAGATCCTTGAACCTACTAGCACAGTGCAATAAAAAATGACACACTTATCACAACCTGTAGTGTTTGATCTTTTTTATTTTTGAAAGAGAAGCAGAGGGCCTTCTTTAATCTCTACATTACTTTTTACTACACACAAAATTAAAAGAAGTTCTTACAATATTTTTACCATTATAGATCAGGGATAAAAATATTACCAGTAGAATTAGCTGTCCATGAGATTCCTTATATGTTTCTTTACAACATTCTTTTTTTTTTTTTTTTTTTTTTTTTTTTTTAAATTTTTACTTGAGCGTGTGCACACAACCAGGGGGAGGGAGAAGGACAAGCAAACTCCTTGCTGAACACAGAGCCTGGTGCCTCAGGGCCCCATCTCAGGACCCTGAGATCACGACCTGAGCCAGAGCCAAGAGGTGAACATTCACCTGACTGAGCCACCCAGGCTTCCCTCTTTACAACATTCTTTAAATCTATAATTATTTAAAAATAAAAGCTTTTTTAAAGTGAAGGTAAAATATATAGAATTAAAATATGCAACAGCTGTAACACACACGCGTGTAAGTTGAGATGGTTAAATGAAATCAGAGCATCCTGAGATTTACATTCCCCAGGATGAGAGGAACACATTGGAGAATGTAAGACTTTTCCAGCATCCACAGGTTGAAATTTCTAAAGTAATCACTAAAAGACCAGAAATAGTGTGTAACTTCCAATCCAGTAGATCCTCCAGGAGATACTTAATGAGTGTCTTTAGGGGATCTGCCAGAGAGGAAGGGGCTGCAGGAGGGGAGCCTCTTGGAGATGAGGAGACAACAGACTAAGAAGTGAAAACTCAAGTACAGCTATGACTTGAAGCCAAAACGGAGCAAGTACTCCAGAAAGTCAGGTCAGTTGAAGGAATTAAAAACACCGAGGAAATGTTATTCCAGTTGGAGTTGGGTTCATGATAAGATCAAAGACAGCACTGTGGGGTTAAGTCCAAGGGAAAACTCAGATTTAGTCAAAAAATAATGTCAGTTCAATTCAGTAAGGTGACAAGGTAATGGTTACTGTCTTGATATTTAGTTCCAAGCTGTAAATTCATGTTAGGCAAATGGGTTCTACTATTTTTCTTTTTTTAATTGATAAATTTACATAGCCTAAAACACACCACTTTAAAATATCCAACTCAGTGTTTATAGTACATTCACTGTGCTATGCAGAACATTTTCATTGGCCAAAAAAGAAACCTTCTATCAGTAGTCAGTCCCACTACCTCACTCTCCCCTTCCCTGGCAATCACTAGTCTACCGTGTGTCTCTATGGATTTGCCTATTGTGGACATTTCACATAAATGGCATAATACAATATGTGCCCGTTTGTGTCTGGTTTGTTTCATTTAGCATAATTTTTTTAAAAATATTTATTTATTTGAGAGAGAACATGAGCAGGGGAAAGGGCAGAGGGAGAGGGAGAGAAAGCTCAAGTAGATTCCCTACCAAGGAGCTCCCCATCCACAGAGCTGATGTGGGGCTGGATCCCACAACCCTGAGATCATGACCTGAGCTGAAATCAGGAGTCAGATGCTCAACCGACTGAGCCACCCGGGTGTCCCTTAGCAAAAAATTTTTAAGGCTTAATCATATGGTACCACGTAATAGTACTCCATTTCTTTTTATGGTTGAATAATATTCCATTGTATGGACATACCACATTTTGTTTATCCATTTACCAGTTCATGGACATTTGGATTGTTTTCAATTTTTGTCTAGTATGAATCATGCTGCTATCAACATCCATGTACAAGTAATGTGTTCATTCCTCTTGGGTGTAGACCTAGTAGAGTCATGATTAGATGGTACACTAATTCTATATTTAACTGAGAAACTGCTTTCTTCAGTGGCTACACTGTTTTACATTCCTACCAACAGGGTGGAAAGGTTCAATTTTCTCCACATCCTCACCAACATGTTCCTTTGTTTTTAATAGCCATCATAGTTGGTGTCAGTTGGTATCTCATTGTGTTCTTGATTTGCGTTTCTCTAATGATTAATGATGAGCATCTTTTCATGTGCTTATTGGCCAGTTGGAGGTCTTCTTTAGAGAAGTACCTATTCACATTCTTTGCCTTCTTAAAAATTGTGTTGTCTTTTTACTACTGAGTTCTGAGTATTCTTTGTATATTCTGATTAATAGATCCTTATCAGATACATGATTTGGAAATGGTTTCTGTGAGCTGCCTCTTCATGATCTTAATTCTGTCCTTTGATGAACAAACGCTTTTAATTTGGATAAAGTTCCAATTTATTTTTCCTTTGGTTGCTTATGCTTTTCTATTTTATTAAGCTGTTTTTACTGAAAGAAGATGGTATTTTACTTTAAAATTCCTGTTGTCTCTCAGTTATTCATGATTTAGATAGTAACCTATCTCACTAATGAGATGATGTATTCATTTGCTATGGATTGTGTAGTAGATTGCCACAAACTTAGTGGCTTAAAACAACACAGATTTATCATTGTATAGTTTTGCAGTTCAGAAGTCCAAGACGGGCTTCACTGAGCTAAAATCACTGTATCAGCTGACCCGTGTTTCTTTCTGGAGGGGGTCTAGGGAAGAAACTGTGTCCGACCTTTGCAGCTTCTAGTGGCCTCCTACATTTCTTGGCTTTGGTTTTCTTCTTTGGAGCCAGCGATGTCCAGCCATGTCTTCCTCACGCCGTATCACTCTGACCTCCTCTACCTCTCTTTTCCACTTTTAAGGGACTCTGGTGATCACACTGGGCTCACCTGGATGATTCAAAGTAATCTATTTTAAGGTCAGCTGATTAGAAAACTTAGTTCCGTCTGCCGCTTTCATTCCCCACTGGGCATGTAACATGCATGCTCACAGGTTCTGGGAATCAGGAGGTGGACATCTTGGGGCAGCTGTTATTCTGCATATCAGCCCCTTACTGCTGACCTTGCTCTACTGAAGCCAGAGACAGCAGTACATCTGTTGACAGCTAATGAGATGGCAAGTACTCAGAAATTAGCTATTAATAACTTTGGTCTTATTTCTAAACCTGTCTTCGGGTTGTGGCACAGGTTATAAGGGCAGAAAGCTTAGGAAATATGCAGATTGTTGATTCTTAATAAGCTTGTTTTACAATTCCTAAACCAGGAGTTCCTGTTCTTATGGTCCTAGAGGAAAGCAGCCTCAAAATTTGGCATTATGGATAGCAATCTTAAAACTGGCTTTCTCGAAGTGGATTATGTGGGCAGGAGTCTCCTTCAAGGGCAAGCCTGGTCCAGCAAGCATGGGCTTTGGAGTTATGTGGATCTAGAGTCAGGTTTCACCTCACCTACTTTATTAGAAAAGTCCACTGGAATGCCACTGTATCCAAAAAATACCAACTGGATTTTTCTGAGTATGTATGGAACTGCATTTGTGTGGTAGTATATCTCAAATATCTCTAAAAGGTAGATTGATATTCTTTTTAAAAATGAGAAAAATCAATGCTTAAATTGTCTAAAGTAGTTTTAAATACACTCAGCCATATGATAATGCCTTTAGGAACACATGGTAAATGTATGCATTTTAAAATCACTTTGCTGGTATAATGCTAGCAATAAAGGGGCTCTCCCCGCCCGATGCTGCTGGAAGCCACCACTATGAGGCTGACCATGGATTCCATGAGGTCTCTCCTTTGATTAGAAAGAAAGGGAGATAGCAGACAGGCTCTTGCTTCCTGCCCAGCTTCCTCTCCTGGCCTAAGTTCTCTCTTGTCACGTGTAGACAGAGGGGGAAAGACCAGTCTAAAGATGGATGGAGGAGCAAGTGGGTGCTCCCAGTGATATCTGTGACACTGGAATTTTTCCATTTCTGGATGCATCAAAGTGTCTTTTATCCTGGGATATCTGGATGGTAAAAACTAAGATTATCGTGAAAGAGGGCAGTGGGCAATTTGGGAAGTGCCCCGTCTCCCTGTGACAGAAGCTTTGCAGCCAAGCGCAGTGATTGATGTTGACAAATTGCAGCTGTCAGAGTGTCCAGAGCACTTCACACGATATGTTTCTGACTTTGCATTTCTCATTCACGCATTCTGATGTGTATAGACTTCTATTTAAAAAAAAAAAAAAGCACAGCAAGTTTCTGCAGATATTCCCTAAAATTGTCAACATGTAAGAATGATAACAGATTATTACTGTTTCCTTTTCCCCTCAGAGTTGGTGAGGATCCTAAGGTTGAAAGAAATGTTAGAGAAAGAGACCGTTATTTATTTGAAAGACTTTGTTTCCAAGAAAAGAAAACAAGATGCCAGCAAAGTGGGGAAAACAGACGATTTCCAAACAGGAAACTATGTACATACAGACGAGAAGCGTGACAGGCAGTGGGAACCCCGGGCAGATAAACCCGCAACCACAGATTGCTGAGAGGAGCAGTAAATAGAAAGGGCACAGAAAGCACACAGCCTGAGTTCTGTACGTGCCAGTGTCATGCCCAGTGTAACAAGGGTGAAAGTGATAGAGAAAATCTGTATTCACAGAAGAGCGTGCAAACTTCGATTCCAAAAATGTTTGCCATGGTATCCATTAGCTCTTAGCACCGGGAGGCTGTGTTTGTGCTGCCTCAGAACTCGGCGCTTTAAAGCCGCAACCATCTATTGCTCGTGCAGCTGCATCTCCGGTACAGTCTGGCCGAAGACTGTGGTTTCGGGGTGCCTGGGTGGCCCAGCTGTTAAGCATCTGTCTGTCTTCAGTTTGGGATCGAGCCTGGCATCAGGCTCCCTGCTCAGCCTGGAGGCTGCTTCTACCTCTCCCTTTGCCGTTCTACCTGCTTGTGCACACTCTTGCTTCCCCTCTCTCTCTGTCAAACAAAATAATAAAATCTTAAAAAAAAAAAAAAAAAAGCTAGGCTGGTTTCATAGCAGCTGGTGTGTCTCTGCTCTACCTCTTAAAATAGATCCAGGGAACATCTGGATGGCTGTGCTCCTCATTGTCTCTCTTTGGACTTCGTGCTAGAATGTTCTTCTCAGCGTAGTAGCAGACACACAAAATAGCAAGTAGAAGTGTGCAAAACCTCTTAAGGCTGAGTGCTGAGCTGGCACACTGTCTTCTCCATCTGCACGCTATTGGCCAAAACAGTCACATAGCCACGCCCATGTCAAGGACAGAGGTGTGTTCTGCTGCGGATGAAAATTCCTGCAAAATTGTACCAAATTTTGTAGTCAAGAAAGCCTCTATGGTAAATAGCAAGACAATATAGATAAAATTTATAATGTCTTTAAGTGAAATTTTTTAAAAATCTTGAGTTTTTTACCTAACCCATACATAGACAGTCTTAACCTATGATACAGATAAAGCTGCTGGCTTTCATGCTTCCTTCTCCTACCTGCTCTACTCAAGAAAACATCAAGTTGTAGAAACCTCTTCACTATTTGTATTCTCTCTTCTTTCAGTGATCAACTTTCATTTATAGCTGTAGGTACTTGAAAACATTTGTTGGGGAAATGAATGAATGCAGCTATCTCAGCCACGAGAATGGAGATCAGTGCTTGGCTAATCACAAGCTCCCAGACTGAGCTATTAACACTAGCTAGACATTCTCAAGGCATCAGTCAACATAAATAGTTTGTGCTTTCAGAAAAATAACATAAAGCCTGGGTTTTTTGCTAACAAAGGATGCATACTTATCATAGCAGAGCAACAGCGTATTGTAGGTTTAATGCAAAAGTATTTTATTCTACTTCCTACTTTGGTGTGCTCTATCATGTTTGTCAGTCCTTATAAAAAATTATACAGTGGTTCCCTATTGCTAAATAGTCCAGAATTAAAATCTTTCTTCACTGGGTTCTTTCTAGGCCCATAAAGGTGTCTCTCGAAAGACAGTATCACTTGGCTGAACCATATATATTTATTGGTGACAAGTGAACGTGTGTTGTGGAAATCTACTTAAATGGGGAAAAGCGGGCGCCTGGGTGGCTCAGTGGGTTAAAGCCTCTGCTTTCGGCTCAGGTCATGATCTCAGCGTCCTGGGATCGAGGCCCGCATCGGGCTCTCTGCTCAGCAGGGAGCCTGCTTCCTCCTCTCCCTGTCTCTCTGCCTGCCTCTCTGCCTACTTGTAATTTCTCTCTCTCTGTGTCAAATAAATAAATAAAATCTTTAAAAAAATTTTTTTAATAAATAAATAAATAAATGGGGAAAAGCTTACAGACCAACTCTTCTCCCTATGTTTGAACATCCAAGAATACACATTTTGCACAGAAGGCACCCTGAGTGGTGCATTGTAAATAATAATTGCTTTACGATGAGTAGTAGGTTTTAGGAAAAGACTGGAACACCCAGAGGCTGGAATAATATTGTGGGCATTAAATTAGGTATAGCCAGATACATAGAGAAACTTGAATAGCACTCAGTTTCATGTCTTAAACTTTGGTGCTAATTCTCAGATTCAACAGTAGATTCAAAATGTGTCACCCTTAATTACAAAGGGTTATATTCTCATCAAGAATAAGTTATGAAGGCTGGATAGGATAAAGGTCTTTGTCACTTGTAATATTTATGATTATAACATTTGAAGGTGGTATGATTAATGATTCTTTAAATTAAATGTCACTAATTTGGATTGTGTGATTATTCATCAACCCTCTCATTATCTAAAGAGAATTCGCATAGCAGGGTAAACAATGGGTCATTTAAACTATTTGGACAAACAAATCATTTTAAAGAATTTTGGGGTACATTTACTTAAATGATTTCATTCGTAATTATTCGAATTCATCCATCATACCTCCTGCAACTCCACCTACCACAAATTGGTATTAGCTTATTTTGCTTTGTTTTTAAATATTAAACTAAATATCTCCGACTAAATATTTCAGGTCCTCAAAACTTCATCATTAATATTTGCGTGAGTCTCAAGGCTAAGATGAATTGTGGCCTATGCGTGCAAACTGAATTCTCTAGTTTGAGTCCTTAGACTCCTCTTTCTGAGCTGATTTCGAGTTGTCAGGATGATCTAAACCAGTTTGGTCACCTGGCCACACTGTCAGATTTGTTTAACGAAAACATGTCTGAGAGTGACACTGAGCTGATAGAGGTTTGGTTCACCTTGCGTTGGATTCCCCTCCCCTTCTCCTGTTAAGCTTTTCTGGCTGCAGGTCTTAAAAATGGGAAATTAGATGAAAAGTGGCTTGGAAAGTGATGTAGGGTTGGTTTTTTGGTTGTGGGTTTGCGTTATTTTCTGATTGATTTTTAAGCTCTTCTAGACAAGCCAACAACTTAAACAGGGTTTTCAAGGCTGGAGGTGGTAGTTGCTAACTTCTGGTTCTCTTTCATGACCAATGATAGAAATATCATTTCTTATCAATACCAATTCCTAAGGCCTCAGGGAATAGACTTTGCCTAGTGTCTTTGACCCAGAAAATCCCCCTAACTATGGAAGATAAATAGCCAACTCCCTTCGAAGTTTGTCTAGAAATAAAGACCTTTGGATGTTTCCCATTGCCCTGCGGCAAGGGCCCTACCTACGCAGGTGGCCTTTGTCTTTTTTCTGTTTATTGGTGCGATGACTCTTGTAATTGACTGAGAGAGTGGTGAAACCGCGTGCAGAATTGACACTCAAAGGTGACAGTCTTCCGTCAGGGGCATTGGGTGACATCAGATAAATCAACCACATGCACTGAACGGGAAGGTTAGCGTTCTGAGTGTTTTTTCCTCACCACCAACAAGGAAAAAGGAGACCTCCAGAGTTGTGTCTTGCCTAAACTTTAAGTCATGGTGTTAACATTTTTTTTAAGTTTGAGTCAAGTATTTTTTCTTACAGAAAGTATATCAAGTATATGAAATTAGGTTGAGATAAGAGCAGCTTCCTTGAGTTAGACCAGTGTTTGCAAGAGGGGGTTGAGAACTTGCTGTTTGTTGTCCTTGCGCTCAGACTACATGCAGGGCAAATACAGTATCTTCTCTGCAGTCAAGGTGTCTACAGTTTAGGGGGAGAGAAAAGACATAAATATTTTATTTTTAAGATATGCAAATAATACAAAGTAGCATACATAATTTTGAAGAGGAAATATGTCTCAACATATTCTGTGTCTTAGTTTCCACTACTGTAACAAAACACTGTTATAAGTGGGCCTGTAAGCAATTATTTCTTATCATTCTGGAGATCTGGCCAGATCAAGGTGCCAACAGATTCAGTGTCTGGTGAGGACCCATTTCCTAGTTCACAGAAGGTGGTTGTCTTGCTCTGTCGTCATATGGTGGAAAGGCTGAGGGAGGTGTCTACGGTCTCTCTTTCAAGAGCACTAATCCCATTCAGGAGGACTCCACTCTTATGACCTCATCACCTCCCAAAAGCCCCACCTCCTAAAACATCACCTCGGGGATTAGGATCCTGACATGAATTTTGAGGGAGACACAAACTTTCAGTCTGTAACACACTGTGTCAAACAACCTTGGGGGGTGAGCAGCAGGGGTTTTTGCCCCCTGTCCTACAGAAGCAGAATACAAGGAAAACAGACAAAAACATAAAATAATATCCCAGTTTCCCCGTAATCTTCTAAAATACTGTCAGCATTTTGGGAATTTACTTCAGTCTTTTTTCTATGTTAGATTTGTTTAATTAGAAAACTCCTATATTTAAGCTCTTGTAGTTTAAGGCTGTGTTAGATTTTTAGGTTTTCTTGCATTCTGTTGTGTTTTTAAGCAGCATATTTATTTAATAAGCATTTGTTATGCATCTCCTCTTTGCAAACATGAGGTGCTGAGGATTCAGGCACATGTCTACACCTCAGGAGGCTTAGACTCCGGGAGACCATGCTGTTGACCACAGTGACTTTAGAGTCTACTCAGCCCCTAGCACTATCACCAGTTAAGCTTTTCCAGTCCAGTATGGTTTTTTTTTCCTAACTCAAATATGTGGCTTTACATTTTCCAGCTAAACATACTCCTATTGCTTTTGTTTGTTTTTTATAGAATAGCTTTAGCAAGACATAATTCTCGCACCATAAAATTCACCCTTTTAAAGTATATAATCTTCCCACTGCTTCTGGCTTATAACTTTAAGTTTACCTCTCCACCTGTTTTGTCCTCTGCTGAGCGGATTCATCTTGCTGGCTCTCTTCCAAGGCAATGATACACCGTTGAACAGAGTAGCACCGAGGACAGAATCCTCTATCATTCAAGGCCTTCCCCAAGAGCCAGTCATTAGTGCTCCGGGGAAAGACTCAACACATCTGAACTAATCTGTCTGTAATCCTTTAGCCCATACATCACCATATTGTTCTTGACAATATACAAAAATAAAACTACAGTCTCTGAAAAGCCAACCGTTATTCAGGAGTCATTGTTGGGCATTCTTTTCAAAGACCTGAGCCCAGCAACGGATTCCGGTAGCATCCCGTCCCCGACGCCCGGCTTCCCTCGGACGCCACAGAGGACAGGAGCGCTCGGGGAGAACGGTGGAAGCGCGTGTCGGTTGAGTAGCTGGAGCTGCAGCACCTTCTCCAGGCAGAAACCAACGCCTTGCTTTCCTTTGCTCCCAGCAGAGCTCTGAGGGCCCCTTGCCTTACTGAACTGCGCACGTTTTGGTTTTATGATCTTCCCAGGTTGTTGGCATTTCTGTTTTTTCATCTTTAAAAATCTTCACTCAGGGGCGCCTGGGTGGCTCAGTGGGTTAAAGCCTCTGCCTTTGGCTCAGGTCATGATCTCAGGGTCCTGGGATCGAGCCCCGCATCGGGCTCCCTGCTCAGTGGGGAGTCTGCTTCTCCCTCTCCTGCTGCTGCTCTTCTTGCTTGTCATCTCTCGCTCTCTGTCAAATAAATAAATAAAATCTTTTTTTAAAAAATCACTCAAATAAAAGACACCCTTCCTCAGAGTTAGGATTATAAAACAATAATATTAAGTCTATGATGATGAAAAGTAGAATCCTGTTGTTAGGGAGGTTGTGCGTCTGCTCTCTGTCACTCTCTAGGACCTAATCCGCAAAGAGCGCACCCAGGCGGCTCTCACGGCGTCAGCAGAGCCTCGTGACCACAGTGTGGCAGCCAGAGAGCCGTCACATGCACCCACTCCCCTGCTTTCGGCAGCCCGTCTGGGTGACTGTTGCCTTTCACCTCTCTATTTGAGTTTAAGCTCCTTTTATCTAACTTACAGACTTCTTGCCAGATATTTGCCTATATTGCATTTCGAGCCAGAAATTCATTCTTTGTTTAAAGTCGGCACCTAGTGAGCTGCTCGCTTCCTCTGTTTCTTTTTTTTTTTTTTTTTTTTTTGGTTTAATTTTTNCATTAAAGTACCACCGTGTCTTTAACAGCATGTATCGGGTCTTCTCTCCTGGCTCTGACACTGAGGAAAAACAATTGGTAAGCAGTTGGTAAGCAATTCTTTATAGGACTTCTTGGCAAACTGGCAACTGTCTTCTGGGGATTTTTTGTGAGCATTTAACAATATTTAGACAGAATGACAGATACTAATGGTTTCTTTAGTAGGGACTTTTGAGGAGTTCAGACAATTACATGAGCACTGTTACAGTGTGGTGTAATACAGTATCTTGCTCTAATTTTCTCCCTTGGCTCAGTTCCTGAAATGGGAAGGGACTTCCTTTCCTTATCATTTGTGTTAATGACCTATTGTTCCTCCAGCTGTCTTCATCCTCTCTCTCCACCATAAATTGATTCCAGTGGGAGGGAAGGCAAGATAGTAAATCAGTAAATCTGTGCTCTTATGTCCTCTTTTGTTTTGTTCGACTCTGTAATTACACTTCACTTTCCTAGAGAAGCAGATTTTCAGACTTAAATCTCATGAATTTCAGTATTTATACATGTACATAATAGGAAAAAGACTTAACCGCTCTGCCCCTCCACTCACGCCTACCAACCAATATTTGCCATAATGAGACAAAGGTAAATACTTTTCTCAAAAAGATGACTATGATTACCAAGTCACACCATCTATCATTTTGCCTTTTCAGAAGTGAGTGAGTGTGTATTTAGGAGAACAGAAAAACAAACTTACTCTTTTCTAAAATTGGTGTAACCAGGTAAAGGCCTCTGGAGGCTTCCGGGTCATAAAGAATGCCCCTGCTTGCCTTAAAACCCCAGCAAGCCACAGTTCCCAGCAAATATAACTATTACAGTGTCATTGTTCTGACTTCTCTGGGAATATTAGTCAAAATTTATTCGGTATATTACATGTATAAGGCATGGTATTTAAGTGGCAGAAAAATAATACTCATCGTATATTGAGCTTTTGTTCATGTGTCAGGAAATGTGCAGAAAATCTGGGTTTTTCGTGGTATTTTCCTATCTCCTGCCATTATTAATTATCTCAGAGGAAGAAAGCAAGGATGGACCATGGGGAGAAAGAAGGGACCCATCAGATGTGTGTTCTACATGGAGAGATTTTAACTTCTGTGAGCCCTCATTTCCAAAGTAGTAATAATACCTATGTTATTTGGTTATTATGAGGATTATAAGAGTTAATTCAGCTAAAGCTAAACCCAAATCATAGTTCAATAATGCAGAGCTATTTTCAGAGTTTAAAAAAATCAAGAAAGAGGAGTTACACATCTGTCGCAATACCCGGGACTAAGAATACACTCTAGTATTAGAGAAAAACAAAGTTGTTGGTGATCTTAGCACAGTTTCAGTGGGTTAACCAAAGTGGAACTTGCATTTCAGCCATGGTAGAATGGATGGAAATTGAAGAGTAGTGAAGTAATTCCCTTGTCTGAGCTCTAAAGTGGGGAAGAGAGAAAGAATAATAGCTGAAGGGGCTTGGAGTTAGGAGAGAGGGTGCAGGAGTTTAAGACGGTAGAGCCTTGAACACATCTAAGGGCTCACAGACAGAAGGAAAGAGATGGGAAGTGCTTGAAGAAACAGGAGAGTGGTGAGTCATCTGCAGGTCAAAGCTGTGGGAAGTTAGGGGACAACAGGAGCCACAGCATCGGAGAAAGGTTACCTTTTCTGTTGTGACCAGATGAAGGGAGGAATTCCATGGACGAAACTATAGCTATTTGGAGGGAATGTTGATAAGATGCTGAGGCAGTTGCTCTGGGCTTCTGCCTTCCCTGAGAAGTTAGGGTAGAGTCATTAGAAGAGACCCAAGAAATGGTCAATGATGGAATGGAGGTTAGGGAATTTGTAGGAATACGTTTCAGGAATGAAAAATGGAAGTTTACTCTGTACTATAAAAGGATTATTTTTTTAAACTGCATCACATCATTTTGAGCCTTGCAGAAGGTAAACCCAAGCGTTGGATGGGGAGCAGCAGGCTGGGTCCCTCCGACCAGTGGCTGGGGACTGCAGAAGTCACCTGTCGTAAACTTCATATTTTACACCTTTAACACTGAGGCCCAGACAGGATAAGGGACTTGTGTGGGCTCTCACAGCTACCTGAGGCTGGACTTCAACCCAGTGTCCTTTCATTTTCATTGATCTGAGGACTAGCCATAATGTCAAGCACATTGCAAAATTCCTTTTCAAATCTAGAATCAAAAAGTTCGAATAATGCAGGACATTGACCCAGACATTCCATTAGTTACTCCCTGGAACCATCTAGAGTCATAATAAACCTATTATGAATACCTATTAGTCATACTGGCTGTTTTGGCTTAAGAGAATTTAAGGAGAATTCAAACTTGTAAATGTTTAACTATACAGCATGATAAACGTTATGATGAATGGTATGTCGGAATGTGTGTACTTTTAGGATTATTGTTTCTTTTCCAGAAATTTCTTTGTTCCTATAAGATATTTGAGGGGCAGTTTCCCTGATAAGAGAAACAAGGCTGTATTCACATTGATTGATTATATAGTAAACCTTTACCTTGCCTCTCCTTACATAATGAATCTCTCTTCTCCTTACTGCCTGACAGGAAAATTTAATGGCATGTTTCCTCCAGTAGTAAAACCACTGAGCCATAGAGAGAGTGCTTTGTACGTCCAGTGAGGGAAACGCCTTGATACGAGCGAGGAAGAGTCAGGACTTCCACATTAATGTGCTAAAATGAAAAACTTAACAATACACTTGACTTATGAGAAACAGTAATATTTCTCTGAGTTCCATCCATCGATGGCTGGTACTTTATGGATCAAAGATAATCTGAAGTTGCTAATAAACTCAAAGGGTAAAGGGAGAGAATGGGAAGCAAGGGTTTCGCCACTGAGATAAATGTTCTCGCCCCATCCTGCTCTGGTTCTCCTGGACACACCTGTGGAAGGTGGCCCAGAAGCAGTATTAAATAAGTTCTGGAAAACCTGGGGCTTCAGTTAGTAATTACCATTTAAGGAAACACTTGAGTTCTGGGAAAGGAACCTCTTTTGAAGTCAGTAAAAAACCCTTTACTTGAAAGTTCAGGGAGATTTGATAGCAAAGGAGTGTGGCTGGTTTGTGTCTTGGCTTTCTGGATGAAACTATCTGGACCCGTAGCCTGGGTGGATGTTTATAGAACAGACACCCAGTTTTGGATCAGGTATTTTTTTTCATGGTACCATTCTTAGTCTTCATGTTGGTTGTTTTATTTAGATATTCATTTATTCATTCCATAAATATTTATAGTAAGTCCACCGTGTACTTGGCACTACGCTGAGTATGCAGGCACAGCGAACAGCGAACAAAGCTGGTTTCTCCTGGGCTTACATGACTCTGAGCAGTCAGCAAACTGTAGAATTGTTATTTTTAATATTAATACTTTTGTCTAATTGTATAAACAATTTAGGTAGGTACCTTTAGGGATCTCTTGTTTTTATTGGAGTTTCTCGAACTGGCAGACTACATTCTATAATTTGAGACCGACTCTAAGCATAATTTAAAAATAGCTTTTCTCCTTTCATTTTAATAAAGTTCTTTGCTACTAACACAAATGCTCTACATGCGCACCCACCGTGAGCCCTTGCTTCCAGCCAGCAGCCCTGCCAGTCTGCGTTGCAGTGGCAGAGTCCCGAACTGGGGAGCAGAGCAGGTCCGTCACCGCACAGAGACTGGACTGCTGAGGCACCTTTCAGCATGCTCACTGAATGCCTTTTTTAAACTCATGACCCTTTTTAAGAAGCATAAAAAGATTACCCTTAATGTCTGATTTTCACAGTAATTTTGTACTTAAAAAGAGATTAACACAATTGCAATTTTAAGAATTTTTTTCAAACTATATACATTCAACTTCCCATTCTACCCCTCAGAGTTACTCTTATACATAATGAAGCATATGAATGTCTATTGTAGATTATACTAATTAGGGCTTTTTCATAATTTTGACCAAGTGTTTAAAAAAAACCTCAAGGGTGGGGTACATAGGGGTCAGAGATGTTGAGCATCTTAAAATGGTAATTCAGTGGGCCTGACAGAAATTTTCTAAAGGCTTCCCCAAAAAAGAGACCCTTATGGTGCAGTTTGTTCCTCTTCCCCATTTTAATTACTACTCCCTCTCTAACTGCAAATGTCATAAGTTAGTGTATACAGGAGGCTCTTAGACCAGAAAATACTCTGCTGGCTCTGAATTTCCTAACTGGCTTTGTACCTGTTTCTGAGACTGTGTAAACCCCCTTGTCCCCTGGGTTTTGCCACCTCCAAACAGGAAGTAGATCCTTTTATCTTCGAATTAGAGGAACCGGTACCATACATCACAGGCCAGAGCATGTCTTCTGCCGTTTTTCACAAGCAGTGTGTTTGGAGGTTGAACTACATGCAGTCAATTGCACTGTTAAAAATTTAATGTCTTTGCCTGCAGAGCATACCCGTGTATTAATTTAGTGGTGCATTAAACCTCTGTGTTTGAGGGTCGTGAGCTTACATCTCCAATCCTGGTAGATATCCAATAAGGTTCAGTGTGACTAATACAGGAGTGTTTTATTTTAAAAAAGGATGCTTTTTAACTTAGATTTTATATATATTTTTTCATGTCCTATAAAATCACTTACATAAGACACATGAACTAATCCTAAATCACACCACCATTCTTGGATTGCATATTATAAGAGCCATGAAGGATTAACTACTATTTTAAAAAGCAATTACATTTGGGACAGGTTTTTTTAAACTATTCCTTTTTGATCCAAAAATTTTAAATATTAGGGCACCATTGGAGAACAAGACCTACTGAAATGGCAAATTTAGTTAATGTTGAAGCACGTTTATATCACGAATCAAGATGATGCTCGTCACTCTTGCCGTTGAAACTGCTAGGAAGTGGGTGTGTATCTAGATACCTCAAAATCCTGCTTAGATCTGGAGGATCCTCATCCCTGTTCTCCAGCAGAAATCTAAACATGTTTCTTAAGAAGGAAAGACACAATCAGCCAAGATGGTTTCTTTATCCATTGACAGGGAAACGGGAAATAGGAGAGGTTGTTTAGATCTTTGGATTTATTTGGAAGGGTAAGACTTCTCAGGAATAAGGGCCAGAACTGAGAGACGTTATCAGTCAGATTCATGCCTACTACATCTTGGCAGAGCTCTGCAGTACGTACTACAGGAAGTGGCCCTTTGATTCTGAGGAGAGGGGATGGGCCTCGTGACATCACTGCCACCTTATCCATCCAAGAGGAAAATGGGGTATTCCAGCACTACTAGACTGAGGCGCAAGAGGCTTTGTGCCCACTACTTGTCAGTAAAGCTGCCCCAACGCCAAGATCAGAGGCATCTCTTATTCCAGATCCTCCAGATGGCCTCAGGCATCCAGGGAGCAGCCAATCTAGGGTCACCTCTTGGCAGAACTCTACGATTGAGTGTACATGATCTCTGCAGCAAGGGGTCTGCCAACACCCAGAGGATGTCTTGGAGAGCATTCATCAATGAGGCCCAACGAAGCCCACAGGAAATATATTTTGCACATGGTTCAGATGTTGTAGGGAGAGTAAGGGGAAGAGACATCTGGCCCTAGATTGCTGCTTTAAAAAATGTCTTTGATTACAAGTACAAAAGTGAGAAGTCACAATTGTAACTGTTGGTCCACTACTGATTTGACCAAAATGAGTAGCTTAGACCCTGCTCATCCACAAGGCACCAAGAAGGGCGGACTCAGCCGTGCCTCTCACGCGGTCCACCGCGAGCACTGCGTGGCATCAGAGGAACGGAGGAAGCCACAGATCTCTGTCAGCCTAGATGCTTGCAGGAACAAGGTGGTCTGCTTACTTAATTACTGACACAGAAAAGATATTCTCAAGCTACTTCTACATGTACATATGACTTAAGTGTTTTAAAATAAGTTCAATTCTAGTAATGACTATTTCTACCAAGCAGATTAGAATTTTAAATTTATATCATGTGAAATAAATGACTTAACCTGTACTTTCATATAAATCTAGCTTCTACAAACTGTATAACTCACTTTTTAAAAAATATTTATTCATGAGAGAGAAAGGCAGAGGGGAAGGGAGAAGCAGGCTCCCCACAGAGCAGGGAGCTTGTTGCAGGACTCAAACCCAGAACCCTGGGATCATGATGCTTAACCGACTAAGCCACCCAGGCGCCCTATATTATTTAGTTTTTGAAGAATTGATTTTTTTTTTCAATATACAGTGTAGCATCCTGTTTTGGGTATAATGTCAGATATTTTGAAAATACTAATTTTCCTTCTGATGGTTGCAAATATAGCGATTAATTATAAATGAATTTGTTTTCCATCTTTGCTAACAATATAGATCCATTTCCCTGGATTTGCAAGTAAAGTCTATATTTTGTCTTGACTATAACATGAAATAACCATATTAGAAGTGAATGTAGATTCACTTTAATTTTTATCTAATGTGTTTTCTACAGATGTAGCAAAATGTTTTTACTACAAGCCAGGTGTTGAACCATGTCCTTAGCTGTAAGTCTGTTGGATCATTTTCTCTTTCCTCCTTGTTCAGACTGTTAATACTACTTACCAGTGGCTAACACTGATAAGAAAAACACTCCTGTAATGTTTTAGAAATGGAATCATTGCATTTTTTAAATAAGAAAATACAGTACAAAGTGTTTCAGGTAAGCCCTTTGTGTCCCAAGTTCTGTAGCTACTCAGAGATAATGGATGAGAAACCTCTGTGTCAGTTTTGTGGCTGGTCCGAAGCCCAGGATGTTAGTCTATCTACTAGAATCCCTTTCTTCTGTTTCATAACTAAGCATTAGGAAAAAAAAATAGGTGGCATCGGCACATTTTCAAGCAATTTAAATATTTGGCATACAACTCAAATCCTTTAACTTTGCTTAGCCTGTCTAACAGGGTTCTGGAAGGTCTTCCAGGGTATTAAGTTCCCTGATTTGACTCTGTGATAGCAGAAAGCAGAAGACTTGTGTCCTTCAGTTGATAAAATATCTTAAACTGGTTTCCCAGTCTTGGAATAAAGGGGTTGGATATTCAACCAATAGTTCTTAGTCCACAGTTTCTGAAGCAGGTTCCCTCAGGCTACTTTCGTTTCCGAGCGGGCTAAAGCCAGGTGGCCCAAACTCTGAACCTTGTACCTGAGCTGCTTAACGCAGGAGCAGCTCCACTACTGTGTGTCCCACCACTACCGTGTGCCACACCACTGACGAGCCACGTCGGGCCCCTTCCAGATTAGAGATTCTGTGACAAAAGTTAGGTCAAGTCGTGTACCGGATGGGGAGAAGACGACATCATTTAATGTATAAGATAGACCCTGCCTGCCACCACACCACAGTTGGTGTAGCAGATGCTAAATAGAGTGTTACCAGTTTGAGGCCTGGATAATATGTAACTTTGCATGCAAAGAGTTAATGCAAAGAAAGTTCAGCAAGAAAAGAGTTCAGGTTGTCATCAGGAAAGGACCCATGGTATGAATATTGAAAAATTGATTATTATAACTAGAGCAGAGAGAAATATATTAATTATGAATTAAAGTAGCTGCTTTTTAAGAATGGCTAATATTTCCAGGCTCATTAGAATATTCATATAGTAAGATGCCAGCTATTCCTAATATGAAATATTATTGTATATCAGTAAGGGGAAATTAAAAATGAAAATAGGTCATGATGAAATATAGTAGGAACAAGCATATATGTTTATGGGTTTATGGACAAAGTCTGAGACGCTGTTTTATTACCACTGATATCACAAATCATATCCGTTAATACTAAAATATTTGACTTAAATGCTATTTTTCCTAAAAGACAGTGATCAGACTCTCATTAAATGAAATTCTATTCTAAAAACAGCCACATAATTTAATGAGCTCTGCTTGATAGTAAATATCCATCTACTCTTCCTGTTTGATAAATATTTTTCAACAAGGCAGTGAAAAGCTACTGTGGCCACGGGATTTCATTTTTGGGAGTCCCAGTTTCGGCAGGGAGAGATCTCATCCACGGTGAAGGGAGCTGAAGTCAGGCAGAGTCCCCGTGTCCACTCAGTCCCTCGGATCGAGGGCGGAACAGGGGCTCGAGCCAAAGCGCAGAGCAAGAGACAGTGTAGGGACACAGGCAGCAGGGGACTCTCTGGAGAGCAGTGGTCATTTCTCAGCAGGCAGCACCCCCGGAGGAACAGCTGGTCTGGCTGCATTTACCAAGAGGAAGCCAGAATCTCAGAGGCATTTCCCTGAGCTTTTGTAAACTCCGGGACTCCGAGTCCTCTGCCCAATCTGACTAGATCTTCCTCTGACTAGATCTTCCCAGCTATACACAGATGGAGAATCAACTTCTAACCATACTTAAACTTCACTCCTGAAATTTATCAATATATGCTGTGGTTTTTCTAAATCTGCCTCAGGGGTAGAAATATATATATTTTTTCATATATTGGTATGTTTTTGTGTGGACGTATGTGATAATACAGCTAAAAAAAGAAACCCTAAATATCCTTATATATTTGTAGCCTCACATGTAACCTGGTTAATATACCTTATGTTCCTCAAGGTGTCCCTGCTCTTTGATCCAAGGCGGTATTCTTTTCTATATGGTCACCTGAAGAACTTTTAGCATGCATAAACATTTTCCGAGTTGTGATCAATGTCTACAATGTGAAATGTCCATTTTTCTTGTTTAATCACTACCTCATATTCATCAAACTTCTATAACCTATATTAGCTTGGCATTGAAAAATAGTAAGAAATTTATTTTTAGCTACGTCAAAAAGCGCTTTTGTCTGACCTGGCATCCAAGAGCAGTCTGCTGTAGACTCACCAGGCCTTCATTCCTTTTTAGAGCTTTATTCCCACAGCCACCTGGGGTTGGGCCTTTCTGGTGTCACAGACCAATGTGTGCCGTCACCTTTCATGATTTCCATGCTCCCACGGTTTCTGTCCACTCTCAAGCTGACAGCTGTAATACAGGCCCCACCCAGCTAGAGGTGACAGGTACGTTCACCAGCTGAGCATCTGTCCTGTTGCAGACTACAGGTCACCTTATGCCTGAGCTGTGAATAAGCTGGTTTATAGGCTGGTTTAATCTGATCTTACTGAAATGAATAAATGTCCTTCAGAGCAGTTATTTGGGGGTGCCACCAATTTTTCCAGCCCCACATGTGCCATTTGTCGAGTCTCTTCCTCCAGGGACAAGGAAGAGGTGCAGTGGTTGCTAATGGTCCTTCATTACCCCTTCTTCCTCCCAGGATAGCTGTGTCTTTTCTTGAGTATAATTTTTATGGTGTGTGTGTTTTTTTTTAATTTGTCTGTTTGGGGTTATCGGATTTGACTTGGTAAATTCTAAAGAGCACAGATTATGTCTCCTTAGCGTATTCTGTGCAGATGTCACCTGTGGGTTTGAGATTGATATGAAGTGATTACACGATGCCATCTCCCATATTCTGCTCTTTCTTCACTTTTCTATGCTGTTTCCATTTGGTTCATGTACTTACAGTAATCTCTGTTGACATTTGAAGAATAGAAGCAAATGCCACTTTAAAGCTTCCTCGGTGCAGATGAAATGATGATAATAATACAAACTTGCAGTACTTGTCTGGAGAAGTCATAGACCGTCACAGACATTACCTCATCCATGTCCACAACCAGCCAAATCAGAGAGAACAAAAGCAAGGTCTAAGTGGTATTTTGCAAATAGATGTCGAGGTCACCCGAAGAACTTTTAGCAAAAGTCAGAATATTGCCGTGGGCAGTTCAACTCTGTTTTCAGGGACGACACTGAGGCCAGCAGCACGTAAGCTGTGCACTGGGATAGAACTTTTGTTGGGGATGGTCAGCTTTGCCACAGGCAGCCACAATTGTCACACTTGCGTGTGTGTTTCAGGCCAATGTCCAGAGGAGGCAAGGGAGGGCCCCAGGAGTTGAGGGAAGTCGAGCAAAATAAATGCGCTCAGAGCAGCTGCTGGACAGACTAACATTCCCTTCTTTGCACACACATTTAAATCTGATAAGGAATTGCCATACTGAAAATCTTGGGCCATTTCTACACAGACCATTTCACCATTAATAGTTAAACAGGCCTCATTTTATGGATTTGGACTGTCCTTTCTTCTTTTTTTGTAAAGCAGTTCTGATGTGCTCTTTAACTGCAGCATGGGCCCTGTGAGTAGAACATGCTAATGATATAACACATTAGGGAATTCTTTTTAACAAAGAAAAATAATAACATGTTTTAGAAAAGCCTGAACATTTGAAAGTGCTTGGAAACCTCTTCTAAGTGGCATAATTAGCCTTGGTTCCTCCAAGCTGCGGCATTTTCTCGTAGTCTAATTGTTTGGGGGACAGCAGGCTGAGTGGAGACAGAAGAATAATGGAATATCAGAAGCCGCCTAATGACTTCCAGCCCTCATCCAAGGGCAAGGTGTGACTTCTGAGGGAGACGAAGATAAATGCAACCACTTTCAAGTAGAATTAGAATAGCCCTTCCTTAGACACTTGAGTTCAAGAAAGGACTGGAGGTTAGGATAGAGGGGGGACCAGGCCCACCTCGGGATGAGAGAACTTCCTGCAAGAAAGCACAGCAGAGGGCTTGCTATCACAAGGAAGACGTCTGCTCTTACCACTTTTCCAGGCACAATTTGGGTTAATTTTCAGGTCCTCCTGCATCAGTAAGTGTGAGTAAAGGCTGTCCTGGTTGAGCTTCAGCAAGGTGACAAGGAAGAACTCCGTCCCACGTCCCAGTCTGTCTGCCCAGCATCCCTGTATAGGCCCTTACGAGCAGCCACTAATGCACATACCGGCTCCACGCCTGCTTCCTAAATTCAGTGCCGGTTCTCTTCAGTGCAGGTTTATTTTAATGCACTTCAAATCAAGGAGCATTTCTTGATTTGATCCTCCTAACGGCATTACATCAGGTTTTGAGGAAGTAAAGATGAACAAGGAGAAGGCACTTTCCTTACAAGTTTAGTCTTTTTTCCTAACATTCCCACAAATTTTAACACTGAATTTTAAGATTAAAGAAATCTCAAACCTACAGAAAAATTGAACAGCAAAAGCTATATACCTCCCATCCAGATTTAGAACTGCTAACATTTTTCTACATTTGCTTATCTTTCTTTGTGTATCATTAATTTGACCTGCAGTGGGTAGAGAATCAAAGAGAGCTCTCCAGGCTAGAATGGGACATCAGACAAAGGGTACAGCAAGCAGAGATGGGACAGGTGCCACAGGAGGGGAAACGTCACAGTTTTTTTGTGGGAGTAGGAAGTTCCTGATCTATGAAGGGAATAACAAGTAGCATGGATCGGCTGTCAGAGGGCTTATGGGAGAAAGTAGCCATTTGAGGAAAGGCCTTATATGCCAGGCCAAGATGTTTTGGGTAGGAAGTGAAGTGATAAGCAATTAGGTTCCATCAGTGATTCTTTCAGGCGGGAATGGTAGGATGGGCTAGAGGAGTGGGGAGGACAGGTGATGGCTAGGAGTAAGGAGTTGAGTGAGAAAACCATGTGGAACATGTCCAAGCAGGAGGCTACTATTAAGTTCCTCATAGAACACAGGATGTATTCTATTGGTAAGTTTGTTTAGGTTTTACATTTTTGGTTTTCTTGTCTAGTTTTATCATCTTTCTCAGCCTTAAAGGGTGGAGGACTCAGTCTGTCTTACTGCTGAGCACATGCCAATTGTCCAAGTGTTTGTTGATCTATTCTTGTCATAAGTTGAAATAATTTGAAATGACTTGATATGCTCACTTGAATAGTTCCTTTATAACCTGAGACTTTCCGAATACATATCTGCAGATGAATCAGTCCGGTGATAAATGTTCCCTGAGAAAACAGATAACTAATTCATAAGTATGGTTTCTGCTTCAATAACCTAGAGCTGTATTATCCAATCAATATGGTAACCACTAGCCACATGAGGCTGTTAACGCTTAAAACTGACTTGTTCAAACTGAGATGCTATAATACACACCAGATTTCAAAGACTTAGTATAAAAAAGAGATGTAAAATATCTAATAATTTCTGGGTGCCTGCCTTCAGCTCAGGTTATGATCCCGGAGTCCTGGGATCGAGTCCCGCATCAGGCTCCCAGCTCCATGGGAAGTCTGCTTCTCTCTCTCTCTGACCTTCTCCCCTCTCATACTATCTCTCTCTCAAATAAGTAAAAATACCTAAATAATTTCTTTTATGGGTGACATGTTAAAATGGCAATATTTTATATATACTGGGTTATATGAATATAAAGTGGCCCACTCCCACCACTTTTCTTCAACAGGGTATCAGAAGGCTTAGCCAGGGCAATTAGACAGAAGCAAGAAATAAAAGGCATCTAAAGTGGTAAGGAGGCAGTAAAATTGTCATTCTTTGCAGATGACATCACACTATATAAAGAAAATCCTAAAGACTATTTTTAAAAATCCTATTTACAATTGCTTCAAAAAGAATACACATAATAAATTTGACCAAGGAGATAAAAGACCTATCCACTGAAAATGATAATACTTTGATGAAAGAAATTGAAAAAGACACAAATGGAAAGATATGCCATGCTCATGGATTGGAAGAATTAATAATGTCCATAATACCCAAAGCAATCTATATAGATAATGCAATCCCTACCAAAAATCCAACAGCATGTTTCACAAAGAATAGAACAATCCTGAAATCTGCATGAAACCACAGAAAACTCCGAATAACCAAAGCAATCATGATAAAGAACACACCTGGAGGCATCATGTTTTCTGATTTCAACCTATATCACAAAGCTACATTAATCAAACTCTGTGTAATTGGCATAAAAACAGGCCAGTGGAACCAGAGCCCAGAAATGAACCTGTGCATATATGGCCAATTAAATTACGAAAAAGGAGCCAAGAATATACAATGGGAGAAGGAAAGTCTCTTCAATAAATGGTGAAGGGAAAACTGGGCAGATACATGCAAAAGAATGAAACTGCACTTCTATCTTACGTCTTTCACAAAAGTCATCTCAAAATGGATTAAAGACTTCAACATAAGACCTGAAACCATAAGGCTCCTAGAAAAAAAGAGAGGTTGGTAAGCAACTTGCCATCAGTCTTGGCAATGATTTTTTAGATTTGACACCTAAAGCAAAAAATAAACAAGTGGGACTACATCAAACTAAATTCTTCTGCACAGCAAAGCAAACTACCAACAACATGAAAAGGCAGGATGCTGAATGGGAGAAAGTATTTGCAAATCCTGTATTGGATAAGGGATATCCAAATAGAGAGTATTAATAAAATTTAATAGCAAAAAATTTTTGATTAAAATTTTTCAAAGAAGATATTCAGATGGCCAACAGGTACATGAAAAATCATCAGGGAAAAGGAAATCAAAACCACAATAAGGTATGACTTTACACCTGTTAGAATGACTGTTATCGAAAAGACAAGAAATAACAAGTGGAGAAAAGGGAACCCTTAGGCACTGTTGGAGGGAATGTAAATTAGTGCAACCACTATGGAAAACACTATACAAGTTCCTGTAAAAATTAAAAATAGAACTACCATATGATCCAGCAATGCCACTTCTGGGTTGTATCAAAGGAAACAAAAACACTAACTTGAAAAGATAATATACACCTGCAGATTCATTGCAGCCTTATTTACAACTGCCAAGAAATGGAAGAATGTAAGTATCCATCAGTAGATGAATGGATAAAGAAAATGGAATTATTATTTAGCCATAGAAAAGAAAGATCCTGCCATTTGCAACATGGATGGATCTTGAGGGCATTATGCTAATAAGTCAGAGAAAGACAAATACCTTATAATCTCATTTATATGTGGAATCTTGAAAAAAAAGAAAAAAGAACCCCTCAGTACCTAAAACAGGTTCATGGTTGCCAGAGGCCAGAGGTTAGGAGTGGAAGAAATGGGTGTAGGTGATCAAAAGGGCCAATTGTCCAGTTATAAAACAAGTCATCAGGAAGTAATGTATAGCATGGTGAGTTTAGTTACTAATACTGTACTGTTTATTTGGAAGTTCCTAAGAAAGTACATCTTTAAAGTTACCACATGAAAAAATATAACTGTGGTGGTGGACATCATACTGACAAACTATGGTGATCATTTCTCAACATACACATACACTGAATCATTACGTAGTGTATCCTAAACTATTATAATATCTCAACAGAAATAACACGTGTGTATATATAAATATTTTATCTATTTTAACTTTTTTTTTTTTAAGATCCCAGTAAATACACATGACAGGTAGGTGTTCTAGCTCTATCCTGGGATTAGTCTGAGTTTCTGCCTTTAAGAAAGTGTGAAAAAGCAATACTGATATTTAATTTTTGATAATTTTTAAGAACCGTAAGTATAAATGCTGTTTTATAGGAAGCAACTTTAAAATAGGAATTCTGGAAAGATATTATTATTAGGAAAGGGTAAATTTGCACTTTTTAAAATCCAAAGTTTGCCTAACATGTATGTCTGTGAATACCTGTTTTAAATCTATAGTTCAAATAATTAAAATGGTAAAGACCAATGCTAGTGAATGGATTTCAGAGGCAGTATTGTTTGCTTTCTCTGCTGATGAAATCTGTCATACTTTCTTACTACAGCATTTCTCCAAAGCGGCTAAACACCTCCAGACAGTAAGTGATGAAGACAGAGCGCACCGTGGGGCCCTTACACCCACGATAGTTAGTGACACGTCCCGTAGAGCTGACTGCACTCCCAGCATTCTACGTCATGGCCCAGAATGGTGGGGAGCCTGGAGATCCATCAGGGGAGGGTCATCGCCCGTCCGTCTATGCCGTATCCACTGTAGTCACTTAAGGCCTAGCATGCTTTCCACACTGGGTGCTGTCGCCTACTCACTCGAGTCCATCAGGCTGCTGACAGTTGCCTACTTTTAGGGAAAACAGAGCAGCCTCAATTCTCTTTTTAAAGCTCTTACAAGAATTGCCTTAACCTCCCTTGGTAACATGTGTCTAAAAACTTTCATTATCATCATAGCCTGTGGATTTAACCTCTCTGAACTTCATTTTCCTCATCTGTAAATTGCAGATGAAAACCTGCTATACCGTGAGCACAGGGTGCTTGTAAGTGTTCAGGTGATGTCTGGGAGGAATGGGAATTACTCTACCCCAAGTACCACCTCCTTGGACAGCACCTCCCGGGCAAAGCTCATTTACTCCCTTCTCTGACTCCCTTAGTTTCATTAATTTAAGAAATGTTGAAATGTTGGCATTATCTTTTTTATAATTTACTTATTTACTCTTACAAAATAACCACTGTCAACCCCCAGATTCCTAGGAAGCCAGGACAGGGGTCAGGCTGTGTGTGACGCTGCCCACAGCCAAGGATTCACGTGCTCCTTGAATAGACAACCACGCTGGCCCCATCCTCATCAACCCCTGCTCGGTCTGCTGGGCCTGACTATCTATGTACCTGTTTCTAGCTCCAGTGTCCGGCAAAGGGGATAACATAGTAAATACCTATGAAAACAAACAATTTATCAGCCCGGCAGAGTTTATCTCATTGGAGCTCTCAGCTGGCATTTGAAGTAAGGCATTTGCTAGTGGTTCAAATCATGGCAACCTCTCTCTTCCATTTTAAAAGATTATTAATGTGGGGAAAGGAAACCTTGACCTTCTTCACTGATAGAATCAAGCAAAGAAGTTGAAAATTTCTTTAATACTTACCATGTGTTAGATTTTTGGCTAGATAGTTCATAGGACTTCTCTGTGAAGTAGATATTCTTAACCACATTTTATAGATGAGAAAACTGAGATCACAGAGCAAGTGAATGACAGCGCCAATGTCTGAACCTAGGTCTGACTCACTAACCTCACACGACGGGGTTTATACTTTGTTTTGACAGGGAGGTGCCGCCTCTGTCAAAGCATCTGAGCAGAACAGTCACCCAGGAGCAGAGGGAAAACCCTTCCCACTCTTGCTTCCCAGTGCTTTAAAGCACCAGAAGCCTCCCCGCGTGCTCTTTTCCACCGTCAGTCAGCTCACAAGAGCCACAGCCCACTGAGTCGGTCTGCAGAGGCAGGGCAGGCAAGACGCCAGGACAAATGACCCTACTTACCCTCGTGTGACACAAGAAGGCTTGCATAATTTAAATTCTACCACTTGGCCAGCTTCTGCTTTACAGTCCTCAGTCTTTCCAGCTTTAGACGAAAGCTGGCAGGATGTCATTAAAAGCAACAGAATACTGAGTGCCTAACTCTCACCCTTCCCTTTGGGAAAGAAAACAGTTTGAGATAGTGGACAAAAATTGTAAAATCTCGGTTAACGTTTCTCTCTTTTTTTAAGTACTTCTAGTTCTCTAAAATACAAAACCCCAAAAGTTAGGCTATGCTTCTGTGTTCTCTAACATATCAGGTATTACATTTCTTTGGAACAGGAACATAACCAGCCCTCATTGGCCAATATTGTTGTCGTTACACCACAATTGCCCTCAAAACAACTGGTCAGAGTGGCCTTGAAACAAGCAGATGAGACTGCACTTTCACATTCAGACAGAGCGTGACGTTTATCACATGTGAGATGGTTTCCTATAATCTTATACAAAGCTGTAACTTTTATTCTTGTCTCTAGTTAAAACAGGACTTGATCTGAATGACTAGTTATCTGAGAATCATGCTTAATTCTACTCTCTGCAAACAAAGAGGGGGCGCAGAAAAAGGACACCTCGATTGTTAGGTCAGTCAAGGTTTTGGACAGGTTTTCTGGGGTAGATTTTGAGAGAGTGATGGCATCAAGATGGCAACATAGGTCATTCCCAACTTCAGTCCCCTTCACAAGACACCAACAGTTATCCACAGACGAGACACCCCTGTAAAAGTCCTAGAACACGGGGCTGAGCCTAAAGCACAAAGACCAAGACGGACTGCGTGCGAAGGGCAGGAGGCGAGGCTGCGCTAACCACGCCGCCCCGTGTCCGGGCCTGCACTGCATCCCCAGGAGCCCGGAACCTCGTTTCTCCAGCAGGAAAGTGGGTCCCTTCTCAGGAGGCCCAGACTCAGGTCTCACCTCAAGGGGGAATAGAGTTTATAGCAACCACATCTGGATCCTGGAAGACTTTGCTTATCTGCAGAGTCAAGACTGTGGCCCAGTCTGACCACGAACTTGGTGGGGCACCGATCTGCCTCACTTGGAACCACAGATAATGAGCCCTACCAGCCTTGGAGCCAGTTCGGGCGCTCTGCTTGGGCAGGACAGCTAATTCATGGGGCTTCCTACTGCTGAGTGGAGCTCCCAGTGCAGGAAGCCTGTCCTGAGCCCTTGGGAAACTGTTCAGCACGCAAGCTGCCTATCTGCAGAACCAGAATGGTAACCCCACTGGCCAGGGAGCTTGGTGCACACTTCTGCCCGACTGTGTCCCCAAACAAGAGATGTTGCAGGCCCTGGGGCCTATTCTATGGCCCCAGCCAACTAGGGAAACTATAGCCCGACTGACCAACCGACCGACCAGGAAATCCAACCATAGCTCCCGGGAACCGGCATCGCCCATCCTGCAATCCCAGTTAAGCAGACCTGAGAGCCCAGCCAGCGGCCTGTCCCATCTGCAGAGCCAAGACCATAGCCTGTTCGGCCTCCAGAAAAGAGCCTTGCCAGCCTTGGGGCATCTAAAGCAACCCCCCTAAGCAGGGAAACTAATCTGTGGCCCTGGCCCCGGCTGAATACAGCCTTCTGCCCTTCTCCCCTGCCAGGGCACCTAACCGAAGCACAGGGGAAGCGGGGTAGCCCATCCTGCAGCCCTGCTCCCAGCGGCACATGAGCCACATACATAGCCAGTGGCTCTCACCATCTGCAGAACAAAGCTGGCGACCCCATCTGGCCAGAGATGGTGCACAGTCCTGCCTGATTTGGGTCCCCAGACAACAAGCCATTATGGCCTTAGCCCCTGTTCAGCTGCCCAACCCCATAAGGAAGCTGATGGCCTATTTCTGAGAATAGTAGTAGGTAGCCCTAACTGTCTACGAAGCCTGACCAACAAATCCACACAACTGTGGAACCCATCGTACAGATGCACTTAGGCAGGGAACAGAGCCAGCACACCAAACGTTTTTTAGGATCGTATGTCAGGCCTCAAAACAAGCAAATTCAAGAAAACTGAAATCATACCAATTATCCTCTCTGCCCCCAGTGGTATGAAACTAAAGATCAATAATAGAAGGAAATGAAAATTCATGAACACATGGAGCTTAAATAGCATTCTCCTGAACAGCCAATGGGTCGAAGAAGAATTTAAAAAGTCTCTTGAAACACAATATACCAAAACAGGATGCAACAAAAGCAGTTCTAAGACGGAAGTTCATAGCTATAATGGAAACATTAAGAAAACAGATTTTGGGGTGCCTGGGTGGCTCAGATGCTTGTGCTTTGTCAGTCTCTCTCAAATGAATAAATCTTTAAAAAAAAAATTTTTTTTTTAAAGATTTTATTTATTTGACAGAGAGGGACACACCAGCAGAGGGAGTGAGAGAGGAAGAAGCAGGCTTCCCGCAGAGCAGGGAGCCCAATGCGGGGCTTGATCCCAGGACACGGGGATCATGACATGAGCTGAAAGCAGACGCTCAACTGAGGCACCCAGGCACCCTGAATCTTTTTTAAATTTTTTTTAAAAATTTAAAGCAAAATAGAGTTCAAATAACCACTTTACATGTATGGAACTCGAAAAGGAAGAACAAACTAAGCTCAGAGTTTGCAGGGGAAAGAAACATTGGAATGAAAACAAAGATTAGAAAATGAAATACAGCAAAGTAAAATAATTTTTAAAAACTGAGTTGTTTCTATGAAAAAAATTGATACTTTTATGTAGACTAAACAACATAAAAGAAAGAACTCAAAATTTATAAAGGAAAAAGATTACAACTAAACCACCAAAATACAAAAGATTATATGAAACTGTTATGAAAACTATACCAACAAACTAGACAATTGCAAAGAAATGGACAAATTCATAGAAACATACACCCTACCAAGACTGAGTTAGGAAGAAACAGAAAAATCTGAACAGAGGAATTACTAATAAGGAGTTGAATCAGTTCTGAAAAATCTCCCAATGAATAAAAGCCCAGGACCAGATGACTTCACTGGTGCATTTTACCAAACATTTAAAGAAGAATTAGTGCCAGTCCTTTTCAAACTTGAGGTGGTAGAAACACTCCCAGTTCCTTTTCTGAGGCCAGCATTACCCTGAAGCAAAAGCCAGATAAGGACACTACAAGAAAACCACGGGCCAATATCCCTGATACATACAAAAGCAAAAATTTTCAATGAAATTACTAGCAAATTTAACTCAACAGCATCTTAGAAGGATTATTCACCATAATCAAGTGGTATTTATCTCTGGGATGCAAGGATATTTCAACAGGCACAAATCAATAAATGTTGATACATCACATTAATAGAAAAATAATCGTTTCGATACATGCAGAAAAAGCGTTTGACAAAACTCAACATCCATTCATGTTAAAAACTCTTAACAAATGTATAGAAAGAACGTGTTTCCATATAGTAAAAGCCATATATGACAAGCCTGCAGCTAACATACTCAATAATGGAAGTTTGAATGTCTTTCCTGTAAGATCAGGAAGAAGACAAGGGTGCCAACTCTTACCACTCCTATTCAACACAGGACTGGAAGGTGTAGTCAAAGTAGTTAGGCAAAATAAAAGACATCAGAATTGGTAAAGAAGAAATAAAACTGTCTATTTGCAGATGACATGATTTTATATACAGAAAATCCTAACAACTGCACCAAAAAACAACAATTCAGCCAAGGTAACAAAATTAACATACAAAAATTGGTAGTGTTTCTATATACTAACAATGAGTTATCTGAAAAAGATGGAAATGATCTCACTTATAATAGCATCAAAAACAATAAAAATATTTAGGAGAAGATTTACCCAAAGAGGTCAAAGATCTCTACACTAAAAACTATAAGACATTAATGAAAGAAATTGAATAAAACAGAAATGGAAAGATACTCCACGTTCATGGATTGGGAGAATATTGTTAAAATGTCCATACTATCCAAAACCATCTATACATTTAGTGCAACCCCTATCAAGATTCCAGTGGCATATTTTACAAAACAAACAAACAAAAATCCTAAAATTTGTGTGGAACCACAAAAGACCCTGAATAGCTAAAGTAATCGAGGAAAAAACAAAGCTAGAGGCATCACAATTCCTAATTTCAAACTACGTAATGATGCTGTAATAATCAAAACAGTATGTTACTAGCATAAAAAATATACACATGAACCAATGGAACATAATCCAGAGTCCAGAATTAACCCCCACCTGTACAATCAACTAATATTTGCTAAGGGATCCAAGAATACTCAATTGAGAAAAGACTATCTCTTCAAAAAGTGGTGCTGAGAAAATGGGGTTTTCACATGTGAAAGAATGAAACTAGACTCCTATCTTAAACCACTCACAAAAATTAACTCAAATAGAATAAAGAACATGAAACCTGAGGCCACGAAAATCCCAGGAAAAACCTAGGGGAAAAATTGTCTTGACACAGTCTTGGCAATGTTTTGATACGACACCTAAAGCACAAGCAACAAATTAAAAAATAAATTAGTGGGACTATGTCAAACAAAACCTTCCACACAACAAAAGAAGCCAACAACAAAATGAAAAGACAACTTATATAATAAAAGGAGAAAAAAATGTTTGCAAGCTGTATATGTGATAAGGAGTTAACATCTAAAATATATTAAGACTCCTAAATTTCATCAGCAAAAAGAAAAAAAAAGCAAATAATCCAGTTGAAAAATGGCCAAAGTTCCTGAATAGACATTTTTCCCGAAAAAGATATTCAAATGACCAAGTGCATGAAAAGGCACTCAGCATCACTCATCATTTAGAGAAATGCAACTCAGAACCACAGTGAGCTATCTCCGTACACCTTGAAGAATGGCTGTCATCAAAAAGACATAGATAGGGGCGCCTGGGTGGCTCAGTGGGTTAAAACCTCTGCCTTCGGTTCAGGTCATGATCTCAGGGTCCTGGGATCGAGTACCACATTGGGCTCCCTCCTCTCTCTCTCTCTCTCTCTCTGTGTCAAATAAATAAATAAGACAAAGGTAACAAATGCTGGCATGGTCTTAGAGAAAAGAGAACCCGTGTGTGCTGCTGATGGGAATGTAAACTGGTAAAGCTACTTTGGAAAACCGTATGGAGATTCCTCAAAAATTAAAACTAGAACTACCCTACACTCCAGCAATTCCACTTCTGGGAATATATCTTCAGGAAATGAAAACAATATGTTGAAGAGATACCTGCACACCATGTTCTCTAGCAGCATTATTCACAGGAGCCAAGAAATGGAAACCACCTCAGTGTCCATCATTGGATGGATGGGTAAAGAAGTTGTGGTACACACACACACACACAGGAATATTATTCTGCCATAAAAAGGGGGAAATCTGCCATTTGCAACAACATGAATAGACCTTTAGGGCGTTAAGTGAAGTGTGTCAGCCAGAGAAAGACACATACTGTAGAGTCTCACTTACAGAAACCTGATACTTTGTTGCCAGGAGCACAGGGGTGGGGGGTGGAATTAGGTGAAGGGGGATACAAACTTACGGTTCTAAGATCTAGAAGTACTGGGCATATAATGTACAATATGATAAATGTAAACAATCCCATCTGGAATGTTTGAAAGTTGGTTAAAGTAGGTTCTAAAAGTTCTCATCACAAGGAAAAAAAATGTGTAATACACATTAGCTAAATTTACTGTGATAATCATTTGCTAGTACATAGATATGTCAAGTCAGTATGCTGTGTGCATCAGTATATCTCATGGGATTTGGAAGAAAATAACTTGTTTTCCCATCTGTGGGAAGTTGTCTCTCTCTGCCAGTCTTGTCATTTTATTTCATCATTGACCCGCCAGCATTTGGGGTAGGGAGAGTTCAATCATAATTCCAACTATTTTCCTCAAAAAAGTTCAAAAGAGAATTTTTTTTCTTATAAACAGACTTTACTGTTTGCTTGAAAAGTATGATTCTTTGACTTAAAGGAATATAATAACTCCTTATTTTGGTGAGATAGTAAATTAAAATTCATGATTTTGTACTTCAGCTTATTCGTCTTAGTTTTCTATCATTTTATTGTAATTTCCATAAAGTAGGAAACTCGCAAATGTATTTAATTGTAACCCTCCATTAATTCTGACCATACTGCTACACACTGAATGCATCCCCTAAAAGTCCTGTATGGAAGCCATAACTCCCAGTGGTGGTGTCTGGAGGTGGGGCCTTTGGGACGTGACTAGAGTTGAAATCAGGTGGCAAGGAGGGGACTCTCACGATGAGATCAAAACTGTGTTCATTCTTTCCCCATTAAGAATTACTGTCAGGGAAACACACACAGAGAGAGAGACAGACTTAGATAGATACCTATCTCCTCTAAGTGTCTAGTCCTAATAATCCAAAATTGATAATCTACCTACAGGAAAGTAGAAAGGAATTTATATACAACTACAAAACTATAGAAATATTTTTGTGTTCTTGTCCTTTGAGCCTATGTAAAAGCCAGGATTTTAATCCGTCTCCAAAATCTTAAAATGCGTCGTGTCAAACTCAGGTGGTTGTGCATATGTGTCTTGTTCTTCGCTGGGACGTTTCCACTGTAAAGTTGGCAGGCCCACTAGAGCATCCAAAATTGTCTTTATGAATGAACAGTTTGCAGTGTTCACACTGTTGCCAGGAGGGAGCCAAGGCCTCTTTCTCCAGCGGATCCCCAGCAGACTTTGTCATAAAACCACGACCGTCACCCTAACCCACTGTCCACATAATCGTGTCTAGTTTTGTAAATTTGTGTGCCTGTTCGTTATCATTTAGAAACTTCATTTCAAAAAAGTTCCAAATTACTGAAGAGGCAAAAGCTTCTTACACTGAATTCTGTCTCAGGGTAATACTCGCCTGAGGTGTATGGTTTTACCTTATGAATTCGTGTTTGCGTTAGTAAAGGCGCCGACCACTCTGAAAAGTAAGTCATTTGAGTTTTAATAAGTAAACTATGTGAACTGGTGATACTAATTATACATTGTCCTGTAATGCTCTCTCTGAATTTTTGAATTGCCTTTTCAGGATTTCCTCAGAAAGACAACAAGCTCCCTCTAGTGGGAAGTGGGCATTATAATTGCTTTATTTCCCCCACAGCGGTGGAACTGCAGGGTTACATTTTGTTTAAAGGAAAAGGGCTCCGTTTATTTTTCTCTTTGCATTTTAGCCAAGAGAATGATACTGGTTATCATGGAAAGCGTATGGGACTGTCCCGAGCTTGGGGTCATATTGATGAACTGCTCCTACGTAAGCAAAGAAAGTGAAGTTACCTCAACTTCATGCCTCAGCATTCACTCCAGCTAACCTGTTACACTATCTACATACTTAATAGAATTAGAATTTTCTCACCAATTACATATCTGTCACTTAATTCCTAAACTTTTACTTTGATAATCAAGTAGAACATTATCTCTCATCTGTTGGCCTCATTTTATAGCTGGGCTTATGGTTTCCTCAAGATTTCACAGTTGGAAGTTGGCTTTGACCTTTGAGTCCCTATTAATTTTACAGAAGGCAAGCCTTGCTCATTTTGGCTTTTCTTAATTTATGACAAAAATATAACCAAAATCCCATGCTTTTGTGGAGTAATTAGCTTTCCGCCCCATATCATTCAGACTTGAAGCTAAAACTGCATCTTTATAGAGTTTAATAACTTACATAAAATGTTAATTCTCAATCATCAAGAAAAATTATAATTGCACCCAGGCAAGAAAGTAAGAAGCACATTACAAAATGGGTTTTGATTTTATAATCGGTAATGAAAAAAAATTTAAAAATTTAATGAAATTTTGTCCGAGAATGGCATATATCCCAGAATAGTTAACTACCAGTAACCAACTCCCAGAGAAGCAGTGATGGAAAGTTATAGGAACTTTCAGTTTTAAAGTCCTACAAGCTCTGTTTCACCTGCCTCAGATTTTGTATAGCTTATGTCAAACCACAGGCGTCACTGCTTTTTGGTAACTGTTGACAAAGTTCTCCTATCCTGGAGAAAGGTTGGCCCTCACTAAACATTTTATTATATTGTTTTCTCACAGCGAACAACATGCTTGGTTTCGGAACACTGGTCAGTACTTCCAACACCTACGACGGGTCTGGCGTCGTGACCGTGGAAACGGACCACCCGCTCCTCTGGACCATGGCCATCAAAAACTAACCCAGCCGCCGGCGGCCACCGCCGGGCCTCGGCCGTACCGCTCCACAGGCACAGTTCGCCTTGGTTTACAGAAATTCAAACCTGTCCTCGGGAAGCCCACTGGTTTTAAAGGTGTTAATGTTTGGATCACCCAGGTCACACAAATGACAGATCTCAATTTTACAGTGAGGGAGAAAAATCATTATTTGCAGAAAGTAAATAAGCTCTATTACCTTCACTTGGAAAACTATAAAACTCAGTACCAATTATTAGCATTCCATTCATCCTAGAGAATTGTTTTTAATCTTGAAGCTGAGAATGTCCTCTGTCGAGGGTCTTTGGTGTCCGACGCGTCGGCTGCCTGCCGCCCACCCTTAAATCCCTGCACCGAGGGCGCGCCGAGGGCCGACCGACGCCACGGTGCTCTGCGTAATGGGGAGAACTCCTGTCGGGGGGAGCGGTTCGGACGGCACCATTTCGCCCCGGCCTTAGTACAGTCTTTGGTGTTCTCTTTTAAAAATAAATCAAGACTCGTTGGCCTCACTATTCAATTTGAGAATGGGCAATTATGTAAGCTACAGGGGCCGAGAGGACCGGCACGAAAGGTGAGTGACGGTCCCCAGAGCCCCGCCGGCCCCGCGCAGGCCAGCGCGCCAGGCTCCAGCGGAGCGACCGCGGGAACTGCCCGCGTCCGAGTCACAGCCCAGGCTGGAGAGGTTGTGCAGGGAAACCTGTGCACGAAAACGCAACTGTTTGCGATGTGACTCGGACTGGAAAAGCACTGGTTCCACACCCCACGGTAATGCAGAGGCCGGGAGAGGAGTCTGACACCGAGCACGAGGATCTGGGTCTGAAAGCCCGAGCTCCTGTCCCGCTCTGGCCACTCACCCAAGCTCCCGGACCGCGTCCTTAGCCAGAACGGGGGGTGCGGGGGGCGCCCCAGCTTCTCCCCCGCCCGGCAGGGACAGGCGGAGCGCGCACAGCATGCCCGGCTCAGCAGGTCAGCACCGGGGACCCTGACATACACTCTCGCGTCATTTTTAATGAGACCCTCCGCTCTCGTCTTACTCTTTTCTACCCTATTTCCCAAACCGAGCAGTGCCGGACGAACCAGGACGGGCAGAGAACGCACCCTCCCTCCGGGTGGCAGGACAAAGCAAGAGCGGGTTTTAAGTGGCACGAGCAAGGGGATCAGGCCAGCAGCCTGCTCTGGTGAACACTTCACCCTGAGAGGTCAGCTGTAATTCCTACAAATACAGGAGACTGGAATCCGATGTCAGACAAAACCAGTTACCAAAGTGCATGTTTGTGGTCCGTTTTGAAGAAAACAGCCCGTTTTCTCAACTGTATTTCATGGTCACCAATCTCTCGTAACCAATGTTTCTGTACAAAAAGAAAAAAATTGCCCAGAGGGTGGTTCCTAAGGACAGCGCTCAGTTGGGATTCCGGCGAGTCGCCAGTGTCGCTACCGTCTCACCTGGTGCCTGGGCGGCTCGGTGGGTTAAAGCCTCTGCCTTCGGCTCAGGTCATGATCTCAGGGTCCTGGGATCGAGGCCCGCATCGGGCTCCCTGCTTGGCAAGGAGCCTGCTTCCTCCTCTCTCTCTGCCTGCCTCTCTGCCTACTTGTGATCTCTCTGTCAAATAAATAAATAAAATCTTTAAAAAAACAGCCGTCTAACCTGCACGGAGGGTCTGCGCGGGCTCCCGCGGCCGCTGCTTACACTCTCTGCACTCGTGGCCCTTCTAGAAAACAGGGCTTATACGGAGCAACCTTAGGAAAACAGGTGGATGGCTGTTGAAGATCTTTATAAGCTGGGGGGAAAAAAAGGATAGAAGGACGGCCATCGTAGAGAAGGCGAAGAAAGCCAGTGGAGGAAGTGCCTTGGCGAAGCAGGGAAGAGTGGCAGGATCGGGGCCCGGGGGAGCGGCGCGTCCCCCACCAAACGCACGTCCCAGAGCCTCTGTCCCTGTACTGCCTACCTTCCTGCTCACAGCAGACACGAGGGCAAAGAAGCCAGGGGAGAGGTCATTCGATGTCCTTTAACTCAGAACCTCCAGTGGAAAAGCTTAGTACCTAAGACCTCGGAACCACTGCTCCGAACGACAGCTGCACCCGAAGAAACTGGAAAGGAGCAGAGGAGTGGTGGGTAACGTGCGTAGCGTTCTCGACACTTGTTAGTACTTTATATTTCGTTTAGAAGTCGAGGCTCAGCTATTACATATTCCATTACCGGAAATGTATTCTCAATACATAAAAGACTATTGTTTTAAAATTTTACTACCAAAAAAGCATGTCCTATTTATCTTGAAAATCTTACCAGTGTTACTAAGTGGATACTTAGCAAAAAGAGTACAGTTTCTGAAACGTAGTAAGCCCAAGGGGGGAAGCATGGAGACAGCCCACACTCACTGCCTGCGTATCCTGCTGGAGCCACGGGAGGCCTAGGGAGGGCGCTCCCTTCCAGGGCAGGGCACCTCCCCCACTCTCTGCCAGGCTACTGAACAATTAGGCATTTGGCCCTATTCCATTCCTTAAAGCTACCTAAGTCCTATTTTCCTCTTTCTGAGCTTCCTCGCCACATCACCTAAACACGTATCTGTTACGTTTTGACTAACAGCAGGAGTCTGCAGATGGTGAGATCCTAGGTCCCCAGGCAGCCCCTCTTCCCCCCTCCTGTTCAGTGTGGATCCTGACCTCCAGCTTGCAGCCATACAGGACACTGGAAGCTGGGCCCTGCTGGCCAAGTGACCTGTGTTCCACGGCCCCTTTGACTTAAATCTGTTTCTTCTTCAGGTGGGTTGGACATACGGCTTTTATAAATCTAGTGATGGTGACCCCAAAATAACATCTGGTTACCTAAGTCACTGAAGAGTGACAGCACGCTCTGATCTCTCTTCTCTGCAGGCAGCTGAGAGGTGACAATGGCCACAGCTCCTGGAGTGCTGGTCGGAGTCAGGAGTGACTCTGAGATCTAATAAGCTGTGTGCGGCCAATGGCCACAGCTCCTGGAGTGCTGGTCGGAGTCAGGAGTGACTCTGAGATCTAATAAGCTGTGTGCGGCCCAAGGAATTCGCAGGGCGCCGCTTTCCCAGACATAGGATGCCTAGGGCAGTCCATCTCTATTCCTGAATTTTTGCTAAGCAGACAGAGCAAGGTTTCCTTGGGATGGGAACTGGTGCCATCCCAGTAGTCACAGGGGACTCAGAGCGAGGGGGAGGTGGCCAGGACAGCGTGCGCAAACACGTGTTTGCTTCCATAGGTGCGGAATGCATTTTAAACAGACCTTGCTCACTACCCCTGCTCTAATTCACGCCTTCCAGAGTTTTATTTGAACAGTCAAAATAAAGCAGCACATGGATTGGACGTGCTTGGGACTGATGGTATAGGCCAAGTCCGTTAGCAGTAAGAAACTCTTCTATTCCCTAGGGTTCTATGATTATAAAAAGGGTGTGGTCTGGTGACTTTTAAATTGTCTTGATCACAACCCACTAGAAACACATTATGTCATATGACCCAGACACACACAAACACGTACACAAGAGTGTGGTGCACCCACGATATGCTTCAGTAATTTTATTCTAAACTGAAATGAAAAACACCCAGAAACCTATATAGAAACACACACCGAGGGATAGAAAGATCTCCTAAAAAACGTGTATGTAAATACAAGAGTTGTGCATTGAGCATACTCTTCTCTAAGACAATATGGGCCTAACTTACTTTGTAATGACAGTCTTGGTTCTTAAATGTGTGCTAAGAGGAATAACCTACCAATGACAGCAGACAGAATGTGATCCTATTTGGGAATGAAAACATCAATTTAACTTCATTAGGAGTGAGGAGGAGAGCTAGATTATTTAAGTTGTGTCTAAAACATTCTGTTCAGAATAAAATAAATGATCCTTCCACCTGGAAAGAAATTAAAATTGAAGCCACAAGATCAAGCCATCCCCAGGGAGTCCTATATCGGGAATGGAAAATTCCTCGCACTTACAGTACAAGTCCCTTCCTTGCCCACGGCAGATTTCACTTATCAATCATGGTTTTCTTTTTTGCTGAGCCCCCGCCTGAGCCTCATCTCAGAACAGTGCTCCTTGCAGGCACGATCAATCACCCTCCGTTGGCTTGGCATCCCTGGAGGCTCAGAGCTAATGTGTGATCTTCCCACTGTACACAAAACGGCGATGCTTACAACCCCAGAAAGAGGTCATGGCAACAACATTTTCTTCACAGGTTATGAAGGACTTGTTCACTGTGTACTTAATTCCCCCTGAAAGCAAGGACTTTGTATGCAGCAAAATAAAAAGAAAGATGAATGCCATCCCTGCAAGTGACTTGACAAATCATAAACAGGGCCCTGAGATCACTCAGAGTTAAGAATTAAGAAATTTCTCATTAAATAGACCTATAGATCCCTGAGAACCAAGAAACCTAAGACACACAATACTGTGTTAGTCCAAAGGTGGAAAAGGTTTTTAACTAACAGTAAAAGGCATTGATAAAAGATTACAAACCATACCTTAAATATTGCTTTTAAAAATACCTTCAAATCCTAAAGACCAGTGAATATTTAATAGCCAGGTATATTTTGAACAATAAACATGGGAAATTAGGGACATAAAATTCTGCAGAACTGAACAGAGTCCCATCTAAGAGGCATAATTAATTTTGTGCTTAGTTGCTTAACACCGTGAATCCCCTGCTAGACTCTAAACCCCCTGGGAGCATGGACTTTGTGATTCACAGCATCGGCTCCGTCCTTGGTCTCCAGGTCGGGCCTTGTCTGCAGCAGGTGTTCAGGAAATCAGTGTGTGGTGTCACTGGCACAGGAACGAGCCTCCCACCTCTACTCAGGCCCCAGGAGCAGTGCGTGGCTTCCCTCATCCCTGGAAACTGCTATTCTTTCCCTTCCTATCCCGAGTTACCTAAGATCTGAGTAGATACGCTAAAGTTTCATTGAAATAAGTTCCTCAATCCGAAAGATAAAATCCCCAATTCTAGATTGGACAGACTGGGTTATATATATTTGCTCACTCATATATCTGAACGTGGAAACAATGTTCAAAACACCAAGGCCAGCCTTAAAGACCTCATCCAAAGCAAAGCCCAGCCAGTAACAATCTCAAAAGGCCATGGAATTTTAAGTTGCTTCAAATAGGGAAGGAAAAATGAAAGCTGTGAGGCAAGGAACGACAGAGGTTTGGGAAATCAGTATGGACTAAAAGAATCAAGGTCAAATAAAAGAGCATGTGTGATTGGCCCAAACTGCCAGGAAAAAAGGGAAAGAATATGAGATTAACAATTTTTCGGAGTTAGAAATGTGGCTGGAGCTATTTTCAGCTCTGGAGGTTCAAGGAACAACCCTGGCTGTCCGAAGTTGAAGCGGGCTGCAGACAAGAATATATGTTATTTTGAAATACTTGGAGACCATGCATGACATTTAATTCCGAGATTTTCTTGGTGTTTACATCTACTTGTTCACAAAGTACACCTTTAGCATGCACAAAAAATTAGCCTCAGGAGTCTAAAACCATTTTTAAAAAGTGGTATGTTATCTCCAACTGAATTACCCATACTAAACCTCATTATTTGTGATTCGGATTTAGTGTTCTCTATTAACTATCTATTATTAGATAGCACTGTTAACTAACTTTTCAAAAAGTATAAATGCCACAAAATGATTTTTATTAAAAAAATGATCTTATCAAAAAAAACCTGTCTTCCTATCTTATTTATGTAGTTACTCAGCAAATATCTGTAGAACGCGTGAAGAGGCTTTCTGTGTTACAGTAAGACATGACTCACATAGAAATTCCTATACTTGGTCCCACCAGCTCCTGCTGGATAAGCCCAGTGATTTTACCGTCTATTATAAAATTAGAAAAATAATCATCTCAAAAACAGCAAGGCTTTCAATACTATGGCTCTGGGACCAAATATATGAAGAGTATAGAGTAAGGGATTTCTTAAAATAATAGGTTTTACTTTTTTTTTGTACCATAAGAAATATTAAGTGTCTGCCAATTCTCTCTCTACTGTGTCAACTTCATTAATTTAAGAAATATTTTCCACTCTGCTTTTCATTCCCTATTCGTGAAAAAAAAAGGTTCCTAGGCCCCAGTGGTCTACACATTCTGCTCTTTTATTTGCAGGCCTTAAAATTCAAGGAGCCTCCATGAGTAATGAGCTGGGGAGAAATGGTGCAGAAAGTTGTTGGGAAGCTTTTCGTTGGTGAATTTATTGTGCATATTTTAAAGTTGACCTTTTAATCCAAGTTTTTATTCAATTCCACTGCAAGGAATTGAGCAACATGGTCAGTTGGAATATCTGTATGCCGGTGGCACTGAACAACGATTTTATGAGGGAAAAGTCAGAGTCAATCATGAAGAAGCCAATATATTCTTTTTAAGGCTAAATGGGGATGGGATAGAGATTTTTCTTTCTGAGGAAGAAAGTAAGTTTTCCAACAAAAAGAAAAGCTTGCTCTCAATTTTAAGTGGACACGCAGCTCATTTTTATAATTTCTTCTCTAAATGAGAAGCTGCGAGTGAACACCTAAACGGCGTTAGTCACCCTGACGCCGCGGTCACCCACTCCTGTCTTCACGGACAGACGGCCTGCCACGGTTGCTCTAAGGGTACCCTTTCCCCTGGGCGGGTGTGTAATTCATAAGAGCTCAAACTCCACAGCACAAAAATCAAGGAGGTCACAGTAGCGTCAGAGGGGACGAGAGGAATGGATTGACTTCAAATTCAGAGTAACAGAAGCCCCAAGTTACGAGCCTTCTCGAAACAGTCCATACACCGGGGCTTTGGGAGACGTCACGGGAGGCACATTTCAGCTCAACATAAAAGAGAACCTGACAGTTTGGCCATGAGACAACCACAGAAGGCACCCACCTTCCCTCTCGCCGGGACAAGCACCCCGGGGATCAGTCCAAGGCTGGGACTGGTGGGGTCCCAGCCTCTAATGAAGCTCCAAGACGCTGTGTTGCGCTAACTCCCCAGGAGATCTGCCTGGACCTACGTGAAGTCTGAGGGAGCGAATACATGGGTTGCCTCGATTGCGCCGCTTATGAAAACCAACAGAAGTGATCTTAACCTCATATTTTTTGCAAATGTATTCTTAGGGCCTCAGTGAAAATGTACTGCTCCTGCATCTGCCCGGGCAGCGGCCTAGGCAGCAGATTTCTGGCTGGCGAAGGGTCTGACCTCTCTAAGGACGCAGAGGAAAGGACGGAGATGAAATGAGTCTGCCCCATTCCATGAGGTCCAAAGTCCCAGGCAGGAGACCAGACGAACCCTGTGCCGCTTCATTATAATAAATTAACTTCCAGTAAAGGAGAAAATCCAATTCAGTGGGACCTTCCAAATTGACACACTGCTGTCCTTTAACACAGATCTGAGTGTTTCCTGCAAGGCTGACACCGGGGTCCAGGGATGCCCTCACTGGCTCCCACTACAGTGAGCCGGGCGAGCCACAGAGCGCGGGGGTGGGAGAGGCACAAGAGGAAAGCCGTGCGGGAACCCGACAGAACCCAGGCGCCGGAAGACCTGCGCCTGGGGAAGCCGGTGGGGGGAGAAGAGAGACCGAAGCTTGCTCCCTCTTCTAACCCACCCGCATGCTAAGGAGCAGCAGGTTCCAACAAGGGCACGGCCCGGGAACACGCGGTACAAGATGGCCATTTCCGGGGCGGTCCGCACAGGGGGCTGATGTTAAGAGCAAAAGGACACCACGCATATGAACATTTTGATCACTGCTATGTAAATATCAGACAATACTGGAAGAGAATATATTTAAATTTTTACCATGGTTAGATTTAACTAATGAAATTGTAGGTAACTTTTTCTTCTATCTACTTCTGTCTTTCTACATTTTTAAAGAAGATAAGCATGTTCAATAACATTTTTTTGAAACAATTGTACTATTTAAAATATAGGTAATAAAAAATACATTGTCACATTTTAATAAAAAACACTTCCTAACACTACAAAGACGTTCGCAGAAGCAGACAGGCCCAAAGGGACCCACGGAGGCAGGCGCGGTCAGTCCCTCCAGGGCACTGATGAATAGGAGCAGGCAGACAGACAGACCCAGGAGGTCAGATGGCCACCAGCATGGAGACCCCGACTATCAGATTCATTCTGTAGTTTCTCAGACACTGAGGGAGAGCATTTATTCTCTTCTTCTAAAACACATACTTTTTTTCTCTTTTATAAATGAAATTTCAACTTTTCATTCAATCAGGTATTCAGTCAACAAACACTACAGAGCATCTCCTTGAATTCCGTTTCAGTCCTTACAATCACACCCATCCTGACATCCGCAACCCTACCTTGTGCTCACTTGCAAAGCCCAAATCCTCCTGCAGTCCAAATTTCTGCCTCCTCTGCACCTGAAAATAGCTAGAGAAAACCATACAGCCACAATGGCCGGCCTCATTTTAAGTTAAATATGTACAAACACACATATATGCTGTTCTTTAGTGGGTCCTTCATGGTGTCCAGCAATTAGACACCATGTCCTTAGTCCAGTCACCCAACATCACCAATTTCTCCTCTGCCCTGGACCGTCCTCACTGGCCTCAGCAACAATACCAGCTTCAACTCTTCTATTGACTCCACTTCCTCTATCTGCTACCACTTCGTTTCTTTATATTTTCCTTTGTGGTTAAACTCCTTTCGAGCTGGCTAAATAAGTAAAGGCACTTTTTCCAATTCCCCTTCTCCCACTTCTCTCTTAAACCCACTCTGGGGTGGCGCCTTGCCCCCCGCCCCCACCACCAAACCACTGTCTGGAAGGGCAACACAGCATCACATGGGTAAAGCCGGTGATGAAGCCTCAGTCCTGGTTCAGCTGCCCAGCAGGAATATTTAACACCCTGACCATGTTCTTCCCTTCCCTTCCCGAAACCACCCTCTCCTGGTTTTACTTCTAGCTCCCTGGTTGCTTGTTCTCTGTACCTTCTAGAAGCTTCTCACCTAGCCCCAATGCACTGTTCCTAGGTCAGTCTTTCCTCTTTCCCTTTTTTTTTTCCTTTTTTTTTTTCTTTAGAAAGAGAGCACTAGTGGGCAGTGGAGGGAGGGAGGTGGAGGAGCAGAGGGAGACAAAGAATCCCAAGCAGGGCCCACACCCAGCATGGAGCCTGATGTGGGGCTCAGTCTCATGACCCTGAGCTCATAACCTGAGCTGAAACCAAGAGTTGGATTCTTTTTTTTTTTTAGATCTTTTCTTTTTTAATTTATTCATTTGAGAGAGAGAGCGCGCGCACGCGCGCGAGCACAAGCAGGGGGAGGGGCAGAGGGAGAGAGAGAAGCAGACTTCCCGCTGAGCTGGGAGCCTGATGCGGGACTCGATCCCAGGACCTGGAGATCATGACCTGAGCCGAAGGCAGACGTTTAATGATCTGAGCCACCCAGGTGCTCCTCCCTCTTCTTTTACACTGTGTCTGCTCGCCCTCTTCGTGATTTCGCCCAGTACCTGTGGCCTCAAACGTCTGTGTGGAGGGTCACCTATCCCGCTGACTACCTGGACATCCCAGACTCTGCCCGCCCGGCGCGGCCACCGCCAACCCTGCGTCCCCCCAGCCTGCGCCAACGACGACCTTCCCCACCGCAGCGGCTGGCAATCCCGTCCTTCCAGGCATTCGAGCCCACACCCCTGGGTTATCCTGTCTCCTCTTAGTCTCACAATCGGTAGCCCTACTTTCCAAGTGTATTTAGAATCCGACCACTTCTCACCATCTCTGCCATTATTGTCTTGGCCCAGGCCACTGCTCCCTCTCATCGAAATCGCTGCAAACGCCCCCGGGGCCCTGCTTCTCCGGTGCCCTCCCCCCTCACTATTCTCGGCACAGCAGTCACGTCCAGTCATTCCAGGTCTCTGCAAACAGCTCTGCGGTAGCTGAGAGGAAAAGCCAAAGTCCTTACAGTGGACGCAAATGTCCCTGATCTCGCCCTCCCAACCATCACCGCTTCCTCGTTCTGTGCCCTCGACCTGCTCACTCTGGTCAAGCCTCATGGCCTCCCCGCGATTCCTCAAGCCCACCCAGGCCCAGGGCTGCTGGAAGGCTTGCTCGAGCTCTCCGCTCTGCCCCTCACAGATGCCCGCTTGGCCAGCACCCTTGCCGCTCACAAATTCTTTCTCAAATCTCATCTTCTCCACCAGACCTACCGGAGCATGCCATTTAATAAAGAACTATGCCCACTACCCCATTCCACCCCGCCCCATCCCTGGCACTTTGAATCCCTGCTCCTGTGCTTTAATTATTTTCTCCAATGAATTTATCATCTTATAGCATACCTATCATCTATTTATTTACTATTTTTTCTGTCTTCCTCCTGCTAGCATGTTTTACTCACTGATGCATCCCAAGGCCCTAGAGCAACACCTGGCGCCTACTGGATTCCGGCATTCAGCAAGTGCTTATTGAGAATTTCCCACGGGCCAGCACGGGGAGATGAACACGGAATGAGACCAATGTGGTGCGTGTCTCCTTAGAGCCTGCAGTCTAATTCCTACTGAGACTTCCTGGAGATAACTGATTTTTAGGATACTCTAAAGGGAAGTGGAAAAGCATCAGGAAGAATCGCACCAGCCACCCTCCCAGCACATCAGTTGTTCTAACTGAACCACCAGATGCTATGATGAAAATAGACGTGATAACCGTGTGCTCTGGGTGGCGGGCTTCCGGGCCAGCTCAGACTTAGGAGACTGCAGTCAGGGCCTCAAGGTCCCTCAGTCCAGTTTGTAAGAATGGATTCGCCCTAATGATGCTGGATATGCTGATGAACAAAATGAACCACGTCAGACACTATGTCACTCTAGTCTTTCGATACCCACTCCCCTAAATAACAAGACGTGCTTGAGAAAAGACCCCCATTTAAAAAATTCTCTGCCATGGTAGTCAAGTCTGATGCTTTATTCAATAATTAGCTGGACTGAAACCCTTCTCTGCCCATTTTTCTGTAGTTCTGGCTGCAAATTGATAACCTCAGGCAATTTTTAATTAGCACTTTTTAAAAATGGTTTGCTAAATTAGTCAACTATGAAATAACCTCACCCAAATGATTAGGTTCAAATTGCATTTCAAATCCATCACCTGTTTTTACTGTAGGAACATACCATCACTCCAGGATTGTTAATTACAATGTTTATCAGTCTGTTTTAGTACATGCAGAACTCAGTGGGAAGCAAATGCCAGCTGGCACCTCTCTGCGCTGCTGTTTCGAGTGGCCTGCCAGCCATTTGGTGTTGACATTTCTATTACCAGAAATAGCTCTGGCTTCATCCTTAACCCGTGGAGACGCTATTTCAAGATAAGCCTCGCTACGTCCAGGGACATCACCTGGTTACCTGGCTTGGGGAATGGACTTGGTGGCGGCTGTGCTTAGCCAGCATGTCAGCACCGCCAGAGGCGGCCACACCCCCCAGCAAGCCGTCCTCGTCCTCGGCTGCAGTAGCCGCCGCGGCCGCGGCCGCCGCTTCGTCCGCCTCGTCCAGCTGGAACACGCACCAGAGTGTGAACGCCGCCTGGAGCGCGCCGTCCAACCCGTGGGGCGGCCTGCAGGCGGGCCGGGACCNCCCCACCCCCCGAGCAGGATTCCGGAAGCATCTCTCATTTAGCAAGTGTGTTTTATTAATTCTGAAAATAAGGCTCGGATTCAGGAAATTTTAACTCCAACTCATAGATAAGCAAATGGAGCAGCCAGAGGCTTAAACCGCTCAGGCAAAGTTCACGGCGGAGCCAGAATGGGCTCCCTGGGCTCCCGACCGCACGCCACTGCCCCATCAACTCCAGCCACCGCCCCCCGCCTCGTCTGTTTCTCAGGCTCGGTGTCCCTCCCATCGCGTCTCCACACCGAAGTGGAGTGAGCTGCTCTGGATGCAAGCCTGCCTGTGTGACTCCCGCGTGAGCCGAGCCGCGCTCAGGCTGAGGCTCCAGGTGGCCCTGGAAGGCGGCGTCTCGCCCGCCCTCGGCCTCCCTCTCCCGCCGCTGACCTCCTGCCCTTCTCCGAGCTCCTGCTCTCCCAGGGCCTCCTCACAAGCTCTGCCCTCTGCCTACCAGCCCGGCCCCTTGCACCTTCACCCGATTTTCGCTAGGGTTTCCAGGCACCCACCGGGGACACCGGGGACACCCAAACCCAGGCCTTCCACTGATGGCTGCCTCAGCCTCTCTGGGGTCGGGCAGTGTTGGTGCCCACGCCTGACCTGATAGACCCCGGAACCCTGGAGCAGAACAAGGCGGATGGCGGTGTCCAATGAGGGGACAATGGCCGTGTCACGGACCAAGCAAGCGGGGGAAGGGGGCCAAGGAAATCTGGGAAGGGTCTCAGTAAGATCCGATATAGTATTATACTAATCATTCTACAAAATCCAAGTGTCTTCCTTGTATCCTGAATGCTTCCAGAACTCAAAGGCAAATGGACCATTTTCCTGGGGCACGTGCGGTCTTTCTAAAGACATCCGAAAGGAAGACAGCAGCTTAAGGAAAGTGTCCCCGGTGCCAGCACGGCTACGGTATTCCTGCCGGCTCTTCCACTCGACCCTGCATGTGCTCCTCACTTACAGGGTTGTCATCTCCGAAAGGGAAACGAGAGCGCCCTCCTACTCCAAGTTGCTCCATGAGATCTGCTCCAGGATGGGTAGTTCCTAGGCGATTTTGCATCCGGGCGGATGGGACAGGAGTCTCCGCCAGCTCCCGCCCGCAGGAAGAACCCAGCTCAGTCCTCGCAGTTGTTCCTGAGCTAGGTGCAAATGTGCACATCCCACAGCTGGAGGGCACCCTGGAAGACCCAGGCTCTGGGGCTAGAGACTGGTTTGTTAATGAGTAATCCCACAGGTGACAGACCAGACCCTACAGACATGCCCTCAACCCCACAGACACACCATAAACACAGTTATGTTCATGAAAGTCTTCAGTTCCCTGCAGGCCACCAAATATTTCAGAACATTTTCTCGGACATCCCAACAGACAGTGAACTAATGACATATGCCTCTTACTTATTGGTTCAACACTGAAATGCACATATTGGACAATCTCCTCCACCAGGTGGCAGCCAAGCCTTGCTAAAATATAGACTATGGATGTAATATCCACATACCCGTACATGTGGATACACTGTATTTACACATACGTGCATATAGACACTGAGACACTGTATTTGGATACAGTGTAGAGAGAGTCCCATTTTTAACTGGGCCACATAGAGTAAAAACCTACATCCGGGGCGCCTGGGTGGCTCAGTGGGTTAAAGCCTCTGCTTTCGGCTCAGGTCATGATCTCAGGGTCCTGGGATCGAGGCCCACATCGGGCTCTCTGCTCAGCAGGGAGCCTGCTTCCTCCTCTCCCTGTCTCTCTGCCTGCCTCTCTGCCTACTTGTAATCTCTCTCTCTGTGTCAAATAAATAAATAAAATCTTTAAAAACAAAAAAAACCTACATCCGTATTTTCAGCTCAAGATGCCCCCCGTACCCTGTGAAAAGTGTCCTAACGATGACCGACTGAGACAATGGGGGACTGGCACAAACGTCCCCATCGGAGTACCAGGGGTTACACAGCTGCTCTGACGTAGCTACTGGCAGTTCAGCCTGAATTGCGTTCACGTCCCTGAGAATCTTCATTTAGCCACTGAAGTAGGAAGATCAGATAGTGGAGCGCCGAGGGAGTCTTAAATACAAGGCTTTCTGTTACATTCCGGTTCAGCAAACTACCCGTTGTGTGCCAGCTTCCGTCAACCAGCAGGCCAGGCACCCCTCCCCAGCCTGTCCTGACTGGAAGAAGCCCCTGTCTCTTGGGGAAAGCAGAGACTCACACACGTAAGAGGAATAAAGAAAGTGTCCTTTTCCTCAAGAAACCCAGACTACAGAACTCTTTTATCCTTCCCCAAGGTCCCTGAGCAAACTACGGAAATACTAACCCAGTGAGTGGTCAATACACTTAATCCTTCCAAAAAGCCATGACACAGGATCGGCAGATCATCCATAGGTTCAAAGAAAGGAAGATGCTAGCCTGTGGCCATGTAATGTCTCTTCTGATGCTCCCAATTGTTCTAGTCAGAAAGAAAATACATGAATTTGCCGAGTGGTTCTTTCCTGCCCCCCTTACTTCTGCGAACCCAGACTGAACTGCCCTGCCCCAAGGCTCCCATCTCCCTGGGGCCTCTCCCGTGAGAGTGTGGTGTGTGGGGGACTGAGTGTGATTTGGGGGGAACAGGGCACAGGGTTCAGCATTCCCACTCTTTATGGAGAGTGGAAATAGATGTCTCCCAGAGACGGGTATTCCAAACACACGGGAAACGGGACCACATAGGAACTGAGTGGGGAGAAGCATTTGCTTGACCCACACAGTCTCTCTAATGTGAGGAAATGTTTAAAATAGGAAATGGAGAATAACCGAGAAGCAGGCGACTCTAACTTTTCCCACGCTCATGCTGTCATCTACTGCATTCTTTCCCGGTGTATCTAAATAGGATCTCCAGTCCTTCCCAGCATAATACTTGAAGCAGCCCCTTCTAATCAGGCAGAGTTAACACAAAAGTTGAAAACTATTTCCCAAATCCCAACTAGAGAAATGGCCTAGAAACAAGACTCTTGGTTCCAGAACTGTCCAATATGGTAGCCACATATGTCTACCAAGCAGCTGAAATGAGGCCAGTACGGCTGAGGAAATAAAAATTTAATTTTATTTGATTTTAATAATTAAAATTTAGTTGACATGGCCGCATCTGGTGGGTGGCTACTGGACTGGACAGTTTAGCTCTCGAACATTCCATCACACAGAAAGTCCCATTGGATAGCACCAGTCTAGTCCGTGCCAATATCAAAAAGCTTTAAGTATCCACAGAATTCACACCAAAACTCTGTTTTTTCATCTTAACATGGCCTTACAGGAATCTTGCAACTTCTTTACAGGTTGTTTTCTTGATTTGTAACAGGAGATGATAATATTTGAATCCAATTAAAACTGATTCCAGGCTTTTACCTGCCCCCATGCTGAGGAAGTCTAACTCAGCTCTGTTTGGGACACAAGAATGTTTAGTACAGTTTGCTGCTGCGACGTTTACTGTCCTCACCCACATCACCCACTCACAGATGGGCAAGGCCGCTCCAGTAAGCCGCAGCTGCGCCCAGGGAGCCTTCACGACAAACAAACTATTCTTCCAGGTTTGTCAGGTATTGTTGGTTTCTAAATAGCAACGGTACTTAACACAACCATGCAACCTCCGGCACTGTCAATGGAACGGACACTACATGCTGCCAGTGCAACTGCTCTGATCAATGAAAAGCAAGCAGCTTCAAGATCAAACCACATCTGGACATGCCTGGATCTAGTCACATGGGTTTGAGCCCATGGGAATGGTATTCTCTGGAAAATGTTCAATGTGAACAATAAAAATAATATGGCATCTGGAGGTTCCTTCCAAATTCGGGTATGACATTTTATCCCTGACAAGGCAAGGCTGCAAGGAAGAAAATTTTAAAGTGACTTCTCCATTTAGGACGCTCTACTCTTTATGCAAAGACAGCCTGTCCTCCTGCCCTGTGCCCAGAGGGCTCGAACACCAACTCTGCCACGGCGCCAGCACCAAAAGGCTCCACAGTGCTCCAGACCAACTTGCTGTCTAGGGACGCCGAAGCTGGCTGCTTCCAACCGTGACTGAGCTCTGCCTCACCTCGTGGACTTCCTCACATTATGTGCACGCAGGTCCATCTCCTCACCAGAGCGTGACGTCTCTTGGGAGCAGAGATTACATTATCCATCTTTGTTTCCCTTTCTCCTCCTCCAGTGCTTGGCCCGCCTTGTTTCTTCACTCTCTTCTCTCAGCACTTTTTCTTAGAGCTCATTCATCTGGCTAACTCCACACATCATTTCATTTGCTCTTTCTATTTTGGAGGGAGAAGCGTCCCTGATGCCCCCAGACCTTTTTGCTTAAATTGACAGAGTTAGTTTTTGTTGGTTGCACCCCAGAACCCTGCTGATGTTGGCAAGGACTATGATATGCCTTCAGTGCTTTGCAGAGTGTCTGACACAGAGTCAGCATCAATTCATGAGAAGGAACGTGTATGAATTTTATACAGAGCAAGCAACTAATGCTCAGCGCTGGTTGACTAACCAACATTGGTTGGCTAACCAATGTTAGCGTACGAGTCTTCTTAGGATCAGACTTCTTTCTTCCTTTTTTTTTTTTCTTTACTACACTAGAAGGATGGGATGCAAACATGTCCCCTCCCTTTCCAAGCCGGGGTCCTCCCTATTCTCGAGAAAAGGTAAACGAAGTTTTGGTTGCTAATAATTCACCAAGAACAGGTTTGAGGGGAAAAGTAGAGTGAACTCAGAGAAGCAGACAACAGGAAGGGGCTCTGTGTGAGGCAGAAAGAGCCGTCCGGTGCCGGGGATGGACGGTGTTAGAAGAGCGGCAGCCGAGCAGCTACTGACAGCAGGCCAAAGAGTCCTTTCTCCCCTAGCGCGAGCTCTCAGGCCTACAGGGAATGTGTAGACAAGGACAGTAGCGATCTCGGTGATGACACATGTGAACAGATGACAAAAAACCAGGTAGTCTCGACAGTAGAAAGCCCAGAACCCTGAGGAGCCCTTAGTGTGACTCACTGAGTTTCCTGGCAGCTTAGAGAGACAGATGTTTAGCAACAAAACTGGAATGACTTAGAGAACTTAAAGGTGCTATTTCTCACATATGTGTGTGAACTTAGATTCATACATGGCACAGTTATTAAATAAACAGGTGGCCCTCGGTGCAAGTTCATATGCATTGAGCCTTTGCACCGAGCTGCTGGGTACACTGCTAATCTCTCTGACCTAATCAGGAAGTGCACTTCTCTAACAGAAGGGAGTGAGATACTGCGTGTTTCCGACAGGCTGCATTAGACAATGCTCCTCCTTGTTCAAGGTCAGGAGCAGAGCTCATGTATGCTTCTCTTTTTGCTGCTTAGCATTCTTGTAAGTCTAAGGTCAAATTTATGATGTAGAATTGTCCCAGAACAAATGGTACTTTTTTGCCTCTTTGCCTCTAATGATTTACTACTACAACCGTCTTCCAACTCAGAGGTCAAAGAATCAAGGAAATTGAGATCTCCCTCTTCAACTTTTAAATTAAAATCTATAAAGAAAATTTCAAGGTGAGAAAAGACATAAAGCCATATCAATATATAAAGCACAAAGGAAAGGAAGCTTGTATAATACTCTTAATAAAAAAAAACTGTCAGCGTGGAAGGAAGCAGCCTCCTCATTCTAACCCCTTGCTTAAGGGACACCGTTCATTCCAGGGGAGTAAAGAATGGCAGAATCCTTTGAATAATTTTATACACACGGCTCCATGGTACAAAACAAACTTATAAACACACTAGTAAGTCTGGAAAGAAAGGTGTCTAAGGAAATCGTAAGGGCTTGATTGTAATCTGCCCAAACAGAGGAGTAAATATTCACGGCAGGTGATGCTCACAGGTCATGCCGATGACTGCTGTGACTGTGGTGTGACGTGTGCAGGTGTGACGGCCCGGTGGGCTGCAGACCAGAAGCCCCAGCAGAGCTACTGTGGACGAGTATGAGGAGGACGGTTTTGCATCAGGTGCTGGTGGTTCACGGGCAGCATCCACGCCAATCAGCCAGGACCCGAGCCTTTCCAGGCATCTGATGCGTGTCACTCAGAGCAGTCACACAAAACCCAGTTTCTGGAAGTGCAGCCAAATCTCAAGGGAGTGGGAAGCAGAAGGCAGTTTCCCTCTGTCCCCCTGAAGCTGTCACCAAGAAGCGGCAGAGAGGCCTACGAGAAGGTCGAGGACAGCGACGGAGGGACGGAGAGATGATAAAGCAGGTAACAGGGAAAGACGGCACGAAGACATTCTTTATAATAGTGAGGGCGTATTTTTTTGAGGAAAAGAATGGGAAAATTTGACAGATATGACAGAGAAAAAGTTGGCAAGAGCTTGTGACAAATGAGAACCCTGCTTCTCAAACAGAACAGCCACTACGAGCATCAAAATGAGATGTGCCGTCTGCTAGAACCGGAAGATTCCTGGGCCCTGCTCCAGAGGCCAAACACCAGACTTGGGGAGGTGGCGTGAATCCAGGGAATCTGCGTTTCCACTCGTTTCCCAAGTGGTCCTTGAAGCGAGAGAGAGCAAGAGAAGGGGAAGGAAGATGACGTGCCCGGACTGGGTCAGCTTGGAGTGCGTGGAGCATCCAAGAGGAAGGCTCTGAAGGCAACTGGAAAGAGACGACACCAAAGGGGAGACAGGTCAGAACCAGAGGGATGGATCTGGGATGAATCAGTCTCCTGATAAAATACAGGCAGGCGATGATACTGGAAAAGGGACTTTATATACATACATATATATATTTGGCCACCAAATATCTTCCTATTTCAGAAGAACCTTTACTCGTTCATGGATTTTGGTGGAAGCAGGACCTCACTTCTCAACAGGGGAGCCTAGAAGCCAGTAACACTGCCCCATCGAGACCATGTCCATCCAATGCTTCTGCTCAGGACTCTGAGTCTTAGAGGAGGAACTCAAAGATGCAGAAGGACCTAAGAAATGATTCACAGCAATGGCCTCCCTCGTGTCAAGGCACCCAGGAAGATGCCAAACCCACCACTCTTTGAGTGGTGGGAACTTAACTCCTGCTAAGCCATTTTCCCACGATGACTTTTAAGCTTCCCCCTCCCCAAATCTCTGAGCTGCTCAAATATTCTTGAATAGATTCATTTTTTACCTACATTTGTAAGATTTGAAGAACACTAGAGGACACAGAGAAACCCATGATAAACTTCTCCAGCTATTGGAGAGAAAGAGATACAGACAGGAGACAGAATGCAGGCTCAGAAAGCAAAGGGTCGAAGAATGGATCCCATCTCCCTGAGGCTTCTCCTGCGAGGCTGTGGTCAGGAGACCATAATACTAGAGAAATTCACTGCAGACAGAGAAGAAAGCAATGTGTGAGGTTGGCCATTTCCTTTTCTGTCCCTCAGACTGCTTTGATCCTATTTCTGCTTTCTGAATCATCACGTTATAATTACATTCCCCTAGCCGAGTTCGGGGCCACCAGGGTAAGACCCATGTCTTACTCACTGCATCCACACAGCACTTCCGAGCACTGCCCACAGCAGGCAGATACGTGAGGCAGGTGGGAAGGAAGAAAGGAAAGACCGAACCTTGGAGAAGGTACAACACATGCAATCGTGGTTCCCGTGGGCCTCCTGAAACACAAACCGAGCCGGCCCCTGTGCGGTCCTTCCCCGTCTCTGCGACTGCGACGTTGCCAAAGCAGCACCTGGGCTCCCGCCACCACCTCTTCCCAGCAGGGCCATCTCTCTGTCTGCTCCTTTCAAAGGCACTCTCTCCTTGTCTTTCCCCTTCCCACCAGACACTTTACTGTCCCTTACACTTTTAAGAAAGGCAGGAAAGGTCTCTGATTTTTTTTAAAAGATTTTATTTATTTATTTGACAGAGAAACAGAGATCACAAGTAGACAGAGAGGCAGGCAGAGAGAGAGGAGGAAGCAGGCTCCCTGCTGAGCAGAGAGCCCAATATGGGCCTCGATCCCAGGACCCTGAGATCATGACCTGAGCCGAAGGCAGGGGCTTTAACCCACTGAGCCACCCAGGCGCCCGAAAAGTCTATGATTTCAAGCAGCTTTCTTTGGCTCTTGCCCTGCAAACACTCCTGATTCCAGGGACTGTGAAGGACTTAATCATGTGATACGTGAAAAAGGAAAAAATATAATGAACAAAATACAGATTAATAGCCCAAAAGTGATCTCCAACATCTCCTTCTGTTCTATTTCCAGGAGAATCTGAGTGCCACTTAGAATCCAGGGTCATCTTCGTCTGTGTCAGTCTGCAACCTGGGTATCAGGCTTTGCACAGAGAATGTGCTTGACACATAACAATTACCTGCACTCAAGTGTAAGAGAAGAAATCGATGGAGATGACGGGTTAACCATCCAAATAGGTGGGCAGAAGTTCCTAGAGAAACTGGAAGAATGAGAAGAATTCTGCAGTGGGAGAGATAATATTTAGAAATGTGAGACCCCTTTGAGACAGCAGGGAAAGGCCGGAAGGTGAAGAAAAGCCCCCTCTTCCTGGTGAGAAGACTGAATGCACAAAACCTCACGGTTACAAAGTGTGTTTGCTACCGTCCACCTGTTCCTGTCCCACCGCGTGGGCTAGTTGTTGGGGCAGCAGAGAGCTCGTCTTCTCACTTCTGAGACCTCTGACCTAGAGCCGTCAGGCCGTGACCCGACGGAGCGATGACTGCACAGCACTCGGCGATCCGAGAACTGGTGCCAGAGGCAAAGATCATACGAAACTCTTAGACGGGCAGACAGTGGGAAGAAAAGGGCGTTGGGGGTGGAGGGGGGGGGGTCGGGGGCTCAGTCGGGTAAGCGGCCGCCTTTGGCTCAGGTTGTGATCCCAGGGTCCTGGGATCGAGCCCCACGTCCTCGGGCTCCCTGCTCAGTGGGGTGTCTGCTTCTCCCTCTGCCTCTGCTGGTCCCTCTGCTGCTCCCCCTGCTCGTGCTCTCTTGCTTTCTCTGTCAAATAAATAATTAAAACTTTTTTTAGGGCGCCTGGGTGGCTCAGTGGGTTAAAGCCTCTGCCTTCAGCTCAGGTCATTACCTCAGGGTCCTGGGATCAAGGCCCACATTGGGCTCTCTGCTCAGCAGGGAGCCTACTTCCTCCTCACTCTGCCTGCCTCTCTGCCTACTTGTGATCTGATCTCTGTGTGTGTCAAATAAATAAATAAAATCTTTTAAAAAAACCAAACAAACAACTTTTTAAGNCTGCCTACTTGTGATCTGATCTCTGTGTGTGTCAAATAAATAAATAAAATCTTTAAAAAAAACCAAACAAACAACTTTTTAAAAAAAAATTGGGAAGAAGGAAGCAGATAGACATTCGATGACCGGAAGAGCAGGCTACGCGAGACATGGCAGTGTTCCCCGAAATAGTCCATTTTCTCCCCTACTTCCCCCTTCCCTACCTTGCTCCGGGTAAGGATATAAGGGCGCAGAGGATGGGGCGGCTCCCAAGCTGAGGGAGCGGAGCAGCCCTCGCTTCCGCGGCCAGGGCTGGGGACACGGGGCGGGGAGACGGCGGCTGGCGTCCCTGCGCGTGGAGCAGACCGCGCCACTGACCGGTGCCCGACACGCAGAGGACAACCAAGCCTTCCTGTTTCTAAGCCCCGGGACTTCGGGATCTCTTTTTCTTAAATTGTTACCATGCAGCATAACCCATCCTATAACCCGTCCTCTCCACTCTGCCACCTCTGCCCCACCCCCGGGTCCCAATAACCTTCACGCTGCTCCCATCTTCCACGGAGGAGGCCCTTTCCGTGTAACCACCAGCCATCAGTCTCCAACCTGCCTAAGGGAGGTGGACAACACTGCAGCCCTTCTTTTTGACTTTTTTTGGATTTTTTTTTTTTTT
>LNAC01000854.1:428351-443903 GCA_002007465.1 Ailurus styani | reverse complement strand
CAGGACCCTGAGATCATGACCTGAGCCGAAGGCAGAGGCTTTATCCCACTGAGCCACCCAGGCGCCGCTGTAGTCCTTCTAAGTCCCTATCCACCATGTACTTTTGTCACTCCTCTAGAAAAATTCTTCCAGGGCATGAGGAAGAAATTTAAACTACATTTGGCAAGAGAATGTTGGAGAAAATTCACAGTGGCCCTCAGGTTTTAGGGACAGTGATCCAGAAGACTCAAATTTTCAAAGGCATAGAATTTCTTTTGATTAAACAAGGTACCCAGCTCTCCACCTTGTTCAATAGGAATTTGGGTAGTTTACAGCTTATAATCCCACTAATCCCTTGGTTTCCTAGAATCCCCACACCTTGACCATTTTCTCTGGTGACCAGAAAGAATACTAGGCCATTCAGACTTGCTCGGTGAGTATCAACTGCTCCAAAGTGTCTGGGCCCTGTCACACAAGGTCTTTACAGTTTGGGTAAAAGCAGGATTATGCTATAGGCCCTACAGGGCCCTGTATCTGAGACGGAGGAGTAAGAGGAGACACACTCACTGGTTCCAGGCATCTCAGATGCTGGTTTCTTGATGTCCCCAAAACTAAAACTCCTTTAGAGTTGCATTTGACTCTTTACTTTTCTCCGAAACAGCTCATTTTCCCAACGCTAAGCATTTCAAATCTTATAACGCAAAAGAATGCTGTACTGAAGTATAATCCAGTTTGTGAATGAAGAATATGAATAAAGGTTATCTCTGGACCTGAAAATACTATTTTAAGTATTGAGAGGAAAAGCGAGACGGGGCACAAGCAAGGGAGGCTGGGACCCAGGAGGGTGCGGAGGGTACAGCGGAGGCATTCCTAGACACGGGGCTGCATGGGTGGGACTTCACGGGGGAGGGCAGCTGGCTCGCACTGTCCATCCCATGAGGAGCAGGAAGCCCGTTTACATACACCATTTCGTTGGATCTTCCCAGTAAGTGATAGGAGGCTGATACTGTTATCTATGTTTTACAGAAAAAAACCTGAGACTTAGATGAATCTATAAAGCTAATAGGTGGCTAAACTGCAAAGCAAAACCAAGCTTCCCCTACTCCAAAGCCAAGTTCTTTCCTTTGGCATTTGATAAATTTTACCTGTTGAGAGTCCTAGATGGGTAACCCCGTTCACCTCCCCCTCCCAAGAGAGAGCCCGTGCTGCACCTTTCTTCAGGCTAAATCAGGTGGGTCCCCCCAAAATCCTATGTGGGACAAATCACATCATACCACTTACAGTCACACACACTTAAGAGAAATAAAATTTGAATGCCGAGTTTCACTAAACTATTTTCAACCAGGTGAAGTTGTTTAAACAAGTAAAAACTTTCAGCAAGCCACCATCCTAAGCTAATAAAAGACACAATTGTGAGTAATCTGGTATGTCAGACCTTTATGGGGACCAAACTATAGACTCTTTTCTGACCAATGAACTTGCATAACATATAGACTCATAGGCTCATTCTGTTCCATTCAGAGAAGAAGTTTTCAATCATTACTTATCATAACCATCTTGACACCTCCATTCCAGTGGATAAAGCCCTTTAACCCCCACGTTCACACCCCCACTCCTATTAACTGTTTAGTGAATTTTTTCAATGTTATACCTTCCCTTGCCTGGCAATCAAGATAATAAACTCATGCTTTGTTGTTGTTTTTTTTTTTCCTTTATAGTCTCATAGGCTTTGTTCTATTTGGTGACATATCTGATTACCCTTTTCCATTGTGATTATGGAGGTAGGCATCCAAAATGTTTGCCTTTTCCTAAATTGTGAGCTTTCAAGAATAGTCAAGAATATTGAATCTCTAGTCTATATTATCTTGATTGGATTGCACATGTCCAAGGCAATTCAGGGGAAATCTTAGTCATAAGTCTCTAAAATACTAGCCTTCCATCAGGTCAGAAGTGTCCTGATTCTAATGATCTCTCAGAGTTGAAGCTGGTGATCTGAAAATGATTATATTATATTAAGTCCAGGGAACTGCTAAGGAAAACCTATTCCTGCACTTACTTCTCACAGAAATCACTCACAGAACTCCACCATCTGTGAAAGAGAGAGAGAGAAAAATGGCTATGAATTATTTTAATGGTAGAATAATACCCTAGAAGGGAACCAGCACCTGCTCAGCATTTTCACTGATAAACATAATTTGGAACACCTGCTAGCCTGTGGCAGCTATTCTAGTCCAAGTTTTATTTAGTTTGTCTTATTTATCATTCCCAAGTTTCTCAAAGCAAGCCAATAACTATCTTCAGAAAGCAATATTATATGTTGTGACAGGATGTTCATTTGCCGAGTAAACATCTGCCAAGAACCCACTATGAGTAAGGTACTGAGCTAGGCTTAGAAATGAAAATGTGAATAAGATGTAGAGGTTATTACCCTCTAGGAGATTAAAAGGCTTCAGTCAGGTGTAAAAGTCAAAATAAGAATCTCCATAAAAGGGTCTTAAGTGCTTAAGAGAGTCATATTCTGAGTGGTATAGGAACATAGCAGTAGCTACGAATACCAGCTTGTGGGAAAGTTTAACAGAAGAATTGACGAGTGAGTTCGGTTTTAAAGGACAAGCAGAATTTGGTCAGATGGGGGATACATCGGAAGATGGTCTTTCCAGGCAGAGACAAGAGCATGTGCAACACAATGAGGATGAAGAAATTTGGATATGATGAAGACTTGGCAAGTTTTTAAATTAAGTGGGTGAAGTTGGGGACGGAAGTTGTCATGAAATCAGCTTATAAAGAACTGACTACGCTCAACTAGGAGTGTGAACGTCAAGCGTAGTTGTAGGCAGTAGAGAGTTAACTGAAATTTAAAAAGTAGTTTCTGTGTGCTTCCACTTCCAGCCAATATGGAATAACAGACACAAGATTTACCCTATCGTCAAAAATCACTAAAAACTTTACAAAATATATGCAACAATGTTTTTCAGACATCAGACAGCAGCCAATGCGGGACAGTCATTCCTGAGGAAAAAAGAAACAAATGAGCTGAACCCTATGATTATCCCAGCATACTGTCTGGATGAAAAATCTCCCAATTTGATGGGAACTACAAATGCAAGAAGCCAAGAAGCTATATGAACCCTAAGTAAAAGAGGCATAGAAAAAAAAAAAGACATTAAGAAATAACAACTATACCAATAATAGCAAACAACAATAATACAGAAATACAAAGGATTATAAGAGAATACTATGAAAAATTGTATGCGTACAAACTGAACAACCAAGAAAAAATGAATAAATTCCTAGAAACATATAATTTTCCAGTTCAGAAAATCTGAACAGACTAATTAGCAATTAAATGAATCAGTAATCAAAAAAATTCCCAACAAATAGAAGTCCAGGACCAGATGGCTTCACAGGTGAATTCTACCAAACATTTAAAGAAGAGTTAACACCTATTCTTCTCAAACTCTTCTAAAAAATTGACAAGAAAAGCTTCTAAATTCATTCTACAAGGACAGCATTTCCCTATTACCAAAACAAAAAATGAAAACCACAGGCCAATATCTCTGATGAACACAGATGAGAAATCCTCAACAAAATATTGGCAAACAGAATCCAACAATACATTAAAAAAAAGTCTTTCACCATGATCAAGTGGGATTTATTCCTGTGATGCAAGAGTGGTTTAGTATTCACAAATCAATCAAGATAATACATCACATTAACAAGAGAAAGGACAAAAAATATATGATCATCTCAATAGATGGAAAAAAAAAAACTGACAGAGTTCCCCTCATGAAAAGAATTCTCAGTGAAGTAGGGTTAGAGAGAACATACCTCAATATAATAAAAGTCATATATAAAAATCTCATAGCTAACATCATACTCAATGATGAAAACTGAGAGCTTTTCCTCTAGGATCAGGAACAAGACAAGGATGTCCACTCTCAGCACTTTTATTCAACATAGTACTAGAAGTCCTAGCAACAAAAATCAGACAATAAAAAGAAATAAAAGTCATCCAAACTGGTTAAGGAAGAAGCAAAACTTTCCCTATTTCCAGATGACATGACACTATATATAAAGAAACCCTAGATATTTCACCAAAAAACCTACTGAAACAGGCAAAATTAATTCAGTAAAGTCACAAGGTACAAATACATATGATTAATATACATAAATCTGTTGCATTTCTAAACACTAATAATGAAGTAGCAGAAAGAGAACTAAGAAAACAATCACATTTATAATTGCACCAAAAGGAATAAAATACCTAGGAATAAATGTAACCAAGAAGGTGAAAGAACCGTATTCCAAAAATTATAAACACTGATGGAAGAATTTGAAGGTGACACAAATGGGAAGACATTCCATGCTCATATGTATTGAAGTGCCATTTTTATTAAAAAGTCCATACTACCCAAAACAATCTACAGATTTAATGCATCCATATAAAAATGTCAACAGCACTTTTCACAGAAGTAAAACAAATAATTTTAAAATCTGTACAGAACCACAAGAGGCGCCGAGTAGCCAACACAATCGTAAGGAACAAGAACAAAGCCGGAGGCATCGCACTCCCAGACTTCAAGACAAATCACAGAGCTGTAGTGATCGAAAACAGTGTGGTACCGGCAAAAAAAATAAACACACAGATCAATGGGACAGAGTAGAGAGCCCAGAAATAAACCCACTGTTATATGGCCCCATTACTGTATGACAAGGGAGGTAAGAATATACAGTGGAGAAAAGACAGTCTGTTCAACAAATGATGCTGGGAAAACTAGACAGCTACAGCAGGAGAATAAAACGGGACCAGTTTTTTATACATACACAAAAATAAAGTGAAGGTGGGCTAAAGAGCTAACTGTAAGACCTGAAAACATAAAACCCATAGAAGAAAACATGGCAGTAATTTCTTTGACATCAGCTATAGAAACACTTTTCTAGATATGTCTCCTCAGGCAGGGAAACAAAAGCAAAATTAAACTATTGGGACTACACCAAAATAAAAACATTTTGGACAGTGAAGCAGCTGACTTTCCTAACCAAAGAAACAGACACAGGGAATGAGACAAAATGAGAAGACAGGGGAATATGTCCCAAAAGAAGGAAGAGGGCCAAACCACAGCAAAAGACCTAAGTGAAATGGATATAATATGCCTGACAGAGAATTTAAAGTAACAATCACAAAGGTACTTGTTGGACTTGAGAAAAGAGTAGAGGACATCAGTGAGATGCTTAGCAAATAGATAAAAAAGAACCAATCAGAGATGAAGGACACAATAAATGAAATTAAAAATACACTTGATGTAATAAATAGCAGGCTAGAGGAAGCAGAGGAATGAACTAGCGACCTAAAGACAAAGTAATGGAAAGTGATCAAGCTAAGCAAATGAAAGGAAAATATTATGCAAATTGAGTCTTAGGGAACTCAGTGACTCTATCAAACATAATAACATTTGCACTATAGGGATAGTAGAAGAAGAGAAAGAGAAGGGACAGAAAATTTACTCAAAGAAATCATAGCTGAAAAATTCTGAATTGTGGGAAGGAAACAGATATCCAGATCCAGGACACACAAAGATCCTCCCCAAAATATCAACCTAAAGGAGGCTCACACAAAGACACATAGTAATTAAAAAAGGCAAAAGTAGGGCGCCTGGGTGGCTCAGTGGGTTAAAGCCTCTGCCTTCAGCTCAGGTCATGATCTCAGGGTCCTGGGATCGAGGCCCGCATCGGGCTCTCTGCTCAGCAGGGAACCTGCTTCCTCCTCTCTCTCTGCCTGCCTCTCTGCCTGCTTGTGATCTCTCTCTCTCTCTGTGTCAAATAAATAAATAAAATCTTTAAAAAAAAAAGGCAAAAGTAGTTATAAAGAAAACAATGTAAAAGCAACAAGAGAAAAGAAGACAGTTTCATACAAGGGAAACCTCATAAAGCTATCCGTGGATTTTCAGCAGAAACTTTGCAGGCCAGGCAGTCAAGATACAGTCAAAGTGCTAATAGGGGCAGATCTGCAGTATTCTCAAGAACACTCTATCCAGCACGGCTGGCTATCCGTCATTCAGAACAAAAGAAGAGATAAAGAGTTTCTCCAACAAATAAAAACTAGAGTAGTTTATTACCACTAAACCAGCCCTATAAGAAATATTAAAGGGGACTTTCTGAGTGGAAAGGAAAGACCATAAGTGGGAGTGTAAAAAGCAAAAAAAACCAAAACAAACAAAAAAACCCACAAAAACAGTAAAAATAAGTATTTCTGTAAAAATAAGTCAAGGATTCATAAACTAAAAGGATGTAAAATATGACACCAATCATTTAAAATGTGGGCAGGAGAGGAGTAAAGAATGGGTTCAAACATAAGCAACTATCAACTTAATACAGACTACTTAATGCAGATGTTATATACAAACCTAATGTTTTTATCACAAAGCAAATCACACAAATCAAAAACAAGTGATAGATATGCAAAGAATAATGATAAAGGAATGCAAATCAATCACTAAAGAAAGCCAAGGAACAAAAGAGAGCAAGAGAAGAATCTGAAAAAACTACAAAAACAGCCACAAAACGAACAAAACACCAACAAACACATATCTATCAACAATTACTTAGAATGTAATGGACTAAATGCTCCAACCAAAAGACATAGGGAGATAAGAGTGGATTAAAAAAACAAGACCTAGGTTCCTCTGAGTGGCTCAGTCAGTTAAGCATCTGCCTTCTGCTCTGGTCATGATCTCAGGGTCCTGGGATCAAGCCACACGTATCAGGCTCCCTGCTCTGGCGGAGTCTGCTTCTCTTTCTCCCTCTGCCACTCCCCCTGCTTGTTCTCTCTTTCTAATAAATAAATAAAATCTTTTAAAAATAACAAAAAGAAAAAAAATCCCAAACCTATCTATATGCTACTTATAAGAGACTTATTTCCGACCTAAAGGCACATGAAGATTGAAAGTGAGGGATATAGAAACATTTATTATACAAATGGTGTCAAAAGACAGCCAGGGTAGCAATACTTGCATCAGAAAAAGTAGACTCCAAAACAAATATTATAACAAAAGACAGAGAAGTTCACTATATAATCATAAGGGGAACAGTCTAAAAAGAAGATACAATTGTAAATATTTATCCATCGACATGGGAGCCCTCAAATACACAAAACAGTTAATAACAAACATAAAAGAGGGGCGCCTGGGTGATTCAGTCATTAAGTGTCTGCCTTCGGCTCAGATCATGATCCCAGGGTCCTGGGATCAAGTCCTGCATCTGGCTCCCTGCTCTGCTGGAAGCCTGCTTCTCCCTCTCCCACTCCCCCTGCTTGTGTGTCCCTCTCTCGCTGTGTTTCTGTCAAATAAATAAATAAAATTAAAAAAAAAAAAAAAAACCAAAGCACCAAAAACAAAACAAAACTCCCAACAAATGTCCAGGACCAGATGGCTTCACAGGTAAATTCTACCAAACATTTAAAGAAGAGCTAATACTTATTCTTCTCAAGCTATTCCAAAAGATAGAAGAGGAAAGAAAATGTCCAAATTCATTCTATGAGGCCAGTATCATCCCGATACCAAAACCAGATAGAGCCACAACAAAAAAAGTACTGGCCAATGTCTCTGATGAACATAGACACAAAAATCCTCAACAAAATTCAGCAAACTGAATCCAACAATACATTAAAAGAAATCATTCACCACAGTCAAGTAGGATTTATTCCCAAGATGCAAGAGTGATCCAATATTCACAAATCAGGCAACATGACAGATCACATCAATAAGAGAAAGGATAACAGCCATATGATCACTTCATTATATGCAGAAAACACATTTGATAAAGTACAACATCCATTCATGATAAAAACCCTCCACAAAGTGGGTCTAGAGGGGGCACACCTCAACATAATAAAGGCCTTATATGCAAAACCCACAGCTAACATCCCACTCAACGGGGAAAAACTGAGAGCCTTTCTCCTAACATCAGGAAAAAGACAAGGCCGCCACTCTTACCCCTTTTATTCAACGTAGTCCTGCAAGTCCTAGCCACAGCAACCAGGCAAGAAATAAAAGGCATCCAAACTGGTAAGGAAAAAGTACAACTTTCACTATCTGAAGATGACATGATACTATCTACAGAAAACCCTAAAGACTCCACCAAAAAACTACTAGAACTGGTAAATGAATTTGGTAAAGTCCCAGGGTACAAAAGCAATGTACAGATGTCTGTTACATTCATATACACTAATTATGAAGCAGCAGAAAGTGAAATTAAGAAAACAACCTCATTTACAATTGCACCAAAAATAATAAAATATCTAGGAATAAACTTAGCCAAAGAGGTGGAAGATCTGTACTCTGAAAACTATAAAACATTAATGAAAGAAACTAAAGACGACACAAAAAAATGGAAAGACTCTATGCCCAAAGACTGGTAGTACAAATATTGTTAAAATGTATATATTACCCAAAGCAATCCACACATTTAAGGCAATCCCTATCAAAAATAAAAAACACAAACCAATAGCGTTTTTCACAGAACTAGAACAATAGTAAAATTTGTCAGTCAAAGAAAGATACCTTATGATTTCACTCACAAGTGAAATTTAAGAAACAAAGGAGCAAAGGGAAAAAGAGCCAAACTAAAAAACACACTCTTAACTACAGACACTCACACGCTGTCCCTCTGGGGGAAACAGGCAATGAGGATTAAGGGGGACCCTTGTGGTGATGAGCACTGGGTGATGTACGGAAGTGCTGAATCACTCTATTGTTCACCTGAAACTAACATAACACCGTGTGTTAACTCACTGGAATTAAAATAAAAAACTTAGTCAAATTTAAAAAGAGTTGTAATGCATCCCTGATCGAATAATGTAAGGATGGTATTTCAGAGTTTCCTTTAGGCTGAGTATAAATCTTACCAGTTTCCTTATTAATGAATGAACTAAATAAAACCTTTGTCATGTGTTCAAAAAAAAAAAAAAAAAGAGTTGTAATGGTAACGAAGAGAAAGTATTAGGAGGCAAGTGTTAAGTGGATAGTGTGGCCAAGCAGCTCTCAGGAAGGGAGAACATTCAAGGTAAGATCTGAGGAGGAACTAGCCACAGCAAGAAGGAAGACCACAGATTCCACGCACAGGAACAGCGTATATAAGACCCCAGGACCGGAAAGACTCGAATACGTTCAAGGCGCCAGAAAGAACAAGAGCAGTCACCTGAGATTCAGTTGGATCTGCCGGAGCGGATCGTGCAGGGCTCCGGAAAGAAGTCTGCATTTTCCGCTCGTGCAGGGGGCATCACTCAGCGTTTGAACAGAAGGGTGACACGTGGCTTAGTGTACATTTTCAGACTGTTGTGCAAGCCTGTGGAGGAATGGATGACCGCCCAGCAGGCGTGGAAACGAGACAATGCTAAGGAGCTGTTGCTGAGCCTTGTCTCAGGCAGGGGCGACTCGGGGCCTGGGCCGCAGTGGTGAGGATCTGGAGATGTATCGTGGAGGCATTCTGACAGTTTATACATCAGCTGGGAGGAAGGCAGGGAAATCAGGGTGATTCCGACTGGGCGGGTGGTACAAAAATACAGAGCACTGGGGGTCTCACAAGTTCTGGGGTGGGAATCAGGAGTTTAGTCTGAGAAGTCTGAGGGGCATCCGTGTGGCCCTGGCTCCTGAGCCCAAACCCACGGAGAAGCCAACCAATCGGGCCTTGGAGCAAGATCTCTAAGAGGTCAGATCAGAAATTAGATCCCCGGGCTCAAGATGTATGTAACAACATCTAGTTCATGTCTACTTCCAAATACGGCTTTTCCCATCTCTGCTGCTCTTTTTCCTTCTCCCTCTGCCTGCTCTGGCAGCCTGCCTAGATTCCAGGCGGCCCAATGCACACACCCCCTTGCACCAAGTCAAGAGCCCACGCAGCACCCAGTTTGGAAGACAGAGATGGTCAGAAGCCGTTTGCAGACTGGGACTGGGTGTAGCAGCCTCTCTGGTTCTATTGCTCCCTTGTTTTTTCAACAAATGGAATGACAGGTTTCGCAGGCCTAATTATTTCTCAGGTAATCAATCTCATCTCCGATCATTTCACTTCTCTCCCTCACTGTATGCTCGTCTAGTATTTCTCCATTCTCCCTTCCATGCCAAGGAAGCCTCTTCCAGCTTCTAACCCACACTAGTGATCTTGCCCTTGATTGATATCAAGCACAAGGAGGCATTTAAAGCCAGGGCAGGTCATCTGCCATCTCAAAGCCTTCGAATTGTCACCTTCATGTTAGCAGACCTAAAAATCTGGAGTCTCCAAAGGGCCGAGGAGCCTGCTGACCATGGTATCACCTCACTTTTCATGCTCTTCACCAGACCTAGAGGGTAGCACGGTCATGGAGGACAAGGAAGGCTTCAAAGCCCAGCAGGACACGAGTCCATGTCCCGAAAGGCCCAGCAGAACTGCAAGGACCACCACACTCTGGCGAGAAGACTCTGCTCTCTTCCTATACACTAAGGTCTCCGGGAAGAGCACTTTTTCCCGGGAGCCACCGACCCAGACCTGAACACCAGAAAAATCTATCAAGCCACCTACAGAGGTGAAAATACCAAAGGAGGGAAAGAGCGTGTTCAGGGACTCTTCCTCTCATAAAAGCTGCCTTGCTGGCCTGTCAGGTTTATGACCTCAGAATCCCTGACTCCTCCTTGATGATCAACACCTTAACTCAATACTTGCCAGCCTGGCTGCCTGTCTCCTTCTGCACAACGGGCAACCCGGCAGCTCCTCGTGGGCTTGGGTCCGTAAAAACCATGGGCCAGATAGATCAGTCACTAACTGGAAGAGATTTTAAAAAAGAAAGAAAGAAAAGAAAAAAGTCTGTAAGAGAAAAAAAACTAGAAGCTTTATTTCAAATTTGCTTTTTAGTTTGAAAAATGTAGGGCTTTACTTTTTTTTCCAACAGGGGAAGAATGAATCTCAGTGTCACGTAATAAATTCTGAAGCCTGAAACATTATGGAACTGTGCGGTGAGGGAAGAAAAGTTTCAAAATTACAGGTGGAGAATTACAATCCTGGAAAACATATGTAAAACACAATAATGGCAAACGTGCCATGAGGAACTATACAAACTGTTAATAACGGATGTTGTTGTTTGACAGGAAATTTTCTCCTTTTCTAATCCTTCCGTATTTACCAATACTTTCCTAATAAATTTGTATTTCTATTATTAACAGAGACACTGCTACTGTTTTACTTTTTAAATTTTTTAAAAAATTCATTTTAAGTAGAGGTGCTTGGGTGGCTCAGTCAGAGCGTGGAGCCTACTTAAAAAATAAATAAGACAAAATTTATTTTAAAAAGGCTCCATGGCCACTTGGGCTTGGACTCATGACCCTGAGATCAAGAGTCCCATGCTCTATGGACTGAGCCAGCCAGGCGCCCCTATTGTTTTACTTTTCAAAACAAGTTAGACATAAATTCCTCTGCTTTCCTACCCACAGCCCTGTTAAAGAAATAGATATAATTTAAATCTAAATGTTTTTAAAACTTCTGTCAACAAAAGGTTAGTGGTGCTACTATACACAGATGTTATTTCTGTGAATTCAACGTAACCAAGTCCAGGAGAACTGAATGTGTGATCAGAACTCTGGGATCAACAATAAAAAATTTTTTGAGATAACTGTATATTCACATACAGTTGTAAGAAAAGATAGATCCCAGGCACGCATCACCCATCCCCCCATGGTAACCTTGTACGTCACTATAATACACGCTCACGCTGGGAGACAGACATTGGTACTAGACCCAGACCTTCCTCAGATGTCCCCAGTTTATACACGCTCATCTGTGAGTGCATAGGGATATACCCAGTTCCAGGAAATTGTATCTCAGCTGTAGATTCACGTGACTGCCAATGGCCAAGCTTCAAAACATTCCCATCACTGTGGCTCGCTGAAGAGCCAGGGCACCGCTCACCCTCCCTCTCCTGCTCCCTAACTCCGGCCAGAGGTGATTAACTTTTGGTCAGTGAACAATTATTGATCCCCCATGTGCAAATCACTGTGCCAAGCACTGAAGGACCATGACAGAAATATGAATTGTGCCAAGCACTGAGGGACCGTGACAGAAACATAAATAAAATGAGCTGTATAGTTGAGTGGTTAAGAGGGCAGGTAGGAACCAGACAAACTGGGTTCAAATGTTGGGTGTGTCACTTACTGGCTGTGACCTTGGCAAACTACCCAAGCTCTACACCAAAGTTTCTTCCATAAAACATGGCTAATAATAGTACCTCCTGGGGTTATCATGAGGATTCAGTGAGTTGGCATTTGTAAAGCAAGTAGAAAGTGCCTGGCGTGAAGGGGCGTGTGTTAACACTCAAGAACTCACAACCCAGCAGAGAACATGGAAGACTCTCATCCCGTCAGCCTGTGCTGAGTGCGGGAATATGGGTGCAAACCCGGGGCAGTGGGAGGACGTGGGAGGGAGCTGCTCATTTCCCTCAGTGGAAAGCTGAGGTAGGCTTCACAGAAAAGAGAGTATCTGGGTTGGGCTTTGAAGTATGAGTAAGACTTTGACAGAAATAAAAGGGAAGGGACGGTGTTTCATGCCCATAAAACGACAGGACCCGTGGCCCTGAGGCAGAAGAAGGCAAGAGCCATTCTGAGAGAGGACAAGGCTGAAGGAGAGCCTGTGAGGAGCCTGGAGGGGCGGGAAGGGGCCTCGGACCAAGTCTGAGGGAAGGTGGGGCCGCGATCCGAGGCGTCCTGAAGGCCAGGCAGTAACTGCCCGCAGAGCTCGGGCCTGCAGGGGGAGGAGCGCAGAGCGCCGAAGGCTCCAGTTCCCCCAGCGCAGGGAGGGGACGACCCGAGCAGACGGGAAAGTACTTCCTCCAGCACAGACCACGGCAAAGCCGTTATTATTACTGCAGCCGGACTCGAAACCCTGGCCGCGGCCACGCCACGTCTGAGGCACCAGCCCTTGAGTGTCTGCCGCACAGGGATTGGAGGGGATTAGGCGAACTCGCGCCAGAACCTGTGTTCCCCCCGCCCGGGCCCACCCCCCACCCCAGCCAGGTGTTCCCAATGCCCCAAACCTGCGACCTCAACGGTCCGCCGCCGGCCTTTCCAAAGGAAGCCACTGGGCACCACCAGCCTGGTCGTCACGGGCCCTCTGGCCTCTTCAGGCTCAGGTGTCCTGGTCCTTGAACCCGAGACTGGCTCCAGCTGCCCTCCCCTGCCCTGTTCGGGGGCCTCTCCCCCTGCCCGTTTCGGGGTCCTCGCCGCCCCGTGTGCCGTGACCCTGCTGTCTCCCTGCCCGGGGCCTGTTCGGATTCCTGTCGTCCACCACCGTGTCCTTGCCTCTCCGGCCCCAGCCCTTCCACGGACCTGCTGCAGCCTCTGCCTGGTGTGGCAGGTGGGACGAGAGCAAATCACCCTGCTTCTGCTCCGACTGTTTTCTCAACCAGCCACCTTCTGGTTATTTTCCTCACCGTAGAAAGAGAAGAAGGACAAGGAATGCTTATTCTACCTGCCTAACCTAGTGTTCCAGAAGGTTCCACACAGCCCGAGAATGTGTCTGATGACGTTGCTTGGTAGCCACAGACGTGTTTCGGTTTGTCTGTTATTCTCCTATCCATGAGCAGGAAAGGATGTTGGAATCAGGGATTCTTGGTGAAGAGGGCAGTAGAGGTGGTTTTTAATTTGACTCTGAAAACGAAGAACCCCTCCAAAAGAAAGGCAAAAACCAAAAACAAAACCCTTCCCTCTAAGCAAGGTCGAGCAAATGAACTTGTCTGAACATCACCAAGACAAAATCTAACCAAACCAGACCGAGAAATAATTACTCCGGAGCACTCCTAAAACGACACGTTCTTGCCCTCCCTGCAGAGCGGTCGTCCTCCCCTGCCTCGTGCCCTCACAGCTGATCTGTGCGGGAGGACTTTAAACAGCCTGTATCGATACGACCCCTTCCCAAGGAAACACCTCAAGATGTTCTTCGAAGCCTTAAGAAGCCAAATTCACTCACGGCAATGAAATCAAGTTTTCATATATAGACAAACAGGATGTTATTTGGGGGAAAAAAAGGCCATACAACGGCAAACCACGACGCAACAAAGAAAACTTAAATTTGTCTAATGTCATAGTCCAAGCCCAACAAATGCAACTATTTATGTGTTTAGAAAAATGCCAGCATCTTCAATTTCCTAAAACACAGAGCAAATTCTTTTATGGGATTAGACCTTGAATCTTGTTGAAGGGTGGTGTTCACTCTGTGGGTCATGTGAGTCTTTGCTTTTCTGACCTTCTCCCAGGCAGATGGCAACCAGACAGTGAGAGGAAATACAACATATATGATAGAGAAGAATGACTTATTCTGAATTTAATGTAGTATTATCTATTAATAAATTAAGTATGTGGGCTTCTCACTGCTGCAGATACCTCAGTGAAGGTCAAAAGGTCATTTCCCCCCTACACACAGGTCCCCCCCACCCACCCACTTTCCCCACTCTCATCCCCAGTATGGTTTTAATTAACTTTGTTTTTTAAAGGTCTAGGAGTGTCTCAAACTCTAACACGAATACAAATCACCTGAGGGGCTTGTTACAACGGTTATTTCTGAGTCCTGCTCTAGACCTACCAATTTCAATTTCTGGGAATGGGGCCTGGAAGCCACATTTTGCACAAATTCCCTAAGAAATTCTGATCTAGGGGAAAGTTGGGAAATTCTTTGAGAAACACGAGGCCAAAAAGAATAAGAATCGAGAACTTTGGGCACAGGAAGCAGGCAAGCCGAGGCGGGGAGAAAGGGGCCAAGGTTGGGAAGGCTCCTGCCTAGTTAGGGAGCTTGGTCTTTATCCCCTGGGCAGGCAGGGACCACTGCAGGGCTGTAAGCAGGTCTGGGGCAAGGTCAGTTTTGCATTTAACTTGCCTCTTCCTTTAACCTTCAGCTCATAGCCCACGTGTCATCCTCACCTTTGCTGGTCCCTCAAGCCTAGACCAGGATTGGTTCCTGCTCCTCTGGGCTCCTAGGAGCCTGAGAATACTCCTAACGCACCACTTACCACCCTGTATTGACACAGTCCCTTTACGTATAGAATCGTTCTCGTCCCCTCCGTACCAGTAAGCTTCCGCAGACAAGGAACTCACGTGTGCACAGGGCCTGGCATACAGTAGGTGTCCTGTAAACGTTCAATCAAGCGGATGCTTGTGTTCCATTTACAACCACACCACCATCTGAGGGTCCTGGCAGAGAGCAACCTCACTGCCCCCCATGTCCTGCTCACAAAGCCTCCAATGGTTCATTTCTAGCTGAGAAACGGGGCCCTATTTCTAAAGCTCTCCTTTATCAGGGGATATTAGTCTTCCAGGGGTCGGACTGAAACATCAGATTCCTGAAGTTCTGATCATACTGTCATGAAGTTAACTCGTTTATATTTTTGTGTTTCAAAAAGAACTAAAGCCCGAGCTGCTCTCCCAAGTCCTCAAGGGAAAGGAGGCGCAGAAGACAAGCAGGTAGATGATTGCAGCAGGCAAGCACGTGCTCACCACTTTTTTTTTCTTTTAAGTCTTAAAAGCAAAACACCTGGATTCGGTTCTGGTCCCCCCCCCCCCCCCC
>LNAC01000854.1:387709-422869 GCA_002007465.1 Ailurus styani | reverse complement strand
GAGCCGCCGTGGGCCCTAGTCGTGGGGCCGGGAGCGGGAGGGGGGTGGGAGAGGGTCGGGGCGACGGAGGCGGCGGCAGGGTCGGGAAGGCCTGGGCTGGAAGTCAGACACCTCCCCCTCTGCGGGCTCACCTTGCCGGGCCTGAACTGAGAAGGACGAAGGCCCCGCCCTGCCCTCCCCTCCTCTCCTCTCCCCTCCCCACCCCACCCCTGCACGGCAGCCCCAGGCGGAGGGATGGTCCGCATGACTTCCGAATGCTGGGCACGTTTCTGTTCCTTCCCTTGCCAGACAAACGAGCCAGTGTCTGTTGTGAGCAGCAAACTAGTTTACTCTGGGGTTTCTCGCAGTAATTGTGTGTTTCCCACTCACTAATTAAAAGCTGCGTTTCTGTCACTGACTTCCCCTCCGCTGACCGTTGTTGGGTGCCGTCTAGCTGTGCCGGGCGAGGTCTCCTTTGGGCATGAGCCCGTGGAGCCTGGCACCCTCCGGGCCGTCCCTCCTGCTGGAGGAGAGACGGGCCTCCAGGGCCTCCTTTTCAGTCTTGGCCTTGAAGCATGTTCTAGTCCCAAACTCAGGCCTGAACCTGAGCGAATCTGCGCCTGGACTTCTCCCTGGAGTTTGGGCCCTAGAGCGATAGGATTACAGGAGACAGTCGAGGATATTTTAGGACAAGTCTCTGGCATTGTGGACCATAACTTATTTTTCCAAAGCTCTTTTTTTGGGGAGGGACATAGGAGTGAGGGGCGGGAGCACCAAGAAGAGGACGTCCCCACGTATGCACAGCACGCTCGTCTATGGCCCTGCCGGGCCCCCGTCACTAGGGGCTGAGGGCTCTTGATTCCGGCCCCATCCCTGCATTTGGTGAGGGTGTATACGTGCACCCTTCTGGACCTCCAGATGCTATGATTATTGGAAAATACACTTTACACTTTTTTCCCCCCGAAAACTTGTATTAAGTAGTTAAATTCATCATAACAGTTCTAGAGTCCCGACTCATAAGAACTAAAAATTTTGGCAAAATACTTGGAAATGGAGAAGAAACTTCTTGGTTGCACAAGAGCACGTATGTATAAGGGTTTCCGGGCTGACGGTATTGAGTAGCTCAGCTCTGCTGTTCAGCCGATGTCCCTTCCTGCCTCTCGGGGTTCAGAGCAGCCCGGCATCAACAGCCTTAATTTAGGGATTAGAATGTGTACATTGAAATATGAAAGGACCTGTGTTATGATTCAAATCTGGGCCCTGTGAAGTATATATTTCACAAATCTCTTTGTTTTCACATTCTGTCCCATGAGGCCCACGGCACTCGCGTCCTAGGAGCAGACCTGAGGGGGAAGATGGAAGGTTCTCAGCGTTCGGTCCCATGCCGCTGCTCCGCTCCTTCCAACAGCCAGCACAGTGCTTCCAAAGCCCCGTGGGGAGGCTGAGTATTTTCCCCGCCAGCTCTTAGTTGGCTCAGGCTCTTGCCACTCAGATTAGTAGCCGCTGAGTATGGAGCAAATGCAACAGTGTAGACATCTAAAGCCAAGAACTGTAGGGAAATAGACCCCAAGGTCTATACCTGGGGCGCCTGGGTGGCTCCGTTGTCCAAGCGTCGGCCTTCAGCTCAGGTCATGATCCCAGGACCCTAGGATCGAGCAGGGAGCCTGCGTCTCCCGCTCCCTCTGCTCTTCCCCTCCGCTAGTGCGCCCCCTCAAATAAATAAAATCTTTAAAAATCTACGCCTACATGCAACACAGCTAAAAAGCGTTACCCATTCTAATGGCAGACTAAAAAGAAATGAGTTAATAACTAAGAAATAATGACAGACTAAACAGAAGATGGTGAAAAGTTATTAGAAGCGTAGAGTCCTAGAGGTAGAAGAAAGTTGACAAGCTGACAAGTGCAACCTCCTGACAAGGCCGGGAGTCTCCTCTATGCCCCCACAGATGGAGGACCACTGAGTCTTGATTTTCCAGTCTCGGGCGACGGAGGTGACTGGCTAACTCACCTGGGCAAGGGGCCACAGAAGTTTTGAAAGTTTTAATTATCATCGAGTTCTTTCTTCCGCTAGGAAGAAATCGCTATTGTTTAATTGATCTGAGTGTTGCTTTCCATGTGCTACAAAGAATAAATCTGCTGTTGCAAAATCTGAGGCCCGCGGTCAATTCCTCTAGTCTCGCCCTCCGATGGCTTGTGCTCCAGGCTCCTTACCTCCTGCGTGCCTCTCTTCTAATGAAGAGGGGCTTATGGTTGTTCCTTTTAGCCAGACCTGGACCTGACTTTGATGCAGTCTGGCCCATTGCACTGTACAGTGTGACTGTCCCCTCCATCAGAAAGGACACTCTTTCTACTGCTGTCTGGAGAGGAATTAGATTTTTTCCCCCCAGTCACTTCATATTCTTGGTCCCAAATAAACCGTCAGTTAGGACCCCTAGGTCCTTTTAATAGAAACTGTTTTAAAATCACTCTCTCGTACTTTGTATTTGGAGAATTGATATTTTTGAATCTAAATAGACAAAAATGTACACTGTTTAGTCTCATTTGGTTAATTGTAGCCCATTACTGAGTTTAAGATGGTTTGGAGTCCTGCTATAGCATTACCATTGTTTGCTCTCAGCAAATTTGATCAGTAGGTTTTCTACATTTTATAATCATCATTAGTAAACACGATAAGTAATTACAAAACATTTTGACATCGCTCCTTGAAAATACTCCCTTAATGAGCACTTTTGGGCTGAAAGTTAAACTGGCTAAAAATCTTCAACTATCATCCAGGGCCATCCTTTGTTATATCCAGGATTCTGAAAACACATTTTGGGAAAAAACTTTGCTGTATGGCTCACTAAAATCAAAACATATTCTCTTTATAGCACTCTAGTGATTTAATATTCTCGTAAACCTAACAACATAGTAAATGAGATTAGTTTGGCATGGCTTATCTGGCTTATTTTAGGAGACACTGATTGTCTTTCATGATGATTTTTTATCTAACATCTTTCAATAGTCTCTTCTAGAAATTCATGACAATTACACATTAAATTTATTCTTCTTTGGCTTCTACAAATCGTGCCTTTAAAAATTAGGACAACTGCCTTTATTAAATCTTTGAGATCCTCTCCTGTTCTGCTCTGGAAAAAAAATCTAGAATTGTTTAAATCAGCTAGATGATTATGTTTTAAGATTATCTTATGCTTTTGGTTCAAGCTTTCAAATTTTAGAGTATCATCCTCTCTGGAGAAGACCAGCTAAAATAAGAGCCAAGTGCTCCTGCTTTCTCTGTTTATTACATGTTGGCATGATCACATCTGCCTCAAGGAGTCTGTCTGTCCTCTCCCTGTTCTTCCTGTTCCCAGCTTGGTTTTATTATCCTCATGGCCCGTATTATTGTTAGTAGTGGACTTTAGCATGTTTTGCAGCACAGAGCTGCTTCTGGGCTTCACACTTAGAGAGACTATCCTTGGAATTCCAGAATGTGCTGCCTTTTAACGTTTATGTCTTTTCAGTCCTTTTAAAATCTGACCTTGTAGCTGCTCTGTTACCTTTTGCAGGACTTCTTTAGTTCATTATAATCGTGATTACATCTGTAGACATGTATTTTTGATAGTTCCACAGCCATCTGACCATCCGCATCTGGAAGGATGCTATGTGTCTTACGGTTAGCTCCAGCGTGGTTGGAGTTTTCTCTGGTGTGCGGCCGGAAGCGTGCGTGCTGGAGAGCCAAGGTCAGGCCACTCCTCTCCTTAGATGGAGGGGCGGGCTGCGTCTCAGTATTCCTCCTACCTCGCCTTCCCCCACGGCTTGCTCATCCTCTTGACCTCATCACCCTCAGCGCTGCAACCTCAGGGCTTTGCACTGGGCCAGAGCAGAACCCTTCCTTGCAGACTCCAGGGAAAAAGCCTAGCCCTCCAATTTAAGCCGTCACTGTCACAAAATTTCCACTAGATGGCAATCTACCACCAGTTTCAATGCAGCCTTAAACTCTTCTGGCCAGTGATAACCAGAAAGCCCGTGCTAATTTTTTTCTCCAAAATACCCTTAGGGCCACTAATTATCAGGTTTAAAGATATTAATGTCATTTGCGTTGCAGCTTGGTTTGCCAGATAAAATATTAGATGTCCAGTTAAATCTGAATTGCAGACAAACAACAATTTTTTAGTGTCAGTATGCTTCCTGCAATATTTGAGTGTTTTGTATTTTTCTTTGCTAAATCTGGCAGCCCTGGTTGTAGCACTGTGCTAACAACATCTATGTTCACGAGAGCTTCACAGTTCAAAATCTGTCCAGAAGGCCTCCAGCTCTCTACTACGTTTTCTTGCTACTCAGGCTCCTGCACAGTCTTCGGTTCACTGTAGGAACCCAGTTCATCCAGCAGCCCCTCCAGCCCACCATTACAACTCTCCATACAGGCTCCATGCATGTCTAAAAACACTCTCAAATCTCTTGGGACTCCTATTCTATTATCTGTTCCTGTTAGCTAAATTTTTTCTATTATCTGTGTATTTCTGAGATGCTCCATTAGAATTTATTTTTGACTGTATATTTTAACACCATTGGCATAAGAAGAACATGTAACCATCGGCTGCAAAAGACAATCTGGCTTTTGGTGATTCCTCTCCAAGTCTGAAACGGTCTTGATTAATCAAGAAGTCTGATTTCCTGGAAGCGAAACATCTTCATCCACCTCAAAGGGGTGTCTAGTACAGAGGGAGAGCCTGGAAGGTTTGGGCTGCTTCCGTTCACCTACAGTACTGGTGACCACAAAGATAGACGAAGCGTCTTGCGGCTTTCAGAAACAGCTGCTCCCGCGGGGGAGGACCCCTGCAGTGCAGGACAGTGAGGCGCAGGGCCGCCCATGGGGACAAAGAGCGAGGGAGGTCAGGGGGAGCGGCCATGTCTGCTGGGGCTGAGAAAGCTTCGGGGTCCCGAAGGAAGAGTAGAATGTGGGTAAGAGAGAAGGCAGGAAAGGGAGAGGTTGGGCAGAAGGTACAGTGAGTGTGAGGCCCCTGAGCCTGGGACTTCAGAGAGGCTGGGTGTGCTGGTGGGAGCGGCCAACAGGGGGGCCCCGGTGAGGAAGAGTGGGAAAAGCCGCAAGTACAACGCTAAGACCTTTGAGCTGTATTCTCTGGTCGATTACAGGGAGAGGAGGCATCGGCAGGGGTACCTCATCAGCATGGCTTGCTCAGATTTGTGTTTTTGAAAGACAAATGGAGAACAAGATCGGAGGGCTCAGAGAGGAGAGGCAGGGAAACCAGACAAGGCTACTGAGTTAGTCCAAGCGAGAGACAAGAGCTGAGAGCAGGTAGTGTAAAGATAGGAGAGGGATATTTTTATTGAGAGATATTTAAGGTCTGAGAGATATTTAAGAGCCAGAGTCAGTGTGATAGGATAGACAACTTGTTGAAGCGAAGTAAAAAGGAAGAGGACAAAGACCTTTTAAGTAGGAAACGTTGTCAAGTGAGAAAGGAAGTAATGGGCATGGAGCAAAGCTGGGACAGCGAGACTGTTGTTTGGGGCTGACGATGGTGAAGTGTCTGTGTTTACCCGGGTGGATGTGTCTGAGGAGAAAAATACGGACCTAGGGTCTGTGACAGACAAGAACTAAAGGGCCTACGGCAATGACGCGGCCTCTTCAGCATAGAAAATGCTAGCTGAGGTTAAGACACCACACAAAATTGCACAGCATGAAGCATGGTGAAAAGTGGTCTTAGGGTGGTCTTAGGGTGGACTCACGGAATCACTAAGGAAGGGAAGGAGAATGAGGCATTAGGAAAGGTGGCATTGAGGTAGACAAGGAATGGGCTAAGAGTAGGGGTAGAAAGATCTGGAAGAGGTGTTGAATGGGCAAAGATCAAAAGCCCAATTGGGTTAGTAGGTCTAGAAAAGGAAGTTGGGACAAATAATTTTGTACAATATATATAATTATCCCAGTTCACAGAAGAGGACGCTGAGATTTAAATGATTTTCTAACAATACCTTAACCAACCCTAGAGAGAACTCTTAGGTATTTATTTTCCACTTCACTACACGCAGATAAAAGACTCTTGCTTCCTGAATGCCAATATATAGTTAAAAAACTGCAAGAGCCTTCATAGGTAAAAGACTATTAATGATAGAGAACTTTGTGCGTTTGTACACTTTACACGATCACATGAGGAACTGGAAGAGCTTATTTACTTTGCCCAGAAATTCGTCCTCAGACAAAATACTGATGATGATGGTAACCATTTAGTGAGCACTTACTGTGTCCCTAGCTCTCTAATAGGGAATTTCATTTCACAAAAATCCTGGAAGATATTATTCATTTGACGGGTGAAAATCTGAGGCTTAGAGAGGTTTAAATATTTGCCCCAAGTTCCAAAGAAATACATTTTGGACAGGATGTAAACCTATGTCAGGGGCGCCAGCTTCAAGAAGCAACGTACTTTGATCATTTTAGAGGGAGACAATAAAGGATGTCAGAAGGTGGAGAGAGCACAGTCCAACAATGGTGTAACCTAGACTAGACTTGGAATCAGATCCTTCCATAGATCCTAGCTCTGCATTTAAATGACGTAAAGACTCAGGAGTGTTTAGTTTTATTTGAAAGAGAGCCCTGCTGGGAGAGGAGGGAGAAGAGGCAGCAGTGAAAGCGAAGGGGAGGCCGCATCTTCCCAAACCGGAAAGGGCTCTGGAACGCGCGGACAGAGTAGGTGGAGAGTGAAGTGACGCTGTGTGAGGGGCAGTGTGAGGGGGGTACCGTGGGAGCTGGGTGCCAGGTTGTAGCTGGCTCTGACAAGCATTATTATGCGGTAGGTACCGTCAAATTTAAGACTGTTATAGCCCGTTCCTCCGGAAAGATCGCAGTCAAAAGTTTGGGAGTAGACAGACCAACGGGAACGTCATTCCAGCGTCAGGAATTTGGTGTTGAGAATAAAACAGTGGAAGGGCCACAAGAGGGAAACAGTCAGTGTGAGAGACGCTATGAATCAATTAACAGAATTTGACTGTGTGGGCAGGGAGGAGAGAATGTCAAGTTGACTCTGGTGTTAGCGCCCAGGCATCTGGCACTGTGATCGACAAGATACCAAAGTCCAAAGGAGCTGGATCTCCCTCCGCATTGTAGCCTCTGCGTCTTGGTTTGTAGCTTTCACATTTTATTTGTCTCTCAGGCTCATTACTGTGGTCAAGTTGCCTCAAGTACATTCCTCTGCCAGGTTTTATTATCTGAGAATGGAATTCCCACCCACAGAGATCCCATGGTCCCTTCTGGTGCACTTCCGCCCGATGGCAGTTTGTGTCATTCCTTTCATCAAATTCTATCTGGTGCATCCTCTCCAGCTTGGTACGCTTGTCCCAATCCATATTCTCATAGCCTGCCAGGGGTGCAGTCTGTTTTTAGGGACCCTCTTGGAACTTTCAACAATGATCAGCATCTGATGTTTCCAAGCATTCTGCTTTGTCGACTTGTTTATTTCACCTTCTTGCTCATTATTCATTTTGACTTGACTTTTCTGTTACTTCCTTTAACTCCTAATTATGTGAACTGGTGAAATCAGGTACATTTTCATTCCCAATGAATAAAAAATGCCCCCAGTACCAATTTAAAGGACCAATGTTCTTAAAAATATATTTTAGATAATTCATTTTTCTTGATTTTCAACTGGAAAATTCCATCTTTTTCCCCCATTTGTTAATGCTAGTTTTATTTTATTTCAAGGAGAAAGCCCAGTTTCTCTGTATAAATTCCATCTTCTAGTAAAGATCCTCTTGTGTCCTCTCCTACCCTAAACAACCACCTCTTTACACACACACACACGCACGCACGCACACANAGTTTTATTTTATTTCAAGGAGAAAGCCCAGTTTCTCTGTATAAATTCCATCTTCTAGTAAATATCCTCTTGTGTCCTCTCCTACCCTAAACAACCACCTCTTTACACACACACACACACGCACGCACGCACACACACACACACACACACACACATGCCCGCGCGCACATGTCCTCTCCTGACACCCTTTAGTTCTTCAAGGCTTTGCTGTGCTAGGATGATAAACAGTTATGAAAACCACACCTTACCTATGTTCCAGTCTGTTGCCTGGCCAAGCTCAGTTCTATCACCAAATCTGACTACCAACAATTCCACAAGTCTGACTACCACCTCCGCCCCCTGTCCCCCAAATAATCTGCCCACACATACTCTGTTTACTCAATCCTTGCATTTTTTATGGCAAGTCACCTTCAACCTTTTGTAATGAGCACAAGCTCAACAGATATTTGCTTAAATCCTAGAGGTGAACATTGGGCTGTGCCAATCCGTAGTCGGTAACTAACTGGCTGTGCGACAGCAGGCAAACCATCTCCCCTCTGCAGGCTCCACTGTGACAAGTAAGAGCATTAGACACAAAGATCTTTCGGGTTCTTCTGGCCCCAACAGTGGATGATTCTCTCATCCTCACCACAGATCTATCTCAATAAGAAAACCTTCTGGAAGATGCTAGATGAGTTCTGTCCAAGGGGCCCTCCTTTCTCTGCCTTCTGCACTTTCCTTTTTCTCCCTGGGATGGTCTACTTCTCTGACGGCAAAGTCTCTTGCTGAATTTGTGGACTCCGTCACAGTGACTCATGGTCAGTCGCTCACAGCCGCCCTTTCCCGAGGAGCATGAACTTGCTCCCTGGCGTTCGGGAGCCCCCTGGTCTGTGAGCAGATTTAGAACCTCCATCTTACTCAGTGCAACAAAGTGACTCGGCTCCCCCTCTCCTTCTGAATTTCCATCTGCATCACGCAGAGATAATTGCCCTCCGAGAGGCCTGGGTAGAGTGCCAGGAAAGTATGTATCTGCCCATTGGTGCTCCTGGGGAACTCTGTGGGCCAGACTCCGGGCCACTCCCTGTAGCGGGCTCTGCCCTCAGGCCCATGACTCACCCTCCAAGCAGCAGGGATCAGTAGTCACTCCCTCCCAGCTCCTACACGAGCTTGGAAAAAGTTTACAGCGCACACCAACCAACCCAGCTCCTTTCCTCCACAGGTTCCCTGTTCACGGGCCACCCAGCGAGAGTAAACACCGTCCTCCACTCACCTGCATTCCCCAGTCGTCTTTGCGCCTGGAGCCTCGTCTTTGCAATGCTCCCTGGGAATTCAGCAGAATGAATGTCTGCTTTGCTTCACCCGCTTCCAAGGAACAGGCTAGAGAAATGCCCACTCCATAACTGCCATTTAAAGTGGGAGGGTTGCAGGAAGTGGGTCAAAAACTTTTAAGTACAGAGAACGTTCTCAGTACGTTTGAATCGTGACTGAGTTTGGCATCTGTTCCTCTTTAGCTCGTTTGCCTGTAACCTTCGGCCTCCTCTCTGCACACCTGATTTCAGAGTTAGAAGATTACGTTAAACAACAACCTTGGAGTTGCTGTAATCATGCAGCTCCTGAGTCATGTTTACAGCAAAGGCAGCTCTTGGGATACTGAACCTGTCAGTGATAAAACCAAACCACCACCACCACAAGACATTAATATAGAGGTTTGAAAAACCATGTATAAACATGCACAAGTCTTGACGATGTGTCTGAGGGTGGGTGGGTGAGAAATAGTTGTGTCTGGAAAGGGCTACTACACCAAAATACCGGATTTCTAATTTAACTCATTAACCAGAAGAGGCAGTGATAAGGGGAGTATCACTTACTATGTAAGCATACAGTCTATTATGGGTAGACAAAAAAAAAAATACGGGAGACAAAGGCAATTGGGTTCATTTCAAGGGGATAAATATCTGTGCGAAAGAAGGGGAGCCAGTGAGTATAATTCCTTTTACAGATTTTTTTAAAAAGATTTTATTTATTTGAGAGAAAGAAAGAGTGAGAGAGAGCATGAGAGGAGAGGTCAGAGGGAGAAGCAGACTCCCCATGGAGCTGGGAGCCCGGTGTGGGACTCGATCCCGGGACTCTGTGCCGAAGGCAGTTGCTTAACCAACTGAGCCACCCAGGTGCCCTCCTTTTAGATTTTTCAAAGACTTTTAAACAACTTCTAGCCCAAAGACTAAAAAGAAAAATAAATTAAAATTAAAAAAAAAAATCAGTCATCATGGGACCAAAATCCATTTTGCTTTGAATCATGGATATAGAAGTTATTTAGGAGACAGAAAGAAAATAAAATTAGGGGAAATAAATACATCTCAAACTGTGAGCCTTCCAAATATTAACATGTAGGCTGACATTGCTATAATCATTATAAATGACCACGACAGAGCGAATAGTACACAATAAAAATCTTAAGGTCATAGCTAACTGTAGGTGAAAAGTTCATGGTGAAAATAAACTTTAAAGAAGAGCTAAGCTGTGTTACTGGCAAAAGTGACAGATGGAAATTCAGTGTGGTGAAGGGCACGAAGTAAATATAAATCTACGTGATACTAAGCTCCAGGCATGTTACAATCCAGAAAAGGACCATAAAGAATTACTGTTGATGTCTCCTGAAGACATTACCCTTGTGCATAGTTTTGCTTTAAAAAAAAAAACACAAACAAAAAAAAAACCCCCAAAAAACCACACCCAGGGGCACAGTGGTGGCTCAGTCAGTTGCGCATCTGCCTTTGGCTTAGGTCATGTTCCAGAGTCCCGGAACTGAGCACCGCATCTGTAGGGCTCCCTGCTCAGCGGGGTGCCTGCTTCTCCCTCTCCCTCTGCTGCTCCCCCTGCTTGTACTCACTCCCTCTCTGTCAGATAAATAAAACCTTAAAAAAAACACCCCAAAACCAAAACACTGTATACTCATACATACACGCCTAAATGGAATTCTGTCCAAAAAATATTGGTAAATGGTTGTTTTCACAATCTCTTATAAGAAATTGCTGTTTCTAAGACAATGATGCCAATCAGAATTAAAGAATAGGTTGAGTTAAATTCTGGAAATCTGAAGAAAGAAGAAACAATAAGTAGACCTGTATACCCAGTTCTCCAAAACCCAAAGTATAGGAAATTTAGTAATTCAACTGAGTAGAGATGACTCATATCTAAGTTTTTGTTTGTTTCACTTTTGTTTTTAAAACCAAGGATCTAAAGACAGGGATCAGCCAATTGAATTTTAATTTCCCAGATTAGGGTAACCCAATTAAATGAATACATATTAAATATCTAAAGACAGTTTTAGTCTTACAGATGTCAGCTTCAAAGGCACTCAGAAAGCCTTAGCAACTTCACACAAAGAAGCAGTCATTCAACCAGAAAAATTATTTGCTTGTGTATCATTCAGAAGTTGACATTTTACTTCTTTGGGAAAATAAGGGAGAATTTGCCTATAAAATATAAGGTTGGATACAGCTCTGTTTGAGCCATATGGCCAGTATTCAAATGCTGGTTTGAACAAATAATTTGGATTATATTGTTATTGCTATTTAGGAGAACAACTTGTTGGTTTACATACAATATATACATATTATATCATATACTACTAATAAAAAGCTGGCTTTATGGAAATAATGAAAACTTCAACTGAACTTCTCTAAAACCATCCCTATTTTAGATTTTTTAGTAGTGTCAACCTATTTAGGACAAATGAATATTAGTCCCATCCTGGTTACTATAGTGATAACTTTCCTAAGAATTAAGCAAGTTGATTTATATTTTAGGATGAATAGAAAACAAAATGTGTTATCAAATGTGATACTATCATGTGGTATCATCATTAATTGGGTATAGGACAAAGTTTGTCTTACTATTTTTACCTTTGCACAAAACTGCAATGCAATTCTACTTCGGAGCTTCCTAAAAGTGAAACAGAGCAGTAGAAGTCCTGGGAAGGACTGTAATGATCCAGCTTGGAAGATGACCATACTATTGCTGCATGAGGGCTCTATAGGAGAAATAACACAGAGTGATGCTCTTCAATGGAGAAAGACAATCCAGTAGGAGATAGAGAATCTTATTTGGCAGAGTTGGATAGGACTTTGAGGTTACTTGGTCCAATCCTATCTTTTACATGTAAGGAAACTGACACATGGATGGACAGGCTGAATCATGGCAGCACAGTAACTGGAAGTGGTCTCTTGATGTGAGTTCTAGGACTCTTCCATTACACATGCTGCTTTTCACAAAGAGGATGAAACAGCTGGGGAGACACCTTCACCATAATTCAAGCCAAAATATAAAACCATGAATGTTCTGAGTAGGATTTCCAAATCCACTCTAACTAACCTATGCCTTAATTTATGGGTTCAATAAAAAAGAAGGTTTGAATGGGATTTTCATCACACATCAGTTCCTTCTAAGCCCTTATACAACATTGGAGGCCAAAACAAACAGAAAAGCTGCCCAAACTCTTGGAAGTCATAAAGCAAGAGTCGGCATCTGTGACCTAGGCACCATCTTGGTCTTTCACGGCACCTAAATCAAGTGGCCTGGAATCCTCATGGGATCCCATGTTCTGTACCTTGTTCAGTGTTCAGGAGTCTGAGAAGAAAACACTCAGAGCAGTGCCAAGTTTATTAGAGTGAGAGGGTACTACCCTCACATCACCACCAGTAACATAGATCCCAGAGATACATGCCCTGACCTCACACCAATAGCTTTGGGAAATCCCTCGAGTTGGAAGATATATTAGAGGCCACCAGTTTGACCCTCTCATCTGATGTGCTAATGCCCCTTACACATCTCCCTCCAGTGGCCTGAGGTCAGATTCTGTTTAACTTGTAGCCATGATGGACACTTTGGTCAGTCCTGAATTGGCACTTCGGAAACAGAGAATGTTTAAGTACTATATGATAGTAGAGGTAAAGTTCCCTGGCTATTTGTCCCTTTTCTTATGTGAAAAGATTCTCAGAGTCCAGTGCAAAGTCCCTCAAAATCCCTCCACCAAGCACAAAGCACAGAAAGGAGGTTTGGGACTCGTGACTGGTAGGTGCATTTTGTCCTCCAGTTTTCAGGTGGCCTACTTCTGGGTCCACAGAAGGCCTCTGTTGCAGGGTTCTGGGGCCAGCCCTTTCCAGGAATATCTTGTCCTTACATTCAGGGAATTCCTCCCAGAAAAGAGCTAGGTCTGCTGTTCTACCAGCTGTAGTTTGGCAGTCTTGACTCGGTGGGCTTCCTTCAGGTTCCGTGCACGGACATCTGGGTTGGAAATGAACTCCACTTGCTGCACAGGGAACCAGCCTCGCTCCCCATCTGAGAGTCGCATGCCCTCCAGCCAGCCTAGGGGCACAGGGTGGATGGGAAGAAGAATTACCTGGGACAGAGACCCATAATAACCTCCCCCGATCTCCTTCCCTAATGCTTTTCTGAATGGTAAGGCTGAAAGGACTGGAAAGCCCCCGGCATGGGAAATCCAGCCTCCCCGTGTGTTCACACTGGCCACTCTAGCTCTGACAAGGTCTACAGCTGCCTACTCTTGGGCTTCTCCACTCTTATGGGTTGAACTGTGTTCCCACAAAATATATATTGACATTTTAACCGCAAGTGCCTCAGAATGTGACCTTATTTGGAAATAGGGTTGTTGCAGGTGTAATTAGTAAAGTTTAGATGAGGTCATACTTGAGTAAAGTGGGCCTTAATCCCATATAACTGGTATCCTTATAAAAAGAGGGAAATTTGGACACACACACAGAAGGAAGACAGAGGTAGTGATTGGAGTTAGGCTACCACAAGGCAAGGAATACCTGGGGCCACCAGAAGCTAGAAGAGGCAAGGAAGGACTTTCCCCAAGAGGTGTCAGAGAGAGCAGGGCCCTGCAACAATTTGATTTTGGATTTCGGGCTTCTAGAACCATGAGAGAATACACTTCTTTTGTTTTAAGTCACCCTGTTTGTGGTACTTTGTTATGTAGGAACCAATTACCTCCACCTAAAGTACCCCACCTCCAGGGCCCAGCTTACTCACGGATTCTCCCTCTTACCATCGCTGCTTTGCTGAGTCACCATCACCACGTCTGCCTTTTCTAGCGCCAACTCGTCGTTCTCTCGGGGTTTGTAGGCTCGAAGGCACTGTACTTGTAGGGAGTCTTTGGAAGAGAAGAGTGTGAAGAGAGGTTAGGAAGGACAAATGACTGGAACACCGAGGGGGAATTACGGGGGTGGGGGGGCAGCGTTGGGAGGGCTCAGGAGAGAGAGTGTTCAGGCTTTAGAAAGCTACAGACAAATGAGACACTTGGAAAACTCTTCATCCTCTACCAGGAAACAAAATGGTCAAAAAGGAAATAGAAATATCGAAACAGATATGAATCAAAAATCTATTTCTCCAGGGAAGATAAATTAAGAAATACGTTGTGACCACCTTCAGTGACTCATTATTACTCAAGTTCTGCTAAAGACCCATCTTCCCTCTGTAACTTTCCCTGACTCTTTAGTCCTCAATGGATTCTGAATTCCTTTAAAACTAATTGTCCAGGCCAAACCATTTACCTCTTATCCAATTGCTCTGTGTATGTGTTCTGCCTCCCCAAATAGACTGTAAAATCTGATTCTGTGATTCATTCTTCATTTCCTTCCCAGCACCTGATGTGGGACTGGAAGACACGCAACTGTGGGGCTCCACGTGTGACCTAAGTAAGGCGCTTAATCCCCGTTAGCTTCAGTTTCCTCACTTGTAAGTGACTGGGCTGGTCAAGATGATTCCTCAGGAAATTCTGGATTTTCTCTCTCTCAGTATTTTTGTGAACCAGAGGAAATTTCCATAGTTTTAAAGCTCAAGATATCAAGCCTCGGAGGACTCCTGACCCACAAGCCTTCCATCTTAATGTGGGTTGATGGTTCTTCCTACATTACCACACTTTGCTGGTTCCCTCAGAAAACAAACAGAACACTACATTATCTGTACTTCTTTTTTAAAGCTTATCTTCGTCTGCCATTTACAAGACAACAGTGAAGGAGGAAGCATCATCATCTTGGCTTCCTTCCAACTGGGGAAATGAAGGCCAGCAGACCCATCACAGAGCGAACACGTTGGTAAAACTCAGTTTACAGCCTGGTTCTCCTACTTCCTTTTCCAAGGTTCCTTGTATTTGTTTGTTCCTTTGAGTTACCAGTGTCCCTTTGAGTTCAGTTTCTCTCTGGATACCAATTAGGGAATTCTTACCAGAGGAAAACTGTGGGGCTTTTATGAGACCCAGAAATCTGGGCTTCACATGAATGCAAGACACATTTGTAGTATGTGCGTGTGTCTGTGGCTCCCTGGGGGAACCTGGAAGCCAGGGCTAAGGGCAGTGGACTCAGGTAATTTGGGAGAGGGTGTAGTTAAAACAAACCTACTAGGCTGCTATTCTCCTACAACACCCACTCCAGCCCCACTTTCTCCTCATATTTCCCCAAGACCTTTAAGCAGGTGAAATCTAAGCAAAATAATAGCAGGAGAGACTGACAAATATTGAAAAAGAGCAAATTATTGTCCAAGGGAGAAAGTTTATGGAGGCAGAGGCAGTACCATTGTGGCGAGTGGTTTTAAGTGGATCATCTCAGGGGCTTAAGCTTTAGTGGCCAGACTTCCACGCTAAAATTCTGGACAGAAGCAGTAACTGGGAGTCTCTCAGAGTTAGCACTTAGCCTCCTAACCTCCTACATCCCAAGGTGACTTCTAGTCCTGCCATTTTTCTCTCCCTTTTATCCCCTCACTCACCGTAACACTCTAGAAGGTCCAACTCCTCTCTGGGCATGGCCAAGGCTGAGATCCATCGAAGCTTTTCACTTCTGGGGAAACAAAGCAGGGTCAATGCCTCAACGGCAGCTCTGGGGTGCAGGATGAAGGCCAGTGACGGGGAAGGGCAAAGACTGCGGGAAAGCCTTGTCTGGCTCAAAAAGCCCAGTTCAATGACATCTAGGACAAAAGTCAATGGGACTTTGTTTACTTGGAAACATGAGATCTTGAATTGTATGTTACTGTGTTTATCACCCTTTATTTTTCTCCTTTTCTTTCTAAGCTTATCCTCTCAATGGCATATCTTTCAAGTGAGGGCACAATGTCACTGTGTATAATGGCACATTATACACGAGATTTTCCATTTTGTACTGAGCAGAATGTTCATCTCAGTTTAGATTCCCTCTATCACGGCATAATTCTCGATCCCCTATTGCCTACCTCCCTTCCATCAAATATCTCAGAGATAAAAATTATTCTGTAATCACAATTAGGTCAGGGAAATATACCTACTATTTTTTTGGTCATGCAATACAACCCAAACTAATTTTGTAATTATCTGAAGGCTTTTGCATTATGTTAGCCTCTGCTTCGAAAAACACTGGAGTGATTGAGAGCGGACACTATTTGTATTCCAGGAAGATGCTGCCCAAAACAGTAAATAAAGGACACGAGTCTGTATCTGATGACTTGATTTTGGTGACATTTTGTATACAAACCCTTCCTATCAGCCCGTGTCCCATAAGTGAAGACAGGTATGGCTGATCCTATCCCGAGGTGTCTTGCGAGAGACAAAACTGAAACGTGACTACAACACAAGGACCCTTGGACCATGTGTGTCATGTCAAGCTTTTTAAAGATGAGGCTTCTTCAATCTCTTAGAACAGCAACAGTAGCTGTAGTGCTGTAGTTGTTCATTATTTTAGGTACCGAGTGCCAGGGTTTACAGGTCTTATTCTTTAATACTCTCCAAAGTGTATGTACCTGTGTGTGAATGTATTTATTATTATCATTATTATTAAAAAGATGAGCATATCAAAGTTCTCAACACTACAGATTCCTGCTCAACAGAGGGCTGGGTTGGCAGGTGGGAGGAAAGCAAGCCAAAGACATCCCAGGGCTTGTCTCGTTCACATGTTCGTCCACCGGCCTCTGGGACTGGAGAGTTTCCGGCTTATGCGCCTGGCCAATCATGCACAGACATCATTCAGTTCTTTAGTTACTCCACACCAGCCCATCTCCTTTCTGTTGTGTCTTGCAGACTTTGTCCCTCTTGACCGAAGAGCATAAAACAGATGCTAAACTTTGGTAGTAACTTTGCACCCTTTCCTACCCCGTCTCCTGCAAGTTGTCTATTAGCTCTAAGAGTTTGGGTTTGGGGTTCCCTATGGATGCCCTCTAGTCCGGAATAGGAGAAACAGTGCTGTGGCTGTTGTCTGGGCACATTTTCTGCCCCGGCCCCACTTCCTTCCCAGGACGTCTGCGCGCCCTCCCTCCCCAGCCCCTCTGCCCAGCCCCATCTCACTGGGTCTCAGTGCTGAAGAGGAACTCAGCCTGCGTGCCCTGTGCGTTGTGCAGCAGGAAGAGTCGGAAGAGGTTTTTGTGAGGTCCGTGGAGCTTCATTTCACACTTTTCCCCTCGGATGGAGGAGAAGGGAGCATGGTCGAATACCAGGAATCGGCTACCCCTGCAAAACACAAGGCCTGTCAACCCAGTTCTGTAACTGTCGTACTTCATCCACCCTCCTCTCTTTGGATTCAAAATCCCTATCCTTTGCAGCTTGCACATTCTCATAAAAACCATGAGATGATGCTACCTTGCTCCCAAGACGGTAGCACCAGAGTCCCCAGGGATTTGTCACCAACCTGGCAAACCACACGTCTAGTGCAGTGAATACTTCACCACTTTAAAGAGTTGGAGAGATAGAGCCAATATAAATGTTCTAAGACCCTGAGGACCAAAGAGTTAGGATCTGGAGCTGGCTAAGGCTGAGTCTAGCCCAAACAAACCGATCTGAACCTGTGGGAAGCTGAAGCTAGTTTGCTACATTTTGCTCTGTGTCTATAACACAGTACAGATCCTGCCAGATGGTCTCTGACAGAATTGGTGGGATCCCCTCTCTTTCTCTTCTCTAGGCCATGGCCTGCACTCGACATGGGCCGAGCCACTGAGAAGGGCTCTACGAGCCGTTCCACGAGCCTGCTCTGTCCCTGTGAGGCCTGCCCTCTGGCGCCACCCCTTCCCCCTCTGTGCTCTGGCCTCCCAGTCCAGCCACTGACTCTCGGGGCCGAGACAGCAACAGACAGTCATTGAAGAGATGCAGGTGCACGGGGCGTGTGTTCAGCTTCCTGCGCAGCCCTGGGGAGAGGCTGAACTCCAGGGCCGTCAGCTCTCCACTCTTCACCAGCCAGCGCGACTGTGAAATGAGCGGGAATATCTGCAGAGCGGGGAAGACAGGAAAGGCAGCGTCACGGACAGGGCAACTGTGAGCCTTCCTCGGTCCTGCACTCCCCACCGTGCCTCTTCCTCCCGAGTTCCACCCCTGACACTCACCGCTTCCACATCCTCCTTCCTGCTCACAGCCCATCAGAGCCCTCCACCTACCCCTGCCTACTGCTGTGCAGCTCCCGCGTCCACAGCCCAGGCCAGTGGCAGGTGCCTGAGGGTCAACCCAAGACAGGGACTACAGGACAAAGTCAGCCCAGGAAGCCTCAACTGAAAGGGGACTGGCAGACCCCAGTTAGGGCATGTGAGGGTATAAGGCAGGGAGCAGGACATTGTGTGTCTTAGAAGTTAAAGGGTTTGGTCAGTTCCGACATTTGTTCTTTCTCTGGTTAGAACCGGAGAGCTGAGACGAGCAGGTGGGGTCGTGTGTAGGAATGAGGCTGAGGAGAACTGGGTGGGGTCTGCTGGGAATTGGAAGTTGGGTAAAGATAAGGATACTGGACTTCAATTAACATGCGGGTCAAGGATTTCCCTGCTCCTCAAGGGAAGTGAGGGTGGTATCTGCTCTGAGGTGGAATTTGAATGTGGAATGTTGATTTACATTTGTATTTTGATGAGAGATTTTGGCCCTATATTTGGAATTAATTTCATATTGCTTTGGTTGGACTAGGTGAAGACCTGACAAAATATTCAATGGTTTAAGCCCTAAATGTATCTTTACAAAGGTTTACACCTTGGTAAGTTCTCCCTCGCCTGCCCACTTCCCAAATGCACTTCTTCCCCCTCAGGTAACCCCCCTCCGGTGACCACAGTCCTTTATATCCCATGTACCCTTCCAGAGTTTCTCTGCATATACAAGCAATCACAGACCCAGGCTTGCGTCCTCCTACTTTTTCACCAAAGATAATATGCTGTAAACACACACTTCTGTGTCTATCCTTTTTCACTTGATCATGTGTCATGGAGAGGGAAGCAGGCATTTGGGTGTCCCAGAAATAGGACAGACGAGAAGGTGGGCAGAAGTAAGGCCAGAGACCGAGTCGGTGTGAACGAGATGGTTCTGCATTAGAGGGTGACCTGCGAGTGATGCCACAGTGAAGCTTCCCTGGCGGGGCGGGGGCGCGAGGGACCGACTCACTTTGCATTCAAACTCAATCTTCTGGCTCAGGTAGATGAGCTCCTCTGTCCGTCGCATCCTCTGGACATTGTTATTACAGTCCCGGATCAGCTGAACGGCGAGCAGGGTGAGGGGAGGGGAAGAGCACTGTGTTAGAGGCTTTGACCTTGGAGTCCCCTGCAAGAAATCTGGAGGTTGGTTAGGACAGCCTCCGTTTTTTTTCTGGAAGGCTGGGATGGCATGCAGCAGCATCGAATTGAAGTTCTGGGCCTCCGGTATGCCTTGTATGACCTGAGAGGGCCTTCTCGGGTGGGGTGAACGTAAGCTTTAATTTGGGGATGGTGCTAGCGAGAGCAGAGTCCCTTGGAAGGAGACCGGGGCCGGGGGGTTGGGGAGACGGTGTTTGGAGGTTTGGTGGGCACACGGAGGTAGCTGAGCAGTCCCACTAGCACCGTCCCGTGCTCGCTGGAGTCATGGGCCTTTGCAGAAGAAGACTCCTCTGTGAAGGCCCGGCAAGGAGCCTGAGCCGGGGTGGTGGCTGCTCACCTCCTCCAGTGCATGATGTGCCTTGGTGGCCTCTGCTTCCTCGGAAGAGCCAGGCTGTGTTCTCTTCAGAATGTTCTAGAGAACAAACGGTAGGCAGGAGCCAGAGGGAAACAAGGGGTGGGAAAATAGGGAGAGGGAACTGAGGGTCGGCTAACGAAGTCTAGGAACAAAATTTTGGCAGCAAATCCACCCCAAAGAAGAAGGGTGTGGGCGATGGGGGGAAGGCGCACATCGTCCACACGGGGTGGGAAAGGGGCAGTAGAATGGCCAGTCCGTGCCTTGGGGCTCCCTGATTACCCCTTTCAGGTGGAGGGGAGGGGCCCAAAGGGGGACCCGCAGTACCTGGAGCAGCAGTTTGAGTCGCGTGATGCGCTGGAAGGGCAGGATCAGGAAGGACTTGAGGGAAAGGCGCTGGCAGACGGGGTCGCTCTCCAGCTTCTCCAGGACGTCTCGGAAACTGCTGTTGCTGTTCCTGTGTGGGCAGCGAGCCTCCAGTGAGCAGGGACGCGGGGAGGGCTGGAGACACAGTGAAGGCACGGGGAGTGGACACGCAGTGGGTGTCTGTGGTGGGGCGTCTGAAAGGTGGGCTGGGATCACGGCACAGGCACAGCAACGTGTGCTCTGGGGGTACTACTCAGGGCTGGGACTTGGGGGTCTCGGGCAAGGTCACTGCGAGCCCACAGGGGGCGGGATGGGGATCCGGTCTTACAGCAGGCCTTGGAAGGTACGTTCCTGGTAGGTCTGGTTGGTGACATAAGGCAGGTAGACCCGACGGAAATTGGGAGCATGGTTCAGGACGACATCACACACTTGGAACGTGAAGATGTTGTTCTCGAAGTTCTCCTCCAGGTCTGAAAGGAACCTGCACAGTATTCACACAAGTCGCCTGAGACTTGTGAGCCTCAGGTGAGCAGCTGGCTGACCCCTGCTACACCTTGAGCTTGTGACTCCTTTCTATTAGTCGGTAACTTCTATCGACTGTTCCTAGCTGTGCGCCCCTGCTGTGCTCTGGAGTTCTCTCCAAGGCAATCCTGAGTTTGCCCCTGATATAACCCTCTGATCCTTCTATTCCATTTCCTATTCTTCTTTTGATTCTTTCTGGCTTTCCGATCTTTGCCTGTTTCCCACAGCCCATCTCCAGGGCAGCGCTGCCCACAGTACTTCCCGTCCTCAACCTGGCAAGTGTTTCTCATTCATCTGCTGATCCGTGGATGGATCTATCCACCCACACACCCTCTCCTCTTCTTTGCTCTCCCTGTTCCCACAGCATTGGGAATCACGAAGGGAGCAACGAGAGGGCTGCTGAGAGGAAAACACCACCACCACCACCACCACCACCACCACCACCGATGGTTTACAGGCTAAAGACTCTGAGTGAGTGGTGTTTGGGAGAAGAGGAGTCTCACGTGGTGCTGACTTCACGCACGTCCTGTAAACGAGAGAAGAGCCACTGGTATTCCTGGTTGGAAAGGGTGGCCCGCAGTGGGGCTGAGAGCTGGAAATGATCCACGGCCACATGCAGACTGCGTAGGTATGAGGCCTCTGACACGATCAGCTCAAATTTGGCCTGGGAAGTTGTAGAGGAGATTAATTTAAAAGAGGTGTCGAGTCCCCAGTGTACGGAAGCCACCGCATAGCATTCTAGGGGCAGGGGAGGGAACACGGCAGTGCCGCTCACAGCTCGCAGTCACATCAGAGCCTAACGTGTATCAGGAGGAGGAAAGAGCACTGGAGCCCAAGGGAAGAACGAGCGCAAGCCCCTCCAGGTGTAAGAGAAAGGGTAGTTTCAAGATGCTTAAATAGGGGCACCTGAGTGGCTCAGTGGGTTAAAGCCTCTGCCTTCTGCTCAGGTCATGATCTCAGGGTCCTGGAATCGAGCCCCGCATCAGGCTCTCTGCTCGGCAGGGAGCCTGCTTCCTCCTCTCTCTCTCTCTGCCTGCCTCTCTGCCTACTTGTGATCTGACCTCTCTCTCTCTCTGTATCAAATAAATAAATAAATCTTAACGAAAAAGACGCTTAAATAAATGGAGTGGTTTTGGAAGCAGGTATTTATGCTAAAGTAGCGGCGGGAGATGAAGCTGGGGAGGCCGAGACAGAGAGGCCCGGAGGATCCCATAAACAAAGTAGATGGTCTGGACTCAACGGGAAGATTAAAAGAGGCTTCATGCAGGGAAAGAGCTTGATCAGATTTGGTTTTTATAAAGGTTATTTCTGAGCACGATGTGGAGAAGAGTAGAAGGGGCACGGGAGCCAAGTTAGGAAACTGCCACAGTCATTGCAGGTGACAGATGGAGGTCTGGATGCCATGGGGTGGGGGGAGGTAGGCCAGCTGCCCGATTATTTAGGAGGGAGATCTGGAAGAACTTGGTTCTTTGCTGGAAATGGGGCCTGAAAGAGTAGCCAGAGTCACAATTTCATGTCTTGGTTTTTCAGTTTGGTAACTGAGTGGATAGCGGACTCACTCACTGAGCCAGGGAACTCTGAAAGAGGGACAGATTTAGGGGATGAAGGTGATTTGGGGTTTGAGGAGAAATGGGAGAAGCAGGAGATTTGAGAACGAGATGTGCTGCTGTGGTTTAATGGAGATGGTCCAGCACTGGCGAACTTATGTGGAGGTTCCAGCAGGGGGCGCCACGGCTCATGGCCCTATCCTCCTCCAGCTGGGCTGCTCGTGCTCCTCATCCAAGCATGCAGCTTCAAGGTAGATGCAGGGACAGAAAAGACAAAGACACACACACCTGTGTGATGACCCTCACATACAACAACACTGATCTGGAGCACAAGGTACATTTGAGGACTGGTTCCAACATTCATGTGTAGCTCAGCTAACCTCACTGAACCTCAGGTGTTTTGTCTTTTTGTGTAGGTACAGTGACCCCCATGTCACAAAGATGTTCTGACAGTCAAAAGAAATGGGGTTGGTGCAAGCACCTTGTGCCTGTGCACCCCAAAATGCTATTTTATGAAAGGACCACGTGCACCTGAACATAGAGGCTTCTCTTCTCAGAAACAGCAGACCAGGGCTGGCCCGGGAGGAGTTGCTGACAGAGGGTTAGGGTTCATATTGTCTCCTGCTATTTGGTCCCTAAGTATTGGGCAGATCACTTATTTTCTACGTATCCCCCGTGTGCTTTAAAGTTGAGGTCAGTATAAGGCCCCCAAGTCTGAGCTTCAAAAAACCTAAACATTTACAGCTGCCTCTGTTTCATTTGTTTATCCATAAGTCCTTCTGGCCAACATCTGACTCCTTCCCACCTCTGAAAGGGGGAGAATATGGCCGTAATATGCATCAAACTCTAAAGCACACTAAAAGCTAGATATGGATACCTCACTTAAACCACGCAGCAATCCTGAAAGATAGACATTATCCTCAAGTTTTAGACACGGAAACAGAGATTTGGTGGTTATATAACTTGCCTAAGGTTACACAGTTAGCAAATGGTGAAGCCAGGATTCAAAGCCAGGCTGGCCTGACTTGAAATTAAACATTTTTTGAGTGCTTGCTATGTACTAGGCACTTCCCTTTTTGTGGCCCAGCTTTGCAAATGAGAAAACAAAAGGTTAGAAAGATTAAGAGATCTGGCCACCGTTAAATAGCCAGCAAGCAGCAAAGTGGGCTTCATGCCCAGGCCATTTATTCCAGAACCCAAATATGGAAACATGATTCCATGATGCCTTTCCATGGTGCATGCTGTCTGCCTGGGAAGAGAGGTTCTAATCCATATTCCAGAGTGATTATTAAGAGAAGCTCTTCCTGTGAAACTATTAATGGTAATAACGTAACATCCGACAAGCAGCCTCTGCTACAGTCTTGCCATTGGGCGTAAGGACCCAGCCAAGATGGACGGTCATTCCCAAGCCTGTATGAGACCAGCGGGCCACAGGACAGCTGCAAGGGACGCAGCAGAAAGCCACTCACATACATGCCTCGGTGGAAGAGAACAACCTCCGTGCAGGGTGGAACTGAGGCTAAAGAGGGAAATTTTGGTCTAGCCTGACGTAGCAGCGAAGGGATGAATTCCGCATTCCTCCCAGCAAATCCAGGGGCGTGGTCACTGTGCGTGAGCCCCAGCAGGTCACAGGGAGGAGAAGCGCCCGTGGAAGTGGGAAGGAGGGCCAGCGCTGACGTCCAGAGAGCAGTTCGGGTGCCCCGGAGGGGAGACGAGCGACAGCCGTGGCGGCGGGGGGCGCAGCGCGAGCGGCGAGGGTGCGGCGGGGACAGGCTGCTCTTGCTGGTGGCGGTGGCAGCCGGGAGGAAAGCAGGAGACTCTGCGCGCCCTCCTGAGGCCCACCCCCTGCCCGACCCTGCCCGCCGGGTACCTCCTGCAGTTTTTGGTCCTCGTGGGTCATGGAGAGCAGCACGGTGCTGTTGCGCACCACGGGGATCTCCTGCCAGAGGGAGCCGCTCGAGGCCACGGACAGGCGCTGCAGGTAGGACTCGGACGAGACCAGGGTCCTCCGGGGCTGCCGGGGGGAGGCGGGCCCCGTGGCCTCGCCCACGCTGTCCAGCCGCTGCTGGCTCTGAATCTCCTTGTTCAGAACCACGTCGCTGTACTCCTGGTAAAGCAGCTGGGCTACGGGACAAAGAGGCATGGTGGGAGGGAGAATTAGGGAGACAGGGGTGCCGAGGTGTAAGGACAGGAGCCGCCAAGCTGCTCCTGGCTGCGCTGGAGTCTGGCTCCCCGCAGAGACCGCCGCCCCAGCGAGGAGAGCCGGGAGCTCTGGTCTGCGGCACAAGGCCGCTCGGGGCCAGACTTCTGCTTCGAGCTACTCACAGGAGTTGATGAGCTTCGAGCGGCGTCTCGAAAAGCCTCCCAGGACCTCCTTCGGTTTCTTCTCCCTGTGGAGGCAAGGAGGGCTCTGGGTGCTTGCGGGCGACTGACACAGAGAAGCCCCAGGGGACCTTGGACGAGACAGTCACCCGGCCTCTGGGTCGTGTGCTGGGATGCGAGGGCCGAAGCCCCTCGGGAGGCAAGCTGCAGCCTGACCCACTTTTAGGTGGTTCGGAGCTGTTTGGGGTGTCCTGCTGAACTTTCACAGGGGGTTCAGTTCTTGGCTAAAGAACCTCGGAGGACGGGAGGGTCAGACCCTGCTGACAGCCAGGTAGAGAAAGGATGCCCTTACCCTGGAGTCCTGGCGTCCGTCTCTTCCCCGCCCCGCCCCCGGAAGACACCACGTCCCAGAACACTTGTCAACTCGTGGAAATCTCAGATCCTAAGAAAAGACGGTCCAAATGTGTCTGCCAGGGGAGAAGGTGACTCACCGAAAAACAATGGTGTCCGAAGGGCCCAGGGCTTTTTCTAAGGCTGGACCTCTTGTATCTGGAAATGGAAATGGTGAAGTCACTGAGATCTTAGAGGGACGTCCAGAGAGCCCAAGAAGGCAAGACCTAAAGCAGGCGACGCAGGCACCCGAGGGGACGGACGGGCACACGGAGTCTGTGCAGGAGGGCGGCGCCGAAGGAGCACGCACTTGAGGACACTATCTTACCATGTGCGCCCCCACCCCTGCTACCAGACATGAGCCGGACAAGAAGAGGATGTCTGCTCTACTACTAGAGGACGTCAAGCAGGTGTTGGTAGCTGGAAAGTGTGTGTGTCGTGGAGGGAGAGGGGACATCCACAACCACCTTGGAAAGACGCAGTAAACCGCCACGGCGGGGGGAGAGGCAGAGGGGAAGGAGGGGGAGGGGCACTGAGGAAGCTCAGAGAGGTTTCCAAGGGCTTCCCTCTGTGTTGACACTGGGTGTGTGGATGAATGAAGCCACTAGAGGGAACAGTAGAGGCCCTGGGGACAGAAAACTGGTCAGGTGGTGAGAGCTGGAGAAAGCTCGGTCCAACATGACCATCACCATGATCCCCGCTCCTTGCTTACCCGAGCAGCCCTCAGGCAAGATGGAAGGTCTGCGCAGGCCTTGCCGGTTCCAGCCCTTGTGCTTGCTGGATCCCTCACCAGGATCTACAGCCTGCCCACTGCGGCTCTCCGGTGGCCTTGCCGGGTCCCGCCTGTGGGGCCAGCTGGATGCCTTCTCCAGTTGGGGATGGCCGAGTTTTTCTGACTGCCTTGCTTGGCCTACATCCAACCTCCTCAAGCCATTGGCTCCTTCCTGAGGGGCTGTTCTTCTCAAGGATCCTCTGGCAGGGGCCTCAGACTCTTCTGAGGGTCCTGGTTCAGAGGTGAGTCCCTGGAGCTCCAGACTCCAGGATGTGGTTGGGGAAGAGGGGCTTAGAAGGGTTGCCACGTTGCTGAAAGCCATGCCAGGGGACGCTTCACTTCTGCTCCTGCTGGTGGAGGCCAAAGAGTCTGCGGATCGGCCCATGGCTGGGGGCCACGAGGTACGCCCGACAGGATGGGGAGTGGAGACCGTCCGCTCTTGACAAACAGGCCTTGGCTTGCCCTGACCCCCTGCATTCATGAGCTCCCCCTGAGTGCTCCTACTCCTCCCCCTGGACTTCGGGGGTAATGGGGGTGGTTCAGTGGGAGGATCCATGATAGGGACAGGGGGCAGAGGCCTGTAGATCCTCAGACTACTAGAAGCAACAGAATGGTGGTGCTGGGACCAATCAGGAGTCGGGGGTAACGGCTTGTTGTACCTCAGCCTGCGGGAGGAGGTCTGAGGAGGGTGGGGAGCGTCCGGGGTGGAGGGCAGAGGTCGGTGCTGCCTTGCCACAAGGGAGTCAGGAACTGGGGGAAGTGGGCCTTTGGGGGGGCCGTGTAGCCCCAAACCTGGGGCCGCTGGGAGAGGAAGGCCACACCACTTCGGCGTGGGAACTCCCGCGGGGAGATGGCTGTCTCTCTCTGCCGCGGAGGGGTGGGCACGCCTCTTCTCTGGGGGAGGCGGGGGCAGAGGTTCGTGGATCCTCCCATCTCCAGAGGCAAGGGGTGGGGAAGAGCCGTAGGCAGGAGGCTCCAGGGCAGAGGCTGAAGTGTGTGGCCAGCCACGTGGCTGGGCGCTACGGGGACCACTGGATCTTTCTGGATTTGCAGTGAATTCTGGGGAGTCCTGCCCCAGAGGAGATAACGAACTAGGGGATTCTGGAATGATCCTGCAGTCCCTGCCACTTTTCCTGTCCCTCCTTGGGATCACGGAGCCATAGATGGCAGGTCTGGGGGCCCTCTGGGGCAGCTCTGAGTGGGAGAAGGAAAGTGATAGTCCCAGCAGGTCCGGAGTCGGCTCTGTCCTATGAGAGCCTGGGAAAGAGTTGCTCCGTAGGTGCTGGAAAGCCCCTGTGGAGGGGCCCAGGGGGCTCTGAGCATTGGCCCGGCTGGAGCTGCTGGATAGTTCCACGGTGGCCTCCGCAGTCCGGAAGCCACGGAGGGCAGCTGGAGGAGTCTCAGAAGCCTCACAGTGAGATGCCCTGTTGGTCCAAAGAAATGCTCTGGAGGTTTCTGAAGAATGTGCAGCAAGAGAAGGCTCCCTCCTGGGAGAGGCAACCGGGGGGCTGGCAGCTGATGATGCAGCTGTGCTCGGGGGGACGTCGGCAGGACTGGAAGGAGTGGAGCCAGGTGTCCTTGCAGGAGATGCCAATGTCCTGGCAGAGACCAGCTCAGTCCCCTGGCTGAACACCTCCTGCTGGCCGTCCTGAGCTGTGTCTTGGCCAGGTGCCTCCCCAGCAGGAAAAGAGGCAGGTAAAGAAACAGGCTGGCAGGACTGTGCTCCTGGCTCCAGCGTGGGAGCTGGAGCTACAGGGGACAGTTCCTCAGCCTGAGTCCCAGGAATACTGGTCATGGGATGACAGGTGTCTAGACACGAGTCACAGGGAGAAGAGGCCTCAGGGGCTACCGGAGCCAGTGTGGAAGGACCGTCATGTGCTTCCCTCTCTTCTGTACTCCCCTCTCTGGCCTCTCCCCACAGCGGGTCCCCATCCCAAGTCTCTGGCTCCTCCGCCTGCCCCTCCACTAACATCACTTTCTGCTGAAGACCTTGACCTTCTGGCCTTCCAGTTACTTTCCCTGATCTCCCCACCAAGCTTTGCTTCTCCGCATCCTGAGCATCCATGCTCCTCTCCTCTGGCCCCCCTAACCCGCTCTCCCTGCCCTCTCCCTGCGGTAGATCTCCCTGGCCCTGAGTCTTCATCGCCTGCTCACTACAGTTGAGATCTTTCAACTCCCCATAAAGCCCTATTCTTTGTCCTTGCTGTGCAAGCATCCTATCACCTTGCATCTGCTCCTGTTTTCGCCTTTGCTCTCCCTCTGTACCACTAACCTGCTCCCCTGAACGCCCATCCTCCCCAACAGTTCCTTCCTCCCGGAAGCCCGCTTCCGCGAGTCCCTGCTCCCCCAGCCCCTCGGCCCCCGGAAGGCACATGAGTCCCCTGCTCCCTGGATTTTCTTGTGCCCCCGTGGACTGCAGCTCTTCCCCCTGCCTGACAGAGTCCCCTGGCTGGTGGGTCTCTTCAGGGTGCTGTTTGCAGGAACGACCAAATCTGGGCTGAGCAGAGGCGTCCAGAAAAGCTTCCTCCTTCTCTTCTGCATGTCCAGTTCCCCCAATCAAAGAAGTGAGTTCTGGTCTAAATTCCACCTCCATTCCACCACCCGGCTCACTGGACGCTGGGACGGTGTCTAGCTGTTCACCTTGAACAGGACAGGCCCTGAGCTCCGAGGGAGCTGGCGTCCTCGCCTGTCCATCTGTCGGGCTCTGAGGCTCCGCCTCCTGGCGCTCGGGGGCGCCCCCCGTCTCACCCGCAGAGTCTTCCTGGTTGGTCTCCACACCTGCAGGGGCCTCCTCGGGGAAAGAGGTCATGCTGTCGGTTGCGCAGCTGTTCGCATCCCTTATGTCTTCCTGCTGGGACTCTGAGAGTCCTCGGCCCTCTTCCCACGTGGAGGATGGCGCCCCACCTTCCTGAGCTTCGGGCTCCAGGGCAGTGGTCTGACTGCTTGTCCTGAGAGCTTCCAGGGTAACGCTGAGCTCCGCTAAGGCAGCGATGGCGGTCGAGGCCCCGTGCTGGGGCTCCTCGGCCTCCATCAGGGCTGAGCCCTAAAGAGGAATAAAACACAAAGTTCATATCACCCTTTCGGCTTCTACCTATCAAAGGGACAGACCGCAGAGAACAGGAGTGGGACACTTCTTCGGTTCCATGTCCAGTCATTCTTTGAGACAAAAGGCACTCAGCAGAGTAGGCAAGAGCCTCTAAGAAATGTATCACTGATTTATTCACCTAATACATATTTACCAAGGGACCTCTTTAAGCGCAGGGCATTCGGCGGTAAATAAGACAGACCGAGGCTGTGTCCTCACGGAGCCTGCTGTCTTGTGAGGAGACAGATAATAAATGATTAAATGAGAGCGTTAGACCTTTGTCAAAGAGCACGGAGCACTCCCAGTGGTCATTACTCTCCAGATTGCATTATGTCATACTGTCTCTCCCTGCCTACTCTCTGGACACCGAGCGTGACTCAGTCCTGCACAACTCCCAGACACCGGGAGGGACACACCCTAGATCCCAGAGCCCAGGGGAGGCGGCTCTTCCTCCAAGGCTGCTGAGGGCATTAAGATCGGCCTGGCCACGACAGCCAGTGTCCGAGGTACTAAAGTGTAGTGTGATGTCCCTATGCACGGCCTGGACTGGACTCGTCTTATTTTCCATAGCACCTAGCCGACCTTGTGACTAATTAGCAATTCTGTCTTCCACTCTAGAAGCAGCTGTTGTTGGTGCGCCTGGGTGGCTCAGTCCGTCAAGGGCACAGGTCATGATCCCAGGGTCCTGGGATGAACCCCCTGGGCTTCCTGCTCAGCAGGGAGTCTGCTTCTCCCTCTCCCTCTGCCCCTCCCCCCACTCTCTTTCAAATAAATAAAATCTTAAAACTAAAAAATAATTTTTAAAAAAGCAGCGGTTGTAAAGTAGAATGATAACTAGACTAACCAGATTAGAACCGCAGTAGACACAGGGGTTATCCCCTTCAGCCAGGGCCATGACACCGTGCTACCCTCATGAGCTTACTCCCCCCTGCTTCCAACGACCTTGTGAACTCTTCCCATTGCTTCTTACAAGTTTGACCTTCCCTCCTGCCTTCTCGCTTCCAGCAGAAAACATCATCTCCCACCTGGCAAAGAATTTAGAAACCCATAGAGAGGAACCACTTCCGTTTCTGGCAATTCAGAGCGCCCTGAGTTTCACTCTGTACCTCTTCCTGCTTTGAAGGCCCAACAGGTGTCCCTTCCCTTACGTCCATGTTCTTCAGTGTGTCTGCTTGGTCACCTTACGTGATGGATTTTCTCTTCTCACACCATCCCCCTCTCTGTCAGAACCATGCCACAGCTGAAGCCCAGCCTTGGCTTTCTCACGTAAACCGTGGAAGGAACTGTTCATACCTGAGGTCCTCACCTCTTCCCAACGCACCTGCCTCCATCCCTGCTTCACTAAGCACCACGCTGCCCACCTCGGCCATAATCGCCCATGTCAACACCAAAGGACACCATGGTGGTTCTCGTTGGTATCTGACACTGCTGCCTTTAGAGATACTCCGCATTATTCGTGAGACCACGTGTTCCTGGTTCAGCTCCATAAGTTTCTCCAGTCCTCTGACCAGGGGACTGCACTCCTCTCCACAGACTCAGCAGCTCTCATTCACATCACTTCTCCTCCGCTACATTTACACGAGTACAGTTATGTGTGTATTTCGATTTGCCATCTCTCCCAAACAATAGGTGGTAAGCTTCACCAGATCAAGAACTACCTCCATCGTGCTCGACGGTCTACACCTCACATCACACCTGGCCCGTACTCAGTGCTCAATACATGCTCTTCATTTTTTCTTTGTTAAGATTTTCTTTATTTTTCTGTCAGAGAGAAAGAGAGAGAGAGAGAGAGAGCACAAGCAGGGGAAGCGGCAGACGGAGCAGGCAGAGGGAGAAGCAGGCTTCCCGCTGAGCAGGGAGCCCGATGTCGGACTCGATCCTAGGACCCTGGGATCGTGACCTAAGCCGAAGGCGGATGCCTAACGGACGGAGCCCCCCAGGCGTCCCTCAATACATGCCTTTCAACAAGGGAACGGAAGTCTTGTTTCCCTCCTGGCCCACCTTCCCCGATCGAACCGGCCGCCAAGTCCCGCGGATCGCACCTCCTACTTATCCCGGAGTCTGCCCACTTCTCCCCATCCGCGCCGCTAGCCCCTGCCGTGCCCTCCCGTCCTCTCTCCCCCAGGCCACTGCGCCTGGGGCGCAGCCCGGCCGCTGGCCTCCGCACGGCTCCTCCTGCCCGAACACCGCGACGTGCTCCACGAGGCACGGCAGTGATCCTTCAGTGCCGCACTTCTGGTTTAAATTCTCAGCGGCCTCTGACGATCGCTGGGATGAAACCCAAATATTCAGTATGGGTGACATGCCCCCCACGCCGGCCCTCTGCCTTCCCGGCAGGGGCCTCAAGCGCGGTCAGCACGCCCGCCCCCCGCCTGTGCTGCGGGCCTCCCTGGGCGCTGCCCCCTGCCTGGAATCCTCTTCTGCCCCAGTGCACCCTTGGCTTCTCTCACACTCACTGCGCTTGTAATGACACACGTAACGTCTATTTTCCGGGCCAGAGCGTGAGCTTCATAAGGGCACAGAGGCTGCCATATCAACTGCTCGGTCTCCTGGCCTGCAGCTGGCTTTGCCCTCCACAAAGGTTTACTGCATGAATGCAGAAGGGATGAGGAGTTCAAAACATGTTGCTCAATTTTTACTTCTGCTTCGCGTGTATCTGGCGAGTTTTGCTCATTGTCATTTTAGACAATTGTAGAAAACGTTTAATTTACTTGAACACCCATTTTCTTATCTTTAACAGGGGTTTATGTTTTTCCTTTGCAAGGATTTCTAATGAAGACCGGGTAACATTAAAAAGCACACCGTTTGTGCTTTGAGGGTCACAGAAGTGTTAGGGATTGTAATTACTGTTGAGGGGAAAGAAAGTAAAAAAGAGAAATATAGGATTTACGAGCTCGAAGGACTTTCACAGACACACAAGATGCTCTGCCTCCCTTACAGATGGGGAACCTGGAGGTCCCATTACCTAGACACTTGCTGACACTTTGTAAGCAAATGGTATGGGTGAGCTCAAACCGAAGTCTCCTGACTGACATCTACGATAAGCAGCCAGGAGCCAAGCTGTGAGAAGCCGGCAGGTCACTGGCCTAGAGAAGATCCCGGGGGCCTGTGGAACCAACAGCTGCCCCTGGATCCGCACATTTCTCTTGTCTTCTCTAGGCTTAACGTGGAAGCCCACCACCCAAAATGCCTGCTGTCCCGCTGAGCTACTGCACAAGCATATGCCCTTACACAAGCATGCTTGCATGAGCACCCAACCACATGCGCGCGCGTGCACGCACACACCCCCCACTCCCCCACACACCGTAAACCACCCTTGCTGCTCCCATGCAATAGAGCCTGATGTAACTCAACAGATAGGTCCTGAGCCACCCTGCAGAGGTAGTGTGTGACAAGTTCCTGGCCATCCTATAGACACAGATACCGTCTATATGGGGCAAAGCACACTTGTGTGGAAGGACCTTTATGTCCTTTTCCAGTTAACTGACACAGTGCATGATTGGCTCCCTATTTCTAGACCCAAGTACAAAATACTATAATCACTAGATGATACTGTGACGTGACCCTATTCTCTCAACCACACATTAAATACTATAGTTGTTCACCATAAACACTTTCTGAAACTTGGCTCCCACCTGCCTAAGGAGACTGTGTGACTTCACCCCTCACCCACATCTGTATTGTCCTGGCCCTATACCCAAGTGCACGCTCCAGTCCTCAAAACAAGCAGCCCCTAAATACATGAGCGTCTGCCTGCTCTATTCAGGCGGCATCTCTACACGCCCTGGGGTAGGTGGGTATCTTCAGGGCCATTCAGGATACACGATGCATGTCTGTCTCCTACAAGCCCACTGACACTATCTCTAACACTGCCTTCATCCATGTGGAAATGCTGGTGGTCACCAGATCAGCCACCATTTACCAAAAGAAGAACATACCCTATGTCCCCTCTACCTGATCCTGTCCTAATGATCTGACTGCAATCAGGCATGACAAAGCTACAAGGTGAGAAAGCTCAAGGGAAGCTGAAAAACATGGTTCCACTTGCATAAAGGGATCAAGAGAGAGCCTTTTTGCATTGCCCATGGGTCAGTTACCTCCTCACCTCCTTCTCCACCAGGGGGGAAGAATCACTCTTTATCTGAGCACGGGCGAAGACGGGGCATGGCATCGTGGTGATCTGGCCTTCCTCCAGACCAGAAACATTTTGCATCTGCTGACCCTGTCCACATGCCACTACTTTCAAGACAAAGCCCCAAGTCACTCTCTTAATACAGTGTGCGACAGAGCTCAGGATTTCCCGAGGACTCCCCTCAGCGCCTGAGTTCTTGGCCATTTCTAATCACCAGACAGAGAACAGTATTTCAAAGATACCCCTCCTCCCTATCACACTGCTTGTTCTTCAAACCAGTGTTGAGCAACATGTGGTTTTTTGAGGAGCTTCCTGGGTTTTGTAGCAGTATCAGGTTCAAATATTCTGACTGACACCAAAAATCACTACGTAACTCTTGAACTTACAATACTACTGGATTTATACTATTGTCTATACTGCTGCTCACGTTAGGAAAATACCTCCCAAATCAAAATGTTCTCATTCTGATTTAGGCTATAAGACCACCATATTGCTGTGCGCCTTTATTCACTGTTTGACATTCCGTCACGAAGACAGGAAAATGAGAGCAGCTTTCCGGACCACGAATGCTAACACCTGCGTTCTATCCTCTTGAGGAAAGCTCCACCAACCCAGTGAAAACTGTAATAAACATCTCTTAGCTGCTCCCTAACGTCTGAATATACCACCTTACCCACTGTCTTGTAGACCCCATCAGCTGACCCAGAACATCAATGCTGACGTATGCCCCACAAATCCATCCGTGGCCCAGGTGCCATCCACAGAGATAATGTGAGTGTGAGCGACCTCTCTGTGGCCTTAAGAGAGACCCCAAGGTGACCTTGTTCTGGTCCACCTTGCAGACACTGTAAATGACCAGCTCCTGTGTGCTCCACAGACACAGTGACTCATCCCTGTCTACACCAGGTGCTGTAAGTCACCTGTTTGAGTCTACACTACTGACACTTGAGCAACATTGTTCCTGTTCAACCCTGGATCCTGTGTGTGACCCCATTCGTGTCCACACCACATAGTGACTGACCACTCCAGACACCATGAATGACATGTTCCTGTCTAACCTACGGACACCATGCTTAATGTGGCTACAGTCAACCTCACACAGACTAAACTAGGTTATGGGAACCCATATACACGGGGACCCCTAACGGAGGATGACTCCTGACTGTATTCAGAATTACTGTATTCTTTTTTTTTAACTTAAATTCAACTAGCCAACGTAGAGTACATCATTAGTTTTTGATAAGGGATTCCCCTGCTTGCCTCCTGACTCCTCTCTCTTGCCCACTAGGATACAAACATACAATCCTCTTGACAAACAGTCTCAGAATTGATACCCCCATCCTTCCTCCTCCCCGGTCCCCAAGAACCCCCTCAACAGACATGGCTTCTGTTTCTGTTAACCCAGACTGGTTAACAAATGATCCCCACTTTGCTAGGGCCTAGGCCAGGAGCTTCTTCATACTCAGGTGTAGATAAAACAGAAAGCCTAAGAAAGAGGCCACATCCGGAGCTGTCTAGCAAGGAGCTGGGGTTTCTGGAGTAGACCAAGGATGCAAGACCCGGGAATGCAAGTCGGGGAGCAAAGGAGGCAAGAAAGTGGAAAAGAAAGTTCTCTCCCTGGTCTGTCTGACACACCCTTCCCCCTCAATCTGACAAGACTCCTGGCCAGAGTTCACTTCTAGGTAGACAGGAGAACAAATCTGCCTTGGGAATCCGAGATCCAGGAAGGGGAGAGGGCCTGACATCTGGAAGTCCACTGACATCAGGATTAGCCCTCCTGGGACAGTCCGTGCTGCGGGAAGGCAACCACAAATGATGCTCGACCCAGCCCCCCTCTAGCACCCCCGCCCCCAACTCCCAGCTCAAAGAGCTCCCTTCCCACCTCGCCAACGTCAGAATGCAAAGTCACCATTAACATGAAGCTTTGGAAGTTCTTGGCTATATGGGGAAATAGGGTGGGGGCAGGGCAGGAGTCACTTTGACGGGTTCAGGCACCTTGGCGAACAGGGAGAGGCGTGCACTTGGACATACACAGTACGCGAGTCCATAGGAAGGCGCATGAAGGAAGGCCCAGGCCTGGGTCAGAAGAGGGAGACAATAAAACACGTCTAGCGAGGGAAGACGGCCGCAAAGGGAATCTCAGTTATCTCTTACTCTGGGGGTTCGGTTTCCCAGGGCCCGAGCCTGGGAAGGGAGAGCCCTGATGACTGGCCCGGGGACATCTGGGGGCAGGGTGCCCATGTCCAAGGCGGGGACCAGGCCGGAAGCAAGTTTTTCAGGCAAGAGCATTTCCTCCGGCTGCCCTCCTCTTCACACCGGGGCCCTCGGGCGC
>LNAC01000854.1:229491-387347 GCA_002007465.1 Ailurus styani | reverse complement strand
CCGGCGGCCGCGCCTGCCCGTGGACCCCGCTCCGCTTCCGCCCGCCGCGGCCGCGGCTCCTTCGGCGGCTCGGTGCCGCTGAACGCGCGAGGTCCTGTGTTTGCGCGCTTTCCCTTCGGGCCTCCAGGTGCGCGTGTGTCCTCGCTGCCCACCTGTCTCCACCTCCCGGGCCCGGGGCCGGGCAGCTCCGAAGCCGCGGGGCCCCGTCTTCCTCTGTGTACCGTCTGCGTCTGGGTTTTCCAAGTTCACGTTGGCTTGGCCGTCTGTCTCCGGGTCTGTGCTGCTCTGTATTCTTCCCAGGACGCGTCTACGTGTTCAGGTATCTGAGTCTCAGGCCCGAGTGTTTTCTCATGCTGCATTCTTTTTTTCTTTTTCTCCCCCGATTCTTCCAGGGAAACCTCATGTTCTGTTGATCTCTGGTGCCGTGCTTGAGGGGGTCTGTCTTTATGCCTCTCCATAGACTTCCAAGAAAGCCCACGATGTTCTGTGGCACAGCCACACCGACACGGTAAGAGTCCCTCACTTAGGGGGACAGAGATTCTTGATCTGTTCATTCCAGTCAGATCACGCCCCTGCCCCATCCATTCCTCCAGGGATGTCCAAGGAGAGTCTTAACAGGCACTCCCGCTGTCTTGGTCTTGGGAATGCCATGGTCTATAACCCCTAATATTTACTGGGTTACACCATTTCCAGATTACTGCGCCTTTTCAAGACTTTACATTATCATTAAGGTAGAATGGTGTCTTCTCCAATAAAGTCTTGAAGCATCTCTGTGTTCAAAGAAAGTGCTGCTTTGGTCATTATTACTCTGAAGGCTTAAGCGCTAAACAGTTCAGCATCCTCCCGACTCTACACTGAGTTAAGGTGTGGGAAGCAGTGAGGAAAGCAGAATTAGGAGTTCAGCTCTGCACAGGCAGGCCTTGCAAGTGTCCCAAGCTCAGTGAGACGTTAAGAATGGGGAGTGTGGTAAATCAACGAGTTTAAGCTAAAACTCTCTCTTTCTAGGTTAGGACAGAAAACTCAGTCCAGGGCACAAGGGGGCCCTTGATTTCTAGCGGAGAGCAAAGTTGGTAAACTCCTAATCCTTGGGCAGAACTTGCGGATCCCCGCTCTTTGGCACTGCCTATCGGAGGTGCGCGATACGGTCCGAGGGGCTGGAGCTGCCTCGGAAACCCACCTGGCTCCTCTTCTGCTCCCCTCCGTCTCGCCTTGGTTCCGCCAGTGACAGCTGCCTGTGACTTAGTTTCTGCTGAATGTCAGGTCTCACAGAACAGACTCCTCTTGTTCTGCCAGCTCTGACCTATCGGCATTTTTTTTAAGTCACCACCCTTGATTCCGTGACCTCTGGGCTATCGTCTAGAGAGTTAGGCATGTAAGGCTGGACCTGACTTTTCAGCTACTGGTGAGATGTAGGAAAGTTAAATGTATCCCTTAGGGGGCTGGCTGCTCCCCAGGGAGCATCTCTGTCTGCAGGGTGGACACATCTGGGGACCGATCCATGCTCTAGGTTCCTCGTCCCCTCACTGCAAAGCACAGTTCTCATTTTATTCTTTTTTTCTATTTCCTGATGCTCACTCATGGTGCCCTGATTAGGCCTTTCATCCTACCCTAAGATTCGGACATTTCACTTGGGCTTCTGTTTCTTCCGTAATGTCCCAGAGGAGAGAGAATGATACAATGGAAAGAGGATTGGATTTAGATGTGGGCAGGAGTGGATTTAAATCCTGCCTTCATCACTCACTTAATGCAAAAATGTGGCATCTTAACCTTCCTGTGCTCCTTCTCCCTCATGTCTTAAATGCAGATAATTCTATTTAACAAAACCTGCCTCACTGACTTGTGGTGCTTCAGTAAGGTATCATACAGAGGTCACCTTAGGACAAGTGTAGAAGGTGATCCACACAGGTTAGTTTCCTTTCCTAACAGTGCCTGATAGTTATGCACATTGAATGAATAAACTTACAATAAGAAGGAGATAAGGGTTGGGAAAAGTAAGTAGCACCACCGTAAAGTTATTTTTAAATGAGATCTGTATTAGCTGGGGGAAGAGAAAGTATAGGTTCTGGAATTGGAGACAGTGTCTTTGAGATCCAGCCATGGAGAGGGAAGGACAGAGAATTGTCCCGTGTAGTTCTGGGTATCAGGGCTAAAGGAATCACAATGACCTTTTAAAAGTAGGAACTCACTGAGTTCTGCCTGCGGCTCTCGCTCTTCTGAGCAGACACCCTCCCATGTTACTGGCTACTTGGTTTCTCACTTGGTTAACTTGGACTCTCAGGTGATCCAATGCTAGTTCTTTGAATACTGCTCTGGCTTTTCCGACTCTGGTTTTTGCCTGATCCCATGACCCACCTTTGAACCTTTTTGAAGTGACTTTGAACTCAATTCTTTCCTTAAGTTGGCTTCAGAGACCATAGTCTCTCCATCCTTCTTCTTTAGATGCCCCCTGACTTGGCTGCTGTGGTTCTTAGCTATCCTGTTCCATTCTGATGAGCATATTTTTCTTTCCTATCCTTGGTCTCGCTTTATTTCTTTTCTCCTCCTTTGCCTATTGGCACAAGCCCCAATTTAGTGGTGTTCAATGTATAGCTATGGATTACCTGATTCATTTTTAAAAATTCACTTACTCAATATGCACTTTTTGGAAACAAGATATACAAAGAACAAGTCTGTGCTCCAAGGAGCTCTGAGTCTAATCAAGGAGAGAAACAAGTAGCAAATAATGATAGCAGAAAGTGATAGGTGTTGAGATATACACAGAGGGGTAAAGGAGAGAGCAGTGCTTGGGGAATAAGAGAAATCTTAATGGATAAGGTGCTGTTTGAATTGACTTGTCTTAAAAAAGTACTCTGTACCTGGTGGAGAAGGGAATAGAGGAAAGGCATACCGACAGCGGAAATGGGATATGTAAAAATAGAAGCCTGAGAACATTCTGTGCAGGGAAGGGCAAATAGTGTAGGCTTAACAAGAGGTCTGGGGAAGGAATGGCAGAGAAGAACAAGAGAATGTTAACCATGTGGGGTGGTGGATATGTTTCATAGCTTGATTTTGATAATCATTTCAAAATGGGTACTCCTATGGTAACATCGAATTGTACACCTTCAATATATACAATGTTCATTTGTCCATCATACCCCAATAAAACTGAATGCAGTCCTTTAGAGGAGCCCCATCTCTGAAATTATAAAGTCTAGACTCAGTAGCATGCTTGGCTTACAAGCCCCTTCATCATCCAGTCGCCCGACTTCATACTCTCCCCTGGTTTCTGGGCAGGGGGGGTCCTAGTTTTTGAAATTTCTCCTGGAGGTGTATTCTTTACTTGGGTGCAGGTATCAGAGGAAAATATATATGACTCTGCATCTTATTCAGTTGAATCTCTAAGATGTCTGGTAAACCCCGTCTGAGAATGGCCAGGTGTTCCCACGGAACGGCCACAGCTGGGGTAGAGTGCCGGCCACCGGGGAGAGAGAGCAGGGTCCTATCCTGCGGGCAGTAAGCAATCCCCGGAAGTGCCTTCATTCTAATTGTCTTGGTTTTTTGGTGTGTATTTCGTTTCAGGATGTTTCAAAGTTTTCCACCCAAGATTCTTAGAAGATAAAGATGGGGATGGGAAGGATCTCTTTTTGCAAAGAGACTAAAACCAAAGACATCCATTTAGAGGAGTCTGGCTTTATCGCCATGGTTCTCAAACCTGGCAAATCAGCACAATCTCCAGGAAAGATCATTAGTTTGCTATTGTTTGTTTTTAAGTGTAACGAAGACGAGAAGCCAGACTTGGGAACTGCGACCTGAGATGTGGTTCTTTACCAGCAGCTTCCATCACAATCACCTGGGGAGCTTTATGGATTTGTCCTTGCTCAAAATATATGGAGTTTCAATTCTGGAGGTGTGGGCTCAAGCAGAACTATTCAAAAAATAGCCCCTTGCTGATTTGGATGCCTAATGATAATGGAGACCCTCTGATCTATAGCAGTGATTTTGAAGCCTCTTTTATCCTACCTTTTATTTTTTTTTAATTCAAAAAGCATCCCTAATATACAAGTGTTTTATTTATTTGTAAACTATATAGACATGTATTTCTATTTTTTTTAAAAGATTTTATTTATTTGAGAGAAAGAGAGTGTGAGAGAGAGATCATGAGCAGGGGGGAGGGGGAGAGGGAGAAGCAGACTCCCCACTGAGCAGGGAGCCTGATGGGGGACTTGATCCCAGAACCCTGGGATCATGACCTGAGCCGAAGGCAGACACTCAACGGACTGAGCCACCCAGGCGTCCCTAGACATGTATTTCTTTATAAGAGTGGGCCCAAGGTATCCTGATGTCACTCTGCCTCTGGGCTCCCATTTACCTGCCCTTTCCTCCCCGAGGGAGTAGAGAGGCTGTGGGAATGAACAAGAGAGCCATGTATCACTGTGTCGTGGTTTTGATTGTGAGGCACAGAGGCACAGAATGGAAGACATAAAAGTGAAGAGGAGAATAAACACAAATAGAGAAATGCCATTCGTGTGAGCAGAAACATTCTACTTTTCTTATGATACAAATATTTTTGCCTCCATGGCTCCCTCAAGGCAGGGACACTGAAGACATTAAAGTCATAGAGGCAAAACATTGAAAAGAAAAACAGAGTTAGGAGGACCGTTTAATCTTATCCCTTTAGAGATGATCAAACAGCATTGGAGAGGTTGGGACTTATGAGATCACACTCGGAGCTCCTAGGCGGTGGCCAGTGGGGCTAGCCTCCTCCCAATTACTCAGGCTACCAACCACGGCTACTGAACACTTACTTCAGATTGTCTGTGTTCACCGTCTCATTACGATGCATAAATTCAGGTAGAATGCTTGTTGTTATATAGGAAATATGCAAAGGCGATTATGACATGGACTCTGTCGCAAAAGAACTTGGGGAATTTACATGGAAATGGTAAAATAATATTCCAAATGCCAGGGAAATTCAAAGGAAAGTATGATTAAACTGGGCCAGAGTGGTAGGGAAAGTCTTGAAGAGCTGAGTTTCCAGCCGCCCCTGGGTGCACAGCGTGGGTGAGTGTGGGAGGTACGTTTCCGTCACTGGGGATGTGTATGCCACTCCTCAATAGCCAGGTTCCCTTCCTGACACCCATACACATGCCTAACAGTGGGAAGAGGAGGACTTTGGAAAAGGAGGGGCCGAAGGTGAGCTCGAAGCCTGGAGACACCCGCTCCGGCCTGTGTGGAGGTGGTGGAAGGCATTCCTACCTGAACAACCTTCATTCACCCTTTGGACCCAAATCAACCCCACCAGAATGTTTTTGCCCAACGTGCTTCTCTGACAGGTTCACCAAAGCACACAGAGATCTGGTTCCCTTCAGAAGTTTCTCTTGGATTTCTAGCTCCTGAAGGAAATGCTGAGTGTCCTCTTTGGCAGACGCTATAGCACCATCTTGTGGAAGTAAATGCTTTAAATCACAAGCCTTTCTGTTCTGGAAATACTAGTTTTCTTTTTAAAAAAAAATCAATCTTGCAACTCATTCTTGGCCGTAAGTCATTCTTGGAATACAGAGGTTGTGAGTAACAGGAGACATCTACATTCTCAACCTTTGAAGGCTGCCCTAGCAGGTCGCCTCAGTGACAGCTTCCTTATTTCCAGAATCATGACACATACTTAGGATCCGGTGTTCTCCCTGGCTCAGACTTGTTTCTTTTAGGCTGTGTCCTCGGGTCTGGCTTTTAACCATGTCTCAAGGGATCCTGTCTTTTTCGAATTCCACAAAGCAACTCTAAATCCCCGATGAGAAGAAAGGAGAATAAAAGAAGAAACGTGGCTCCCAGGGCCTTTCCTCTCTCCTCCAGGAGTTAGGAAGAGGAGGGCCCTTCATCTTTAAAGAGCTAATGCGCTGTAATGGGGAGCTCAGAGAAGAATTCACATCTACCGTGAACTTACAGAAGAATCATCTCCTAGAAATTTAACTGGGTCCATCCTCAGAAGTATGTTTCATTTCGGATAATAAGTTCATTGGCTCATTGAAGAACTAATGAGACTTCTAAATGCGAGTGCTCTACCCTCCAGTGGAGAGGAAACAATGTCCAGTCTTCTCAGACCTTTCCTTGCCCCAGGTTGGCCTGCATCCAAAGTGGAACTTCCCGAGGGTTTGGGACTTCAACAGGCTGTCTTTGACCGGCTTCAGGCTTCATTAGAGTTTAAGGCGGATTTTGCAGAATTTGAAAACTCTTTTAACTTTTTCAAAAATCGTATTTCAAAAAAGTTGCACGTCGACATGTTCCAAAATGTAAAAGCACAAAAAAAAGTTTTCCTTTCACACACGTCCCCCCATTATCCACTTCCCTTCCGGTCCCTCCAACATTGCAGGTTGTTTGTGAAATGCTTGCAAAAAACATTCTGCTCTTATAGGAAACACATTACATCCATGATAGCCCAAATATATTTTGAAACCTGGGTTTTTTTTTTTTTTGGCTTAAATGTATACAGATTGTTCTATCATGTCAGTACATAAAGAGCTTCTTGGTTTATTTTCCAGCTGTGCAACATTCTGGTGAATGGAGGTAGTAGCATAATTGATCTAGCCAGTCTGCTACTGAGATAGTCCCATCGGTTTGGCAGAACAAACAATGCTGCGGTGAATAACCTTGGCATCAGTTGCTTTGCACACGTGCCAGTCCACCTGCAGGATATATTCCTGGAAGCTGAATTGCTGGGTCCAACGGTATGTGCATCTGTAATCGTGGGAAGCATTGGCAAATCATTCCCCACGGAGGTCACTCGGATCAAATTACAGCCATGTACAACATGCCGTGCCCTCACTACCCATTTTTAAAACTTTTTGATCTTTGCCAACCTGACAGATGATAGGGTATTTCAGATAGTTACCACAATAGTTTTCATAATTTTCTCGTTATGACTCAGATTATATGAACTCAAGTTTTTCACTGGGCTTGGTCACCTAATCCATTCTCTTTCTCCGAAGCCATGTTGGTAAAATACTTTTTAAAAATTTCTTAAAATTTCTTAAAAATTTCATTTCTTGAACAGGTAAAAATTTAGGCTCAAGTTTCTAGCATCTTTCAAAGTATTCTTTGATGTTCTCTTCCACTTGTCCCCAGTATTGGATTTACCATGTGCAAGAGAAGGTTAAGCTTCAGAGCCCATACCAAGGGCCCCTTCTGAGGCTCTCAACTAATTTTGTAGTCCTAAGTTAACATTCTTTTTCTTAAAGAAGCTGCCTCAAATTTATAAGCTTTAGCATGGATATGCGCCTGCTCGTTACCATCATCCTTGTTTCTAGCCTGCTTGTTTTCTTGAGTAGTCCTCCAGAATTACTTTATGCACAAATAACCACATACAGATATAGGGTGTTTATCCCTCTTCCTATCACTCTGACTTTACTCAGTGCATCTTGGGGATTTTCCCATATAAGATATGAAGAACATCCATAGTACTTTTTGTTTGTTAAAAATTACATGGTATTCCACTGCAGGGAGGTACCAGTCTTTACTTAATCAGCCTCCCTACTGGTGGAACTTAGTGTTTATTTGTTTTGTTTTGTCTTGATCATTTTCTGAGTCTCCTGGCAGTTTTCAGAGACTTAAATGGTAGCTGAAAAATATGGTGTGGCTAAAATTTTCAGAAGTAAAGATTAAAGTAGGTGAAATTGCAATGGGAGTCCCCACCTCCCTCCTTCCCCGCCCTCTTTAGGTATCCAGGACTCTCTAAACCACATAGGTCCCCTAGCACCTGGGATTCACCACCCAGCAAGGACACGTGCATCTGCATATGAAGTTTATCTATGATTGTGAAACAAAAGATTGTCTTGCTAAAGAAATTCTGAGTATCTGAAGGCAGTAGGGAGAGGTTAATTGTAAGCCCAGGCTGGCTCTAAAATTATACTGAATGAGCGTTGGCATCACAAAAGGGCAAATAACCCATGGGGTCATTACTCTATCAGTGAAGTTGCGGGAGCCCACAGAAAGAAACCCACTGCGCACACACTAACCATTTGTTCTACTGGACCTGATGGAGAAGGATTCAACAGCCCAGACATGGGCTTCTGCACTCCAGAAGATTCGATCCCTTAGAACTTCGACTTGTAACCAACTTCAGTCATGACTTCCTTCTGCTCTTCCAGTTCGGTGCAAACACCACAGGGATATCATTTTGGATAGCTAGAAATTCAGCCTTTCTGTTCTCTCTACCCTCTGAAAGTATCAGCTTTCCAGTCTCCTATCACAACCTACTCTCTGGGTAGAAAGGATCATAAACCTGTCTAATTTGGGTGCCCCAAATTTAACCCTTTGCCCAATAATATCTTTGGTTCAGACACTGTCCTTTGGCTCTTCTCTGATACCTTCCTTAGACCTGAACTGTCCTCCATCTCTTTCACAAGGGTGTTGGGTAAAAAATTCGGAGAGAAAGTAGGGAAGGGGAAGATAAAGGTGAGAGAAGATAATGGATGAATCTCTCTGCTATAGGCTTAAGAACAATGTTTGGAACTTCTTTTCAGTTTAAAAAGTATTGACAGGTATATTACCTTTTCTGAAGCTCACAACGTCCCCTTGGAACAGACAGGGTGGGCGGTATCTTATCACCATTGCCTAGATGGGGAAGCAAAACAAGGATACAACTGAGTGTGGCGTGTCTGAACCAGGGTCTGCCGGATTACCCACTACCTCCCAGTGTGATGGGCCACGTCTGATACCGGCTGATCTCTCAGGAAGTGACCTGCGGAACAGGACTGAGGAGGGGCCTTGGGGGTTGGCCTTGAAGCTTTGAGTTGTACTTCACATAACACTGAAGATAAAAATCGATTGTATATATCAGTGGGGGTGCTCCTTTCGCAGATCTGTGGAGGAGGCTCACACGTCTTGATTTCCTCTCTCCGTACTCTCTAGAGTTTTGCCGTTCTCCTGAAGAGCCACAGAGCTAGAAACGCGGACTCTCTGAGTACTTGTGGCAGAGACCAGTAGATGTTTACCGAACCAGTTTCCTCTTACTCCTGGGTTCATATAGAGACCGTATCTCCCAGACTGCCTTGCATTTTTGTGTGACTGTACTGACGTGGGAACCAAAGGCAGAAGGAAAGGTAGATAAAATTAAATGTCCTTATACCCTGCAGCCCACTGACAAATACTTGAGATAGGCAGATTATGACATTCCTCCAGGATCCTGAGTCTTCCTTGACAGATGAAAGTCCTTTTGGAACCTCCCTTCATCTTTACTTCTCCCAGCGCCCAGGTATATAATCCGTTGTTCCTCACAATCTTGGAGCAGCGGCAGCAGAGGCAACAGCCCTTTCTTCCCACGGGTTACTGTCCCTGTGCTTTAACATGGCCACATTTTTGCACCAGAGACGTCTCAAGAATTCTTTCTTGGCCATTGACTCTGGACCCCACCAAACACACCAACATTCCCAAAACTACATCACATATGACCAAGTTTTAGCCAACAGATGTGAGCAAAAATGCCCAGTCCACTTTTACATCAGGCCCCATGAAAGCCGCCATGCTTTTTCTCCTTCCAACATATAGGATAAGCTTGGGAGCCACATGGAAATGCGGATGGCTTCCTTCCACAAGGTGTTAGGACCTGGGTTGCTTTTCTTCTTCTTTTTTAAAAATTGCAACACTACCATTTGATTACTTTAAAACTTTCTAATAATGTATTGTTTTCCATAGTACACTTTTCATGTTGAGAGTCAACTCCTTGAACCTTCTAATGGTTATCATTTTGAACATTTTCCTGTGCCTTAATATGCATGTACACACACATGCTCACACACACAAATAGTTTTTCCCCTACATGAATGAGAAAGTACTACATCAATATGACTTCTTTTACTCACTTATTTTAAGAGAATCTTCCCTGGACACTGGGAGAGAAAACTTATTTTAATAGTTGCATAATACTTCATATATAGATTTATAATGTTTTACTTAACAGACCCACCAGTGAAGAATGTTAGCTTGTTGGCAACATTTTGCCATTGTAAATAATTCTTCAATTTAAAATAAATATACATGTATATATTTTGCAGGTATATATGAATATTTCTACAGGATATGTTCCTAGAATTGGAGTTGTTGCAATAAAAAGAGCAGAAACCTCAATTTTTGAAGCTATATTCCCAAATTCGCACCAAATCAATTTATACTGCCACCCAGACTGTTGCCCACACATCCAACAGTGCTAGAAAATATCAGACTTTTTATTTTTGTCCCATTTGATGGGCAGGAAATGGTATCTCATGCTTTAAAATTTGTTTCTCTAATTACTAGAAAGCCTGTACATCTCTCATCGAATTCATGAGTGGTTTTTACTGTTCTAATGTGCATGGCTCATTTGTCTCTGCTCANTCTCTAATTACTAGAAAGCCTGTACATCTCTCATCGAATTCATGAGTGGTTTTTACTGTTCTTATGTGCATGGCTCATTTGTCTCTGCTCATATCTTTGCAATTTTTGCCCAGTTAAAAAACTGGTGTGTATATTACTATTTTACTTATTATATATGTATTGAAAACTCTGTCAGCTCTATTTTTATCTTTTTTTTTAAAGATTTTATTTATTTATTTGACAGAGAGAGAGAGAGATCACCAGTAGGCAGAGAGGTAGGCAGAGAGAGAGGATGAAGCAGGCTCCCTGCTGAGCAGGGAGCCCCTTGCGGGCCTCGATCCCAGGACCCTGAGATCATGACCTGAGCCGAAGGCAGAGGCTTTAACCCACTGAGCCACCCAGGCGCCCTATTTTTATCTTTTTTAAAAAATGTGTTTTCAGAACATTCAGGCCGATTTTCTTCAATGTTACTTAATGATAGATGGAGAAAGAGTGTAGGCATTGAGGCTACAGAGAGGCGGTGTGCTGGCTGGTTATGGGTGTGGTCTTCAGAGTCAGGCTGACCTGGATCAGAGCCCAGGCTGTCACACACTTGTAATCACAGCAAAGTTGTTACTGTCTTTTTTGCCCTTTCCTTCCTCCTTCCCTCCCTCCCTTCCTCTCCCTTCCTTCCTCTTTCTCTCCCTCTCTCCATTTGTTTCTTTCTCTTTCTTTTTCTTTTCTTTTCTTCATCCTTCCTTCCTTCCTTTTTTCTTTCTTTCTTTCTTTCTCTCTCTCTCTCTCTCTCTCTCTCTCTCTCTCTCTCTCTCTCCTCCTTCCTTTCTTTCCTCCCTTCCCTTCTTTCCCTTTTCATGAATGCAATAAAAGTATTAAACTCATTAAACGCATGGAATTGTCATGGAATGTAGACATGATAATAATGCATATATCTCGGGGCACCTGGGTTGCTCAGTGGGTTAAACCCTCTGCCTTCAGCTCAGGTCATGATCTCAGGATCCTGGGATCGAGCCCCGCATCGGGCTCCCTGCTAAGTGGGGAGCCTGCTTCCTCCTCTCTTTGCCTACTTGTAATCTCTCTCTCTCTCTGTCAAATAAATAAATAAAATCTTAAAAAAATAATGCATCTCAGCACAATGCTTGACGCTTGGTAAGTGCTCAGTAAGTACTGGATGTGAAAATTATCATTTACAATGTGGGCAACAGAGATACCAAGTTAGATATAAAGTTTGATTTCTTGTCCCAGAACCTTCCCAATGAAAGTTATATTTAATAAGACCCTAGGAGGCTAATAAAGCTGACTTTTCTAAGAGTAGTCATTTCATTTCCTATTTCAGCCAGCCATAAGCAATTTCAATAAAAAACTAAAATATTCAACTCACTCATGACTCAGCAGTTACTCTTGAGTTCTGACTATGTTTAAGGCCCAGGATATTCAATTATCTTTGAGTCCACTTCATTTTCTCTGCATGGAAGTTAATTTATATTCCTTTGAAAAAGTGAAAATCTGAATTTCAATGAAATGTGAGGAAATCAACAGAGAGACAGAGATCAAGAAAATAAGAAGAATCTTAAAAAGTGTCTAAATCAAATTTCATTTTATCGGTGACAACACTGAAGGCCAGAGAAGCTAAGCAACTTTTCTACCACAGTGAGTCAGTGGGGAAGCCGAGATGGCAACGCATATATCTCAGCTCCTAAGCAGCACTCTGTTGTCTAAATCCAAGTGTGTTCAAGGATCCACCTCTTCTCTTGACCAAACTGATTTCAAAAATTAAAATAGAAAAAACAGAGACACAGGTTAAAAAAAAAAGAAAAAGACATATCAGAAGGAGCCAACAAAGTTTGTCAAGAAAGCAAGGAGAATAAAACACTTCCTTGCTAGCTGGAGAAACACAGTCACGCTTTCATCCAGTGGGACTACATTCCAACCGTCCTTTCGTTTTTGTCTGCCCTCAACAACCCATATTTAATGATGATACTTTACATTCACAGCAAACAGTAAACAACAATCCTGTAGGTTGGTGGTTGGCAATCCCTGGTCCACATGCCAAAGACGCTGCAGGTGCTAATTTCAGACGGCAAGTGAACCAGCTACCACACACAGATTCCCATCCCTATCATTTCCAGTAGTTACCGCCCATAATTGTCTCCACCCTCTTGCCAGTTTTCAAGGGCAACACCCTAACATGGCTTCCCGTCCGGCACCGGCTATGTCCTAGCCTTCCAGAATCACAGGCTCAGCAATTTGTCACACTCCTTTGAGAAGCTTCGTATGATAGAAATGAATAAACATCCCCAGGATTTTTTATATTTAGTGCTAAATTTCCACCCTAGTTTTTTCTCTTCTTCTCTGTGNGTCTCCACCCTCTTGCCAGTTTTCAAGGGCAACACCCTAACATGGCTTCCCGTCCGGCACCGGCTATGTCCTAGCCTTCCAGAATCACAGGCTCAGCAATTTGTCACACTCCTTTGAGAAGCTTCGTATGATAGAAATGAATAAACATCCCCAGGATTTTTTATATTTAGTGCTAAATTTCCACCCTAGTTTTTTCCCTTCTTCTCTGTGATTTTAGAGCAATAACATATTCTTAATTATTAATATCCATCACATAAGAATATAGTAAAGGCAAGAACCGGATAAATCTAATGGACAAAAAGATATCCTAACTTAAAGAAATGAAGGGTAACCATCCCCAGGTCCATAAATTATGGGTACAAATTTAAATATAATGAATATTTATTTGTTCATTCAGTTAAAGTTTACTAAGTACATACTATGAACAGCCATTCAGGTTATGAATAGCAGTAGATCTCTGCAAAAGAGCAATTCAGAGTTAATTTAAAACCAGCCTCCTTAGTCTTGAATTACGTTTCCACCAGTGGATAATATTGTGAACTTGGGTAAATTAGTTAATTTCTCTGAACTTTATTTCCTCATCATTGTATAATGACAGCAATAGTGTCCACTCTACAGATTCGATGTGAAGAAGATATTAAAGCATTTTACGTAGTGTCTACCCTATAGTAAGTGCTCAATAATTTTCAGCTACAATTACATTTCTACTATACTATAATCTGCCATTTGAGGGATGTAAAAAAGGTTAGAAATCAGAAGATAGTTCAACACTGAAAATTTGGAAATGAGGCTAATGGATAAAGGGTCCTTTACTTACCGAATGTTTAGTGAGTGTGTTAAGGTATCAGGGATGAAGAGATGAACAGATTCTTGTCCTTCCCTTTGTAGAGAGATGATACATAATTGTACTGTAAATCCCAGATTAAAGATAGTACATGTTGGAAATAAAGAGAATCTGGAAAAACAAACAAACAAACTCTGAAATATGAATTCCTTTGCTTTGAGAAAGGTCCCCATGCTTTCTTAGTGGGGAGGCTATGAACAGGTTCAAAGAGAGAGCGGTTCCCCCTGGGGCCTTTGCCAGCTGACCCACAGACAGGTCACTGAGTCTGGTCTGCAGGCTGGACTCTGGGGAAAGCTATTCCCTCCAAGGCTGAAGGGGGGATGCAGAAGCCATGCAGGCAAAGGTTTGGGTGACTTATCAACCCCAATGCTCCCCGACTAGGGAATAGCTTTGATACCAGACTCAAAGTTTAGCAAGCCTCAACAATATTTTCTGACCTAATATTAACTATGATAATAGCAGTATCTTATGTTTGCAGTGCGTCCATTCACACCCCTCCTGTTTGAGGCCTTCAGCAGTCTGCGGGGTCACCTAAGTAGCTCTCATTCAGATGGATGAGGGACAGAGACTCAGGCAAACGTAGCAGATTTTCCTGTAAAGAGCACAGCTAGCAAATGGTAGAGCTGGGACTAGAACCCCGGTCTCTAGCTTCAGATCTTGCATGGGTAAGGGTCCAGATGCTTAGACCAGCCTCAGGAGAGCACTGCACAGAGTCAGGAGGCCATGCAGGTGGCTCCCAGGGGCAGGCTTCCTGTGTCCCACACTCTTGCACTGCTGCACCTCATACCAGGAGAGCTTTTTTCTTTTGAGACCTGTCTCTAACATTACAGCTCTTCCCCTTTTGCCCTGCGGTTGCCCTACATCCCACCAAACCGTGCCAGGCAGCAACCGACACTGGTCATGAAACGGTGGATTCAAGACCGTGTTCGGCAATATCCCAAGTACAAAGTATATCCAGTTAACGCACATTACAAGATCACTTTCTAAGGCTCTTCCATTTGGTGAACCATCAATTTAAAACTGCATTGTTAACTTCTTTCTTCCACTGTTTTGTTTTATGGTCCAGACTGCCAAGGGGCCCTTTTTCCATCCCTGGTCCCTTTAACTATCTCACCCTTATTTTCACTCCAGTATAAAGTTAAGTCGTGTGTGTGTGTGTGTTAACCTTAAGTCCCGTGACACTTGTTTACTATAAAGGTGGACCCTGATCCGCATGCTGGGTTTATCGGCAGGATTTCTGGTCACAAGCTCGAGCACCAGGGCTGTCAAACTTTTTGGATTCCGTGCTGGGGGTCCACTTCCAGAAGAGTCGGGTCATCCTGGATGAGGATGTCTTGGATCTCCTTCTTGGAAGCCTCATCCCCCGTATGAGGCCACCAGAGTTTCGGAGGCTGACCTGCAGATTGCGCCAGTCTGGGCCACGTGACCACCTGCCCTGGGACTGGGATGTCCAGCCTGACAAATCGCTCCTGGCGCAGAACAGGTTCCCGTAGCTTGTCCTGCAAGGGGTGCGCCTTGATCACCTCCCGGCGCTGCCCATTCGCCTGGATGTGGCCGCTGCCACATTTGCGGTGCGCCCGGCCGTAGCCGTCTCCCTGAGTCCGAAGACCTGTCGGGACCGGCAGGGACCCTGGGACCGCAGACAAGAGCTGGTCCCCCCGCGGCACTGCCCGGGGAACAGGGCTCTCTCTAGCTGCGTTCTTGCACAAACATAAGTACCTTTACTATCCAGAGCCCAGTGAAAGTTTCTGACTCTCTTCCTCCTTTTCCATTTCCTGCTTCTGAAATTTCACAGTCTCTTGGACTTTAATATAGTGCTTATGCCTATGGGTTTAGCAGTCAGGTCACCTAAGTTGGATCCTGGAGTAGATACTTAGCAGTCGCAAGGCTTTGGTTAAGTTACTTAATCTCTTTGTGTCTCTGTTTTCTCCCCACGGAGTGGTTAATAGTCCCTGTCTTATAGGGTAGTTATGAGGATTTAAAAAGGTAATACATGTAAGATACTTAAGGACTCCGTAAGTGTGTGCTGGCACTCCTGCATGCAGATGTGCATGAACACGTGCATGAGGTGTGTGACGCTAGAGATGCCTTGGTTCTGTGTCTTGCCACCAACTGAGTCTAAACCAAACCTCCCACCTCAATGAGAACAGCCTCCATTCCTACCCTCTCCATGCTCAGAAGCTCCTAATGTTCTTTGTGACCATGACCATAGGAGTCACCAACCAGGACAAAAAGCCTTCCATAAATAACCTCTGGCTCTCCCAGCCTCATTGTGGCATGTATTAGACTGAGAAGAAACATTCACTTAGCGTATCCTAGGTGAGGAGAGGTTCGCCTTATTCTTAATTTGATAATGATCATGGTGTACTACATTGCATAGAGAAGGCTTGGGAGTCAGATCAATGCGCATGGGTCTAGCATGTGCCATCTGCTTAATGTTTGTATCTGTAAAATGGGATGGTACTGAGAAATAGATTTTTATGATAAAAAGAAGTGATCTCTGTAAATTAGCTATCTATGTACAGTGGATGGCATGGAGTAAGTACATAATAATAATGTTAACTACTATTATTATTGTTAAAGCCTTTTTTCCCCATTCAGTTGCCTCTGCGTGGGGCTTTCCATCTCTACCTGCTCATTGAGAGTTGGGTTGTAGCACTTGCTAACTCCTTCTAGTGAAGAGTGTGTGTTTGTCCAGAGAGAATTGCAGATATTCTTCTTAAGCAGGCGAGAAGAGTTTAGAAACAAGTGGCCATCAAAAGCCCAGGGCAGGCTGGAGAGTGGATGTCACTGGGTAATTTCCTGGGACACCAGCTGCTGAATGTGTGCAGACTTACTTTCTGACCACAGAAATTTGTAAGACAGATTACAAGGCTTAATCAACAAAATCAGTGTTCCCCTAAGTCTAAGTAGGCATTTAAGTACATTGACTTTTTATAAGAGGAGGTACAATTAAGGGGAAACATCCTAAAATGGGTTAAAAAAGGAAAAAGGTATCAATAGGTCTTAAGTCTCTGTGGCTACAACGTTTTTAAAAATGGTCACTGACATGGCGATATCCGGGAAAGCCCGCATTCTGCTATTGTTGAGCACACCTGATGAAGGCACAGGTACAGTGACAATTTAACCTTTCGGGACCCACAGCAGTGGATGAAATCAATTTATTCCTCTAGGTGTTCTCAACTGACTATGTAGTTAGATGAAAGAATATATCTGATAGGATTACATACAATGAGTGCAATAAAACCTAAATACTCTCTGGACAAAAAAAGGAAGTGCTTTTCAGAGACTCTTGGATTTTTCAGCCTCATGTACAGAGAGTGAGAAGCTTAGGTGATACACAGTACCCAAGGCTCCAGGGAACTACTGAGGCTACGGATTCCAATGTCACTCCAATTGGGAATGACCTTCCTTGCTCATTGCTCTCCTCAGGGCGCCCTTGACCTCTGCGTTCCTCAGACTGTAGATCAGCGGGTTCAGCATAGGGTTGAAAAAACTGTAAAATAAGAAAAGGATCTTCGGCTGCTCCTCAGGGTGGCGGGATTTGGGGGCCATGTACATGACAATGGCGCTGCCAAAGAGGAGCCCCACCACACAGAGGTGGGAGGAACAGGTAGAGAAGGCCTTCCTGCGGCCCTCCCCGGACTGGATCCTCAGGATGGCAAACAGGATGCGCGAGTAGGACACCAGCACCAAGCAGAGGGGCCCAACTAAGACAAACACAGAAGCAGCAAAAATGACCACTTGGNGGCAAACAGGATGCGCGAGTAGGACACCAGCACCAAGCAGAGGGGCCCGACTAAGACAAACACAGAAGCAGCAAAAATGACCACTTGATTGAGCCTCGTGTCTGCACAGGCCAGCTTGAGGACAGACAGGATTTCACAGAAGAAGTGGTTGATTTCATGAGGCCCACAGAAGGGCAGCCTCAGGATGAGGCTCACATGGACCACAGCCAGCAGGGAGCCACATGCCCAAGAAGTCACCACTAGGGTGACGCACACCCTCCAACTCACGATGGCAGAATACCGGAGAGGGTGGCAGATGGCCACATACCGATCATAGGACATCACCACCAGAAGAAGACATTCAGTATGAGCAAAAGTCAAGAAGAGAAAGGTCTGTGTCAAGCAGCCAACAAAGGAGATGGGCTTGTCTGGCTTCAGGAGGTTCACCAGCATCTGGGGCACCGTGTTGCAGGCGTAGGCTATGTCGACGATGGCCAGGTGGGAGAGGAAGAAATACATGGGGGTGTGCAGTCTGGAGTCCAGCGAGATGAGCCCCAGGATGAGCCCATTCCCCAGCAGGGTGAAGATAAAGAAGAGGGAGAAGAGCCCAAAGAGAAGCATCTGAATTCTTGAGCCAAGACAAAATCCTAGTAGAATGAACTCTGTCACCACTGTCTGATTTTCCCCCATTTCACTATGAAAAAGGTAAAATGGAAAGCTTGGGACAGAATTGTCAAAAACAAAACAAAACAAAACTAGATATTATACATTTTGTCGTTTTTAGAAGATAAACTTTTAAAATTAACAATCTAGTTACACCTTAAGTTAATCACTTAATCTGACAACCAGTTTTACAAAAAGGGGATTATGTCACCAAGGACAGATTATCTGGAGCCAATGACACTGTAATGGGGAGGAAGAACATCAAGCCAAAGAGGAAATAAAGTAACCATTAAATACGGATTATCTTGGAGCTGCACATGCCAGAATTATTAAGAGAACTGCTGGAGTGTAGAGGCCATCAGTCATGGAAAGACTCCAGATATGAGAATTAGAATAGCCTAGGAAAGAGATGTGAAAATCCAGTTTCTCATTAGAAATATCAACTGTGCTGCTTTCAGCAGCAGAAATCCACCTTTGTATCCTAGAGGAGCTTATGTAATGAAAGAAGGAGCATCTTCGGTGACTGTTTAAGTCACTAAGAAGGAATCAGTAGATGTGCTTCATATGGGCTTTATTGACCATATTTTACAACGGGTGACGATACAAACCAACAATTGGCCATTTAGCAATCTACTGATTGATTCCTAGTTACTGATTTACCAAAAAAATGGTTCCGAATAATAAGCCATGAACTTTGTAGGAATTGTTTTTTTGGCAGGCTGCCCAGTGTTCATGTATCACGAGTCTAGACTTGTGTGCAGGTGTGTAAACAAATATGAGGTTAGGCATTTATGCTTGATTTGAAGGCTGTGGTGTGAATGAATCTGTGTGAAGACATTTTAAGATGTGGCTTTCTATGCACTATTTGTATTTCATCTCATCTCTACTTCTATTAAAAGAGCAAATCCAGGTACTAACATAACTAAGATCGGCCATAACTGGAATGATGCTGTGTGGCTTAGCATTTGCATCATGTACCCTTGTGAAATTCAAAACCAGAAAGAAACAGGGGCGACTGGATGGCTCAGTCACTAAGCATCTGTCTTCAGCTCAGGTCATGATCTCAGAGTTCTGGGATCAAGCCCTGTGTCGGGTTCCCTGCTCAGCAAGGAGCCTGTTTTTCTCTTTGCCTGCTGCTTACCCTGCTTGTGCTCTCTCTGTCAAAAAAATAAATAAAATCTTTAAAAGAACCCCAAAATTACAAGAAACAACCATTTATTAATAAATGAAGTCTGCCTTACTTCGATAATATAAGAATTGCTAAATGGTTTATAGATAGCTTATTTAAAACTTTTTGGCAACAAGATAACTTAGTGTATTTGTCATTTATGGATTGCTCTAGCAACACACTGGTGGTCAGGTATTTGAGGTTTCGATGAATCGGTGATGTGCCAAATCGTGATTCGTTTGTCCTTAAGTCCTTAGTAACAGCTTCCTCAATATACCATGTAGAAATCAGCATCTTTCCAGTGCACGCGTTTTTGCCTAGTAAAGGCAAAACCTGAGGCTGCACTATTGAACTTGTGCCTTCTTGCCTCTGAAGAAGTCTCTCTGGGATTCACGTAAGGAAAGATGCTGCCGTTTTTAAGACCCTGGTCCAGTTGTCATTAATTCCAGNGCCTAGTAAAGGCAAAACCTGAGGCTGCACTATTGAACTTGTGCCTTCTTGCCTCTGAAGAAAAGTCTCTCTGGGATTCACATAAGGAAAGATGCTGCCGTTTTAAGACCCTGGTCCAGTTGTCATTAATTCCAGTGGAAATGTTAATGAGATGCTCCCTGAGGAACTTGAGAATAAGAGAAATAACACTGCTTCTTGAAAAATAAAACTTGCAAAATCCACTCATCACCGATGAGAAGAACTGGGGGAGAAAACATGACAACCCAAGTGAATGTGTAGGTGGGCAGTGTGAGTCCATCCCAAACTCCACACAAAGTGCTCTGCTGCAATCTCACCAAACCTAGAGGGGGATAGGGTCTGACTGTAAGGAAGCGACCCAAATGCAACAACTGTGTAGGGTGCACGTCTACATAAAGGCTGAGGAATAAAGAAGGGGGTGATCCATGAGGGCCAGTGTTTGCCAGCACCTCTTCAGTACTGTCCAGGGAATGAGAGAGCTGTCCTCCTGGTAGGTGCGTATCCTCAGTCCAGGTGGCTTGAGTGAGCAGCAATCAGTAACCCTACCTCTAAGATCTCCAGTGAATGCCCTCTGCTTGGAGTCCATGCTCAGCAACTAACCATGAGGTATTAATTTGCCTTCTTGGGCAGATATTTTGACAAAGAGGGAATGTGCTACTAAGCAAAGCTCTTGCCAATATTTTTATAATAAATAATTCCATTCAGGTTTAAGCATGGTTCTTCTTCTTTTTTCCATTTAGTTTGGATAGTATGATACAGATGGAAATGTATATACCTAACAAAATTTCCAAAGCTGGACCTATAAAGTGAGGACCAGGCCTGGGACAGAGATAACCTCATTAAAATACATCCCCAAAAAGTTTGTCTGAGCAGCTAATTGGGACCTGAAGAACATCCCCATTAGATCTCTCTCTAGAATCAACAAATGACTTTTTTAGAATAACCATTATCAATGAATGATATCATCAAGTCACAAATGGATTAACTAATGGATACCTCAAGTCACTAATGGATACTATGAACTCCTAACACATGACCAGGGCTTATGTATTTATTTATTTTTAGAATTATATAAAAAATTACTGTACCAGGACAGCCCTTTAAATTGATTTAGAAAACATGCAAAGTATATGAAAATACTTAGCTGTGAAAATGCATTTGAACCCACATCTTATAAAAAGCACAGTCTCTCTATTCAGTTCTTCCTGAATTCATTTTGCAACTTCCACATGGTTACATAAAGAAAAAAAATTACTTGCAAAGTCTGGATCTCTTTGAAACTTAAAGAGACAGACGAGAGACAGGAGGGCCTAATGAATATCTTGAAGTTAAGAATAGTAGCCATGGGGTGCCTGGGTGGCTCAGTTGGTTAGGCATCTGCATCCAGCTTTTGATTTTGGCTTCAGGTTAGGAGCTCAGGGTCCTGAGATGGGAGTCCTGCCTCTGGCTCCCTGCTCAGCAGGGGGTCTGCTGGAACTTCTCTCCCTCTCTCTGCCCCTCCCCCTGCTCATGCTCCCGCGCGCTCTCTCTCTTGAAAGTAAACAAACAAATCTTAAAAAAAAAAAAAGAACAGTAGTCATATGGGCTGAAAGTCTGGTTTCTTTGATAGGAATGGGTCATAGTACATGCCTTTGAACTGGAATAAGTATATTCATTTTTGTAATTCTGGCGCAAAATATTTATTGAGTGAACAAATGAATGAATGAATATACAAAAATAAGTGACTACCTAAATATTGAATTTTTGGACTATCCTTGCACTGGGTCTGGACTTTCTGCCTTCTTTAAATCTTGTTTGTCCAATTAAGGACATTTTTCCCAAGGCAAAAAAATGACACTAAACTAGAATCTCCAAAATATTTAAGCATCAGTTGAAAGACACTTCTATTTTCTTTTTTCCCCACATTTTATTTTATTCTACATGATACTGAAAGCCTTTTACTTGATTCAAAGGATTAACTTCGCTAAAGTACTGGCAGAAGCGAAAGGAAGAACTAAAAAAGAAATTAAATACATCTTAGTTCTAAATGTAATGTTCAGACATTGTTTTTTGCTATAAATGATGTATCGTATATGTATATACCAGTTAAAATTTAAAAATTGGCGAACTGTTTGATGACTAATAAATTATCCAATGTCTTCATGGTTTCAAAGTAAATATCTAAGATTGAAATCATTTCTTTACACAGGAACAAACCTGCCAGTACTCGATGGGGCCTAGGTTTCAAAAGTAAAATTTAAGATCTGAAGAGCTGACAAACTCTCTTCTAATGCTATAGGCATGAGTCACACAGCATTCCTAAAATAAAAACTATTTTTTAAATCCTTAGTTCAGTGAAGTATTGGATGGTTTACTTCTAAGTAATAAAAAAAATAATTGTTACTACTAAGGTATTCAATAGAACCCTTCTCTGTCTCTCTTTTAATTCAAAATATTTTAAAGTTTCGGAGATTTTCCTCCATGACCCATGTTATAGTAAGAAGAATGTTGTTTAATCTCCAGGTATTTGGGGATTTTCCAGCTCACTCTCTGCTTCTGATTTCTACTTCAATTCCATTGTGGTCTGAAAGCACATATTGTGTGACTTCTATTCTTTTTAATTTGTTCAGGTGTGTTTTAAATCCCACAATAAGATCTACCAGGGTGAATGTTCTATGTGAGCTTGAGAAGAATGTATATTTTGCTCCTTGTTGTTGGATGAGGTAGTCTGTAGATGCTCATTATACCCAGTTGACTGATGGTGGTGTTGAGTTCAGCTGTATCCTTATTGATTTTCTGTCTGCTGGGTCTATTTCTGATGAAGGGATATTGAAATCTCCAGCTCTAACAGGAGGCTCATCTATCTCTCCTTTCAATTCTACTGGTTTTGGCTCATGTATTTTTTTGTTTGTTTGTTTTTTTGGCTCATGGATTTTGATGCTCTGTTGTTAGGTGCATACATATTAAGGATTATGTCTTTTTGGAGAATTGACTCTTATCATTATGTAATGTTCCTCTTTATCCCTGGTAACTTCCTTGCTCTGAATCCTCTCGCTTGATGGTTTTGTCTATTTGTCTCTGTTCCTCTGCCTCACTATATCATTGTCTCTATTCTGATCTCCTTTCTCTCCTGGTCCCCTTTATGACATTCTCTCTCTCTTTCCAATTTTCCTTATCTCTCATCTACAATTCCCCATTCTCAAAATCTTTCTTATTTCCTCCTCCATGATATTTCTAGAGACATATCAACAGTTCCATATTTGAGTGGTTTCTAGAAGATTTTGATTACATAGAAAGTCTACATTCAGGTTAACTATATCTGGGTTAATTGTTTTATAAGATGTATGTATGTTTTTTAATATATACATGTATATATATATTTATAACCTTGAGAAATACTATCTTATAATTCACAGTAGGAATAATATCTGTCAACATATTTATCTGGGATATGGAAATATTATCTCTTGATACCATAATGGCCAATAAGGGCTTTCTACTTGTGCTTCAGAATTAACAAGAATTTACATTTAAAATATACCCTTAGATTGAAGAAATCTTTTTAATCTGGTCACTGATAAAAAGATCCTATGTTGGACTAAGCCTTGTGCCCAGAACATTGTAGGTATTCGATAAATATTTATTGACTAACTGGATACCAATTTGATTAAATACAAGAAAACAGTATTAATGGGCTCTCCACATTCTACCATGAGCCAGATTCTCAAGCAAAAAAAGAAAAAAAAAATCCAAAAAATCCACACAAAAAAATCCCCAAATTGAAAGGCACCATAGAATAGCAATGAAAGAGCATAGGGTTAGACACACATTTGCTACTTTTTTAACCCTGAATATATTTCTTAACCTCTCAAGCCCTATTTTATCACTTTTTTGAAAGATGTGATAGTATTTTATAAGGTTGTTGTGAAGACTGAGATAACACATATTAATGAAGATAACCTGTGTTAATTAATGCAATTAATTAATTTAGATACTACATTGAGCATATTCCCACTGCGTGGTGAACACTCAATAACTCGGATCAATTACCCTCAATCTTTAACAGTTTATTGACTAGCCTGTGGCCGTATGGATCTGAGAAGCATCACTTCTTCCTGGTGCCAGTAGCCCCTGGGACCACTCCCCGTAGTGGCCATTCCCCTTTTTAAGTCAGATTTGCAAAGTCTTCATAACAGTGTAAGCCTACAGTGTGTGTTTGTGGATAATATGTTATTGAAGGCCTAGTAAAGCAGATTTTGCCTCTTGACCTTTTGATGTTCTTTTTGGAAAAGAGCACAATCAGTTTAAGAGATATCAGGGATTAAAAAGGACACAAAACTGTGATAAACTATTAAAAACTGAACAGATTATCCCCTACAAAACAACTCCTTCCCTTTCCTGCACTTTGTCTAACCACATCACCACACACACACACACACAAACACACACGCACTCTCTCTCTCACTCTCTCTCTCTCACATATATTCCAGGTTTGGGAAAGTCTAACATTTAAAAGTTGAGTACTTTCTGTGTGCCTGACACTTATATCCAAGTTATAGGTAATGGAAGAGCTGTGTATGGGCAGCATTGATTATGTATTGTGGTTTTGCTGACATAACCCCAAGGACTAAACTAATGTATTTCTGAAATGTAAAAGCACTTGTAATATATCCCAGTGTAAAGTTCTTTGGCTTAAGACAATTATTTTCCATATTTAACCTAAATCCATCACACAGAAATTTCTTATTCTTTATCTAGCATCACTGTCCACAGGTTATTGCTTTCATGTAGCTACTTTCTACCATACAAAATGATATTAACCAAACTCCATACATATTTACGTTACTTGTGAGCAATATGTTCAACTACCTTAGCATTGATTTTTTTCCCCCTCAAAATAGCCTCATAACAGAATAATAATCAGCCTATATTTAGACAGGACTGAATTTCCTTACCTGTGCTTAGAAAGAATAGTAGTTAACAGAGTGATAGTCCACAAAAGGGTAAATGCTACCCACAGTCTAACAGATATTAATGATAAAGTATAAGGTAACCTGGTCAGCTCCCACATTTGGACTCAAGGACCTCACAAGGGAAAAGCACCTGAAGGTTGGGCTGGATCTTGCTTTCTGGGAGCTTCCGTGGGAGCTGCAGAACCCTCACTTCTGTGCCTCATTAAAAATGTGGCAGAAGCCTCAGAAAAGGAGCTTTTATTCTCCGAGGGCCTCAACCTGGTAGGTAGCACCAGAGGGCTCACTGGAGGGGTGGGCTGTGAGACACATGCAGGCCCACCTCCGCTGGGAAGGAGAGACACAGCAGCGTTCTATTTCTGCTCTCATCCCCAGCAGGACCCACGGTGAGACAACACAGCCAGCCCCAGAGCACACCTCTGAGACAACATCAGTCATTACAGTCCCTGAATACTTGGCATTATTTGATTTCATGAATCCCAGCACTGTCCTAATTCCCAAACGGACAGACGGTTCAGGTGAACCTGTAAGGGAGCAGAACCAGTGTGATGGTGAAGAAGCTCCCGGCCTTTCCCTCTGTCCTTCAGCCTCTCCCCACAGCAATTAGGGCCCCTGATGAAACAGCAGAGGTGGGAAGAAAGGGCCCTGAAAAATCAGCTGATTCCAAACAGCAAGTCAAGGTGTGGAGATGCTGAACAGGTTACAGAGGCAGGGAGCAGAATGGGGAGTCCAAGGAGAGCCAAGGTGTCCCAGTGGGGCTTATTAGAAGATGCCGGAGGAAGGGTTTTCTAGGGCACAAACCACGCAGGTAAGTCAACCTTGGAAGTATTCCCTAATCTCTGTTCTGAAGTGAGGGGATTCCAGGTCCAGTCCCTCAGGGCAGGGGAGGAGAGAACCCTCTCCAAGGCAGCTTCCCCTTGATGCCACCATCTCTCCCAGGAGGGTGGAGACACTTGCTGCCAAAGGTGTTCTCATGTTCTTTTCTCTCTTACAGTAGACAGAGGAGGGCTAGGAATTTCATATCAAGGAACAGTGCAATTTACAAGTTAATGAGTTTGTTATAGTGTGATCCTCAGCTGTGGTTATGGCAGAAACTTGAGGAAAGTCCTGCACAGGTTATGTTTTGAGAACGTGCTTACCTGTGCTCCAACGGTACATGTCCATTGTGCGAAGAACCACATATTCATCCAGGAACATGACAATTTTTCTCCGGATTGTATAAAAAAGCTGGTGTGTTGTAGGCAATCCTTAAACACTAGAGTCTTTTCTTCATTCTCTTTTCACACGCAGGTGAACTGCAGAAAATGTGAGCCGTTGGAAATTCATATAAACAACAAAACTCCTGTGGAAAAAAAATAGGACATGTTTTTCTATATTCAACACCATGAAAACACCAGTTATAAAAAGTCATTTTAGGCAGGTCCTGGTGGCTCAGTGGGTTAGGGGTCTGCCTTCTGCTCAGTTCACGATCCCAGGATCCTGGAATTGAGGCCCGCTTTGGGCTTCTTGCTCAGCGGGGAGTCTGCTTCTTCCTTTCCCTCTGCACTGCCCCGGGGCTCATGCATGCGCACACGCACTCTCTCTCTCTCTCTCAAAAAAATAAAGCCTTTTTTTTTTTTAAAAGATTTTATTTATTTATTTGACAGAGGGAGAGAGAGAGATCACAAGTAGGCAGAGAGGCAGGCAGAGGGAAAGGGGGGAAGCAGGCTCCCTGCTGAGCAGAGAGCCTGATGTGGGGCTCGATCCCAGGACCCTGAGATCATAACCTGAGCTGAAGGCAGAGGCTTAACCCACTGAGCCACCCAGGGACCTCAAATAAAGTCTTTTTTTTTTAAAGTCATTTTTTGGGTATAAAAATAGAAAAATTTAACTAAGACAATCAGAAGAAGTTAAATATAAAATTTTATGATACCAAACAAACTAAAATGTAGGAAATGCATCACCTCAAAATAAGATGTTTTCTGTTAGGTGTCAAATTGCTGCAACTTTTAACCTGTGCACAGCTTCTAAAAGTGGCTGAGACAGGAACATAGTCAAAATATAAATATATACAAAGGAAAATCACACAGAGAACAGACAGACCCTGTTTAATATGGATATTCCCTTAAGGGTTCACCTTATAGGCCCCATGCAAAAATCAGGAAACTGACTTTCACAAGCAAGCCCTAAAGTATAGAGAATGGTTTTAGGGAATATATTTCTGTTATCAACACATTAGGGATATTGGCTATAAATAAACATTTTGATAAGAATGAAAAATTAAAAGTTAGCCAGAAATTCAGTATAACATTTGGGGTTATGTCATAAACAAAAATTTAGGAAAATCCTTCAAGAACCTAAATGTCAACATCTATAAGCTCAAAATTGTCAATGTTCTATTAAACTGAAATAACTTTTATCTTGATAGTGCTTACTATTTAAAGAGAGTAACAATTACATAAATACATAGAAGAATTAACACACAGAAAAACACAGGATTAATTGAGATGAAAACATGTATTAGCATCAGGCATTTGATTTCACTGGACATTTACATTTGTACCTTTTATGCATAAAGTCAAGTACTGCTAAAATTTGACCATAGAGTTCATTTGACTGTAACACAGAAAAAAATCAGCATAAAATGCGTGGATTTAACTGTCTGTCAAAGTAAGTTACCATAATAGATATTTCGCACAAGAAACAGAAAATAAGGTTGTGAGAAATGCACGACAAATGAGTGAATGGATTTTTAAGATGGCGTGACAAAAATGTATTGGTAGAGAATGCAAATGATGATGTTCTCAACCGTATTTCTTTTTTTTCAATTCTTAAAATTTTTTAAGATTTATTTTTCTATTTGAGAGAGAGAGAGAGAGAGAAAGAGAGGGAGAGAGGGAAAGAAGGAGCGGGAGGAGGGCAGAAAGAGAGGAAGAGTGAGTATTAAGCAGACTCTGCTGAGCACAGAGCTGGAGGCGGGGCTCAACCTCAGGACCCTGAGATCATGACCGGAGCCAAAACTGAGAGTGGGACACTTAACCGACTGAGTCACCCAAGTGTTCCTCAATTGTATTTCTTAACTAATTATGAGGTAAAAAGGACAGAAGTTTGTTGGGAATCCTTAACAACAGGGAAGGAGGAGGCAGAATTTACAAGGGCTAAGTTTAGAGATTATTTATATCAGTTTTTAGTATTATCTTAAGGAAGACATAGCTCCTTATCAGGTGTGTTCTTCTCCTCCTTATACCCAGGCGTCTCTCACACGCCAGCACGTGGCTGCACTCCCCAGCTCTCTCACATGGGCAGTGGTGAGAGGTGGTGTCATACTCTTTACAAAAGGAACATAAGCAGAAAAGATGTGTGCCACTCGTAGGGCTGCAGTGGGTACGAAGTGGGCTACGCCTCCTGCACAACTGCTCTCCCCATCACTGGCTGGAAGTAAAGGTTGCCAAGGCCAGGAGGATGGTGGGGTGCTGAGACAGAAGTCCCTGGATCTCCACCTGGCAGACTCCGCCATTTACCTGCGTAAGAATTAACATGAGTGAGAAGTACACTTTTGTTCCGTAAAATCGCTTTCATGGGGGGCCTTATTTATTTACCCACAAATACATTACTCAACACTTTCACGGAGCTAAAAGGAAGGAGGAAAGTCTGGTAACTCTTAAACTGAAGTATGAGTAGCTTCCAAGATCAATTCACATGGTGAAGAGCATCTCCTTACGGCTCGATAAATTGGGTTTTTATTTATGTCAGGCAGTTTTGTGTTAGAGTCTGGGGAATCACAGGTTACTCTGCGTGTTATTTTGGTTTCTCATTCAAATTATTTCAATTAATAACATTGGTTACTTTACCTAAATGTTACAGCATAATATTGAATAATGTAGTAAATAGATACAAAAAGGGTGTTTTCAGAGATACCTTGATACAATTTAACATTCCAACAAGATTCTAAACTGCTTTTAATTGCTTCATTTTTGCTTTCACTAGATCAGTGAAAAATGTGTACTGATAAATATTTGAGAACTTAAGGGACCAGAGGGGTCTTGAGACAACTTTTTTTTTTAAACCTGTATCAATACATGTTCACTGTAAAATTACAAAAACACAGAAGTATGTGTTTCTCAAACTTATTCCTGTTTCTAAAAGCAACTTCTATTGACGACTCAGTGCGCACCATCCTTACATTTGACGTTTATAAACACACACATGTAACCATTGTACCCATGTGCACACATACAGATGTATGAGTTCAGGAAGAGCTAGAAGTTTCTCCCACAAAATGAAAAAGAATTTTTTTTAAATTTAAATTTTTTTTACTTGTATTTATTTTGTACAGAATATCATTAGTTTTTGATGTAGTGTTCAATGATTCATTAGTTGAGTTTAACACCCAGTGCTCATCCCAACCCGTGCCCTCCCTAAAACATGACTTATTTTCTTCATCTTAACTGTATTTGATGAGCAATTTCTAGTGTAGCCCATTATAGATACTTGTTCTTTTTAATATATTGCATCTATACTTGTCCAAAATTAATAAATTTTAGATTATGTAGAATTTTTTAGAATAAACTTCAATTAAAAATCCTTGAACACATTTCTTTGTGCAATTACATATGTTAAGAATTTCTCTAGACTAGGTTCTTAGGACTGGTATTCCCCATTTTTTAGTGTTGAATAGATATTTCCAAGCTTTTTGGCATCACAATCCATGCCTATTTATACTGCCACCAACAGTGTGTGAATGCTTACTTTGACCTACATACTCACCAACAGTACATAGTATTGGCGTTTTTTTTCCTGCCAACAATCTGTTGGTCAAAACATAGGTTCTCATTTTAAAGTACGATTTTCTGATTGAGGATGAAGACATCTTCACATTTATTATTGACCTATATTAATTCTGTGAATAGTCTGTATTTACATATTTTTGTTCACTTTTTTCATGGATTTGTATATTATCCTTCTGTTTTATATTAGGTATATATTAAAAATATACTAGGTATAGTAAAATATATTAGGTATATTATTATATAATAATATAATTAAAATTATATATTAGGTATTAGGTATAAATACATTAAAATATTTAAATATATTAGGTTAAAATATATTAGGTATATTATTATCCCCTTTCTTAGGATGAATTTTCAGGTCAGTGAAAAATTCAGTCTTACTTTTCTTGAGCTTTAGTTTATCGTAGCTAGGCAGGGCTCCACAGGTCAGGCTGTATGTGGGGGACAGTCTCACTTAGTAACTATAGACATGGTTTTCAGCCTTTGGAACACTTAGATGAGAGTCTGGCTGTGCCACTCACTAGCTCTGTGACCCCTGAGAGGTAGTTAACATCTGTGCCTCGATTTTTTTCATTATGAATGAGATCTAATGGTAAAACTTACCTCTGGGAATTGTTGTAAAGATTAGAATGATATTAATGAATGTGTCCTCATAGAACAGTACTTGATGTGAAATAAGCAATCAATAAATGCAAATTCTTAATATTATTATGCCAGTTATGCAACACCAGACAGATCTGGGACCCTTTACGAAGTATTCTTAATCCTTTCCAAACAGGATAACAAAACTTTTTTTTTAAGGGAGGACAGTTCATATGGAATATGTCTTATTCTCTAGATCTTATGCCATGCAAAGTTCCAAGATCATTAATATATACAAACTCTTCATTAATTTGCTGTTTACTTTTGAATTCCTACTATGTGCGAGGTTCAGGAATTAGTTGTATTCAGTTATTCTCAAAATAATCCATTTAATTTTGTCTGCCAGTAAGAGGAAAAAAATCAAAATGCTAGAAAGTTAGCAGAGGGGCATAGAATTAGAGGTACTTATACATCATCTAGTCCGACATTTTGTTTTACAGGTGGGAAAACCAATGCCCAGCGGAATTAAGTGATTTTTCTAAGGTCACACAGTGACCTGGCAGAATTAGAAAAATAGGAGCCCAAACGTCCTGCCTCTTAGCCAGCCTTCTGAGGGTGAAACCAGACTGTGCTCACAAATGCGCCTCTTCTCTTGGCCCAATGGTGTTAACACAAATTAAAAGCAAACAAACAGTGGAGAATAAGCAAAACAAAACAAAACAAAAAAACCAAATGAAATAGAAGCAGTGATCTAGTCAAAGTTCATCAAGAAGGTAGGAAAGCAAATCCTTCCTTGTGGTCTAGGGAAAGTCCTCACAACTGTGAGATCCTGTGAGACCCCATTCTAACTCGCCTTCCCTTTTCCTCCCTAAGAACCACAGAGTTAACAATGCTTCTCTGTTGCATTAACATTTAAAGTGTGCTCTGTGGCCACATCAGCAAGACAGAAGAAATTGTTAGAAATGTAAATCTATGCCCATCCCTATCACAGCCTGCATTTCTGCAAGATCTTCCATGATTTGTATGCACACTGACCCCAGAGAAGCACCGGTGTACCCCATCTAACAAAGAATAAACAATCATCCTACAGGCCAGTGGCTCTCAGTGCCCACTCCGCGTGCCAAAGACACGGAGGAATCCAATTCTAAATGGCTTCTGAACTAGCTCCCGCCTACAGCATCCCACCCTGTCACTGTCAGCAGTTACAACCCTGAATTCTCCACCATCTTGCAAGACTTGGGAGGATTCACACCCTCTGCGGGGCTGCTCAGCTGGCACAAGCACCCCCTGGCATAATGTGATCAGAGGTGTTCACAACTTGGCATGCTCTCTTTAAAAGGCTCATATCCTCTGTTCTACATGATAGAAATGAATGTACATAACTCTTTTTTTATATTAAGGAGGAGATACTTCTAATCTGTTTGTAATTCCCCTGCAATCACTGGCAAATGAGACAGAATTAGTGACTAATATTCACCCTATAAGGAGAAACTTTTGCAAGAACTGAGTGCGTTAAAAACTAAAAGTGACTAATGGACAAGGAGATGTCTAACTTTGAAAGGGTAATGGCTGCTGTGTTTAAGTTACATATTTTATGAAGTTACATTTTTTTTTTTTTGCATAGCAGGCTAGACTAAATGATCACGTGTAAGTCAGCATTTATTGACTACTATGACATGAGCCTGGCATAGCCATTGAAGACCTAAGTATCAGAAGGTCCTTTACAAAAAGATCATTCACAGTTAATCTAGATTGGATTGACTGGATCTGAATTCTGATTCTGCTGCTTGATAGTCTTATGACATTGAATATATTACTTAATTCTCCAGACCTCGATTCCCCTTCTATAGATGAAAACACCATTAATACTTCAAATCTTTGATGTGAGGTTTGCATCTAAAGAATTTAACATAGTGTCTGGTACACAGTCATTAGTAAATAAATTTTAGCTACAATTATTTCCGATTATACTGTTTTGCAAATAAAAGGATTTTGGAAAATGAAGAAGTCCTAAGATAGTTTAACATTGAAAACTGTGTGTAGTTAACCGATAAAGGTTCATGAATGCTTGCTGAGTGTCCCCTATGAGCTAGGCAGTATGCTAGCGTGGATGAAAAAGTGGCAAACAGATTCTAGTTTCCGCCCTTGGGGAGCTCCCATCTAACCTGTGAAACTTGATACCACACGAGCAATGTTCTATAAATGCCTCCTGAAAGATCATAACAATTGTTAACACCAAAAATGAAATCCAGATTCCTTTGTCTTGAGAAAGGTCTCCTTTAGATAAAATACTATCAACCACCCATTCTTTTTTTTTTTTTTTTAAAGATTTTACTTATTTATTTGACAGAGGGAGATTACAAGTAGGCGGAGAGGCAGGCAGAGAGAGAGGAGGAAGCAGGCTCCCCACTGAGCAGGGAGTCTGATGCGGGGCTCGACCCCAGGACCCTGAGACCATGACCCGAGCCAAAGGCAGAGGCTTTAACCCACTGAGACACCCAGGGGCCCCTCAACCACCCATTCTTAATTCTACTCCATCAACGTGAAAACGAATCATCAGTCTTCTCTTCCACTTTCCTGCTCTCTGTGCAGGTAAGGGCCCTCCTTGGTCTCTGACCCTTGGAGTCAAGTTCTTCCTTGTACCACACCCACTATTTACGTTTCAGTTTACAGTCAAGGTGCTTCCTCTTGCAAAGGAAAGCTTCTATCTGAAGCCTAACGCCCATCACTTGGTCTTGGTCACTGGTTTTGTTTCACTGCCTTGATATCTCTGACCATTATCCTCAGATAGCTCCAAAAAGGCCACGTTACCCAGCGGTTACGATTATAATGTCGAGAATCGGATTGCCTCAGTTCAATCCTGGACTGGACAGTCAGCATCTGTGATATTGGGCAAGTCACTCAACCTCCCTGTGCTTCAGTTTCCCTAAAGCAAAGTAGGGATATTGTTTTTTGGTTGAAAGGACTGTTTTGAGGATTAAATAAATACATATGTAAAGTACATTGACTGGCCAAGAGAAAGGCAGAAGTTATATGAGAGAGAGAGATACTATGGTGTTGTTATCTTGGTGTATCAGTTCTGGGTTTAGCTCAACTAACTCACCAATCTCAGTAAGAACGGCCTTTATTCTCATCTTCCTTATGTTCTGTGTTCCTCTAGAAGTCCAAAGATTTTTGTGACTCTGACCTTAGGAGTCATTGTCCTTGACAGCCAGGTTCTCATACATGATCTCATCTTCTAGGCCTTATAGAGCATAGATCAGTTCCTTGTGGCACATGAGGCTGGAAGTACACCCTCCTTCACGTGACACATCCATCTTTGGGATAATTTAACTTTGTTCTTTATTGATGACACTGATGTTGGTATAGACAATGCACATTGTTGTGGTTAAGTAATGAGGGCTTAATTTTACCACAACAGACTGTTGTCTGAGCCAGACTCTGTCAAGGCAAAATCCTGACATCTGCTAGTTTCTGATATGCATGTATCTAATAGAGTGATAACAGGACCTTCTTCATGGCTTTGTTATGATGACTAAATGAGATGGTACATGGAAAGTGCTATCAATACATAGTAGATAGCACTGGGAGAACAATTAATCAAAACGTTACTATTATAAAAACCCATTTTGTTTTTACATTCAGTGAACTCTGCTGCCCACACATAGTAATTAAGAGTTGGGTTGAGTAACTACTGATTCCCAAGTGAAATGCAACAGACTTATTCTTCTGAACAATTCTTTTGTACACCCTTACTGTGAAATTGTGAAAGACTGGGTACAGTAGACCTCCTAGTCTCAAGACAGGTTAGAAAGTCAATTTTAGGGGGGCTTGGGTGGCTCAGTAGGTTAAGTGTCCCACTCTTGATTTTAGCTCAGGTCATGATCTCGAGGTCTTGGGATCAAGCCCCGCATTGGGGTCCATACCAGCGTAGAGTCTGCTTCTCCCTCTCCCTTTGCTCCTCCCCCCACCTGCGTTCTCTCTCTCCCTGTCCTTATCTCTCTCAAATAAATAAATAAAATATTAAAAAAAGAAGGTAGATTTTATAGGTAACAGCCTACAAAGCCACCTGAAGTGTATAGGATTCACCCCTGATCATTGGATTTTTACTGTACAATGAATCAGTAAAAATCAATCCACTACCAAACTGGGTTAGCCAGCTATACTATAACAAGAAACCTATAAATTGAGATAGTCTGTATACTTACATAATTCACAGATCAACACTCAAAATTTTCTGGAGAATCCATAAACAGCCCAAATTGTATTCTTTGATAGCTCTTATCAGCCTATTCATGGAAAGAATGCCCAGTTTAGCTCCTTTGCTCGCTACTAATAACTAGTTTATCTCCGAAGCTATGAACAATATACACTGTTCTCACGCTGTCTACAGATTTTTTTCTTCTCCTCTCCTTTTGTCTTATATATCTTGCACTAATTTTATTCCTTCACTCAGCCTACTCATTTACTCCCTGAATCAATAATTTCATCCAAAATTTCTCACCATCATGCAACACACTAAATACATATCTCTCTTGAGTTATTCTTTAACACTTATCTTTAACAGGGCAAGGATGATTTTAGGAGAATGGACAAGTATGCCTCCAGGTTTGGGAGATGACTGTCCCTCACTGCAGCTTTTTTTTTCCTTCCAAATCTTATGATATATGCAGTTAGTGAGTTTCAATACTTAGGTTAGAGGAGTAGAGAGAATATATTCAACTTCTGGGACCCAGAAAAGGAATTAAAACAATTTTTAATATCACAGATATTAAATTCAATGAGCAACAAAAGAAAAAATCATATCTGATAAAATCACACTTGCAAGGTAGTCAATGAATGCAACATATCTAAAATTTTTCATTCAAAGGAAGAGGGAAGGCTTGCTCTTGTGTCCTTTAGGCACATCTAAGATGAGAGAAGTGAAATTTTCTGGATTTAGACAGCAATCAAACATTTAGGCTGGTGATTCCAATGTCACTCCAACTGGGAATGACCTTCCTTGCACGTTACTCTTCTCAGAGCATTCCTGACCTCAGCATTTCTCAAGCTGTAGATCAGCGGGTTCAGCATAGGGTTGAAAAGACTATAAAACAAGAAAAGGATCTTCTGCTGCTCCTCAGGGTGGCGGGATTTGGGGGCCATGTACATGACAATGGCACTGCCAAAGAAGAGCCCCACCACACAGAGGTGGGAGGAACAGGTGGAGAAGGCCTTCCTGCGGCCCTCCCCGGACTGGATCCTCAGGATGGCAAACAGGATGTGCGAGTAGGACACCAGCACCAAGCAGAGGGGCCCGACTAAGACAAACATACAGGCAACAAAGATGACCACTTGGTTGAGCTGGGTGTCAGCACAGGCCAACTTGAGAACAGACAGGATTTCACAGAAGAAGTGGTTGATTTCATGAGGCCCACAGAAGGGCAGCCTCAGGATGAGAACCACATGGACCAGGGCCAGCAGGGAACCACATGCCCAGGAAGTCACCACTAGGGTGACGCACACCCTCCAACTCACAATGGCAGAATATCGGAGGGGGTGGCAGATGGCCACATACCGATCATAGGACATCACCACCAGAAGAAGACATTCAATATGAGCAAACGTCAAAAAGAGAAAGGTCTGTGTCAAACAGCCAACAAAGGAGATGGGCTTGTCTGGCTTCAGGAGGTTCACCAGCATCTGGGGCACTGTGTTGCAGGCATAGGCTATGTCGACAATGGCCAGGTGGGAGAGGAAGAAATACATGGGGGTGTGCAGTCTGGAGTCCAGCGAGATGAGCCCCAGGATGACCCCATTCCCCAGCAGGGTGAAGGCATAAAACAGGGAGAAGAGCCCAAAAAGGAATATGTGAATCTTTGGACCAAGACGAAATCCCAGTAGGATGAATTCTGTAACCATTGTTTGATTTTTCTCCAATTTACTATTAAAGAGAGAACCAGATAGCTATGTGACACAATTATTTTAAAATAACTCTTTTATTTATTATTTCATAAATTTTTGGTGTGTGCAAAATTATTAAGTAACAACTTTATTTAAGAACTCACTGAATTATAAAGGAGGAAGGAAGGAAAGTATGAAAGAGAAAGAGAGAGAGAGGGAGAGAGAGAGGAAGGAAGGAAGGAAGAAAGGAAGGGAGGAAGGAAGGAAGGAGGGAAGGAAGGAAGGAAGGAAGGAAGGAAGGAGGGAAGGAGGGAAGGAAGGAAGGATTACCTATTTAAACAAATTTAAGTTAAGAGTCTGTCTTTAAGCTAAATTCTTAATCTGAGTTTTAAAGAGGTTTTATAGAAGGGGAATATGTCTCCAGTGATTACCTACGTTGAACCATTGACACTGTGATGGAATAGAAAATAATCATGAAATATGAATTGTCTCAGAGCTACGTATGTACAAATCTGTAAGAGAACTACTGTATAGTAGAAATAATCAGTAACAGAGGAGCTTTCAGTAAGATTGTTCCTGGAAAAGAAAATAATTTCACTTATTTCAGCTGAAATCATGATTGAGTTACTCTCAGAATCTAAATCACATGTTCATGGATTAGAATAATTAATATTCTTAAAATGTCCATACTACTCAAAGCCATCTGAAGATTCAATGCAATCCCGGTCAAGATTCCAACAACATTTTTATCGAAGTAGAAAAAAAATTCAAAAATTTAAGGGCCCCCAAAGACCTTGTACAGTCAAAGCAATTCTGAGAAAGAAGAAAGCAAGTTTTCAAGCAATATATTAAAGGTATAGTAATCAAAACAATATGATACTGGCATAAAAATAGACACACTATGAAAAAGAATCAGAGCCCAGAAATAAACTCATACAAATATGATGCACTAATATTTGACAATGGAGCCAAGAATACTCAATGGAGAAAAGACATTTGCTTCAATAAATGGGGCTAGAATAATAGGATATTCGCATATAAAGAATGAAACTAGACCCCTACTTCACACTGTTCACAAAAATTAACTAGAAATGGATGAAAGATCTAAATATAAGACCAAAATCCATAAAAATCCTAGAAGAAAACATAGGAATAAAAGCTCCTTGACATGGGTTTTGGCAATGATTTAAAAAATTTTTTAAATTAATTAATTAATTTTACAGNAGATCTAAATATAAGACCAAAATCCATAAAAATCCTAGAAGAAAACATAGGAATAAAAGCTCATTGACATGGGTTTTGGCAACGATTTAAAAAATTTTTTTAATTAATTAATTAATTTTACAGAGAGAGAGAGAGTGCGGGGAGGGGCAGAAGGAGAGGGAGAGAATCTCAAGCAGATTCCCAGCTGAGCACAGAGCCCAACGCAGGGCTCAGTCTCCAGACCCTGAGATCATGACCTGACCTGAAATCATGAGTCTAGCACTTAACTGACTGAGCCACCCAGGAACCCTGGCAATGATTTTTTAAATATAACACCTAAAGCACAAGAAACAAAATAAAAAATAAACAAGAAAATAAACAAGTGGGATTATATCAAACTAAGAAGTTTCTGCACAGCAAGAGAAATGATCAACAAAATGAAAAGACAATCTATGAAAGGGAAAAAATATTTGCAAACCATATATTTGATGAGGGGTTAATATCCAAAGTATATGAAGAACTAATACATCTCAGTAGCAAAGATGACAACAAAACCTAAAAATATCAAATAATCAAATCAAAATGGGCGAAAACCTGAATAAACATTTTTTTCAAAGATGACATACAGTTAGCCAACAAATACATGAAAAGGTATTCAGTATCACTAATCATAAGAGAAATGCAAATCAAACCCACTGCAAGATAGTTCTTCATACCGGTCAGAATGGCTAACATCAAAAAGACAGGAGTTAACAAATGCTGGAGGAAAGGGAGCCCTTGTATATTGTTGGTAGGAATGTAAATTGGTGCATCCACTAAAGAAAATAGCATGGAAGTTACTTAAAAAATTAAAGATAGGGCGCCTGGGTGGCTCAGTGGGTTAAAGCCTCTGCCTTCGGCCCAGGTCGTGATCTCAGGGTCCTGGGAGCGAGGGCCGCATCGGGCTCTCTGCTCAGCAGGGAGCCTGCTTCCCCCTCTCTCTCTGCCTGCCTCTCTGCCTCCTTGTGATCTCTCTCCCTCTGTGAAATAAATAAATAAATAAATAATCTTTAAAAAAAAATTAAAGATAGTATTACTATATGATCCAGCAACTTCACTTCTGGGAATATACTTGAAAGAGAACACTATGAAGAAGAGCTATTTGGATTCCCATATTCATTGCAGCATTACTTACAATAGCCAAGACATGGAAACAACCTAAGTACCCACTGATGGATAAATGGATTATGATTGTGATTATGATTTTGATTATTCAACCATAAAAAGAAAGAAATCCTGCCATTTGTAACAACATGAGAGCATTATGTTAAGTGGAATAAATCAGACAGAGAAAGCAAATACTGATGATCTTACATATATGTGGAATCTAAAACAAACAAACAAGCAACAAATGAACAAACAAAAACAAACTCATAGGGAAAAACAATCTGATCTGTGATTATTAGAGGAGGCAGGTGGGTGGAGAGGGAATTGGATGAAGATGGTCAAGAGGTCTAATTTCAAGTTACAAAACTAGCCCTGGGGATGTCAGGTACAACACGATGACTCGAGTTAACAATGATGTACGGTATATTTGCAAGTTGTTACGAGAGTAAACTCTTAAGAGTTCTCATCACAAAATGGAAAATTTTCTTTTTTCTTTCTTTCTGTATTTATATGACATGATAAATGTTAACTAGACTTACTGTGGTAATCAATTGACAATACTTGCAAGTCAAATCCTGTGCTTGTACATTTTATTTTTTATTTATTTGAGAGAGAGAGAGAATGAGAGAGAAAGAGCACAAGCAGGGGGAGGAGCAGAAGGAGAAGCAGACTCCCACTGCAGGGCTTGATCCCAGGACCCTGGGATTATGATCTGAGCTGAAGGCAGACACTTAACCGAGTGAGCCACCCAGGCACTCCTTGCACTTGTACACTTTAAATTTATATAGTGCTGCATGTCAATTTTGTCTCAGTAACAGTGGAAAAACATTTTTTTAAAAGGTCATAGCGTGGAATGAATAGGGAAAGGAAATAAACTCATCTTGCTGTTAATTTAATCCTTCATATTTGTAACATGCATTTACTATCTTAGTGAGGCAGAGTGGGAGGATGTGACAGTGAGCCAAGAGTAGTCTGGTGTGTGGGCTACTTGTCCAGAGTTAGGCTGTGGGAGAAAGAAAGGGGATGGTCAATCTGGAGCGTAGACACAAGGTCAGAAAGGCAGCATTTGCCTGTGCATCTTTAATGACCTTTGGGGACAGGAAGCCCGACCAGTCATCACAGTGACCCTTGTCACCTAGTGATTCCATGTCTGCAGCCAGATGGACAGCGTGGGTGACCAGCACTCCTATTCAGGAAGATCTCTGATGAGCCTCTCTTGCTTTGATTTCATGCTCACCAATCAAAGCATTAGGCAATAAATTATGTTTTTGAGTAGATATTTACACAAAGAAGGACTGTATTGATCAGCAAAGTTCTTTGCTTATTATACAGTCTCATCTTGAGCTTTGAAGAAATAAACATTTAGATACTTTGGCTTCTGTACTGTCCCATTGTGCTTTGAATTCCATGAAGCAGTAGTAATGAAGAAGAAGAAGCAGAAGTAATGAAGCAGGTGGATGGTGCTGAGCTTTGTGAAGATTTTCTTATAAAAATGTGTTTAAGGAGAAAAACCAGTGATAAAGAAAAAGATATACATTAAACATAAAAATCCTATAGAAAGAAAATTTAAAGTATTATTGACTAGGTCATCCTCCTCCCACCTCATACACGATCACGTAACACTTTGTCCCCTTTCTCTACTTTTCCCATCCCCACTACAAAAATGAATCTTCTAAGCTCTGAAAAATCTAACATTTACACATATTTAATGAACACATTCTAGCTGTCCTTAATGCTAAGCTTAATGAAATATAAGCATATGACATAGATTTAGTATCCATTTGGCTTCCTATTCCATTGCAATAAATATCTCATAGATTTAGTATGAACTGTGCCTATATTGACAATAAGTAAATGCACAATTTATACAATAATCAACATGTTAATTTTCTTGATATAACATCATTCTGTAATATAACCTACTGTCATTTTCTTTGGCTAGGAAGGTTATTCCATATGTTCTATATCTATCTATCCATCCATCCATCCATCCATCCATCATCTATCATTTTGAGAGAGAGAGAAAGAAAGAGAGAAAGCATGAGTGGCACAGAGGGAGAGAGAGAGAATCTTAAGCAGGCACCACTCCAAGTGCAGAGCCTAGTACAGGGCTCAATCTCATGATCCTGAAATCATGATCCAAGCTGAAATCAAGAGTCAGACACAACCAATTGAGACACCCAGGTACCCCTCCTTATGTTCTCTAAATCCATGACACAGAAATTTCTTACTCTTTTTGTTGTGCCATCTTTCTCAAGTATATGTCTCACATGGATATTTCTCCACCAATGAAACAAATCAACAAATCCTAAACACCTTTATATAATTTGTCTATAAAATGTGCATCGAAATTTACCCTGAAACCATACAGAATGTGAAAGAAGAGCATATAGGTTTAACATTAGCAAAGAGTAATTATTTCTCTTTCCAACACTTAAATAAATATTGGCAGAAACAGATAGTCCACAAAAGGGTAAATGCTACCCACAGTCTAACAGATATTAATGATAAAGTATAATGTAACCTGGTTAGCTCCCACATTTGGACTCAAGGACCTCACAAGGGAAAAGCACCTGAAGGTTGGGCTGGATCTTGCTTTCTGGGAACTTCCGTGGGAGCTGCAGAACCCTCACTTCTGTGCCTCATTAAAAATGTGGCAGAAGCCTCAGAAAAGGAGCTTTTATTCTCCGAGGGCCTCAACCTGGTAGGTAGCACCAGAGGGCTCACTGGAGGGGTGGGCTGTGAGACACATGCAGGCCCACCTCCGCTGGGAAGGAGAGACACAGCAGCGTTCTATTTCTGCTCTCATCCCCAGCAGGACCCACGGTGAGACAACACAGCCAGCCCCAGAGCACACCTCTGAGACAACATCAGTCATTACAGTCCCTGAATACTTGGCATTATTTGATTTCATGAATCCCAGCACTGTCCTAATTCCCAAACGGACAGACAGTTCAGGTGAACCTGTAAGGGAGCAGAACCAGTGTGATGGTGAAGAAGCTCCCGGCCTTTCCCTCTGTCCTTCAGCCTCTCCCCACTGCAATCTGGGCCCCTGATGGAGCAGCAGAGGTGGGAAGAAAGGGCCCTGAAAAATCAGCTGATTCCAAGCACCAAGTCAAGGTGTGGAGATGCTGAATAGGTTACAGAGGCAGGGAGCAGAATGGGGAGTCCAAGGAGAGCCAAGGTGTCCCAGTGGGGCTTATTACAAGATGCCAGAGGAAGGGTTTTCTAGGGCACAAACCACGCAGGTAAGTCAACCTTGGAAGTATTCCCTAGTCTCTGTTCTGAAGTGAGGGGATTCCAGGTCCAGTCCCTCAGGGCAGGGGAGGAGAGAACCCTCTCCAAGGCAGCTTCCCCTGGAAGATTCCTGCCTTTTCTGGGACTGGGAGAACATTTCCTATCTATGATATTGTCATATTTATTTATATGCCACTGTTCTCTTATACTGGATGTAAGGAGGCCAAAATGTTATTCAGGAGATCTCTTATCAGTCGATCATTTGATTTACAAACTAATTAGTTCATTATAGTGTCTTGCTGGGGTTATCACAAAAACTTGGTGAAAACTGGTCACAATGATCAAGTTTGGAGAATATATCCACTACAGGAAGAAACACACCTTCGGGGAAACCAAAAAATGACTCTTAATCACGTGAAAATCCTGGTGCACACTAGGCAATCTATAGATTGGGGCCGTCTTTTTTATATGTTTCAGGTGACCTGCAGAAAATGTGGAGATCTGGAAACTGACATAAAAAATAGCAAACTGAAATCTTGAAAACAATAGGATAGAGTTCTCTATTCTTATTTACTGTTCTCTATAATTATCTACTGTATGATCATCTGGTATAAAACAGTAAAAACTTTGAACTAAGACAATAAGAAAATTAAATATAAATGTTTATGATACCAAACAAACTTTAACTTGGGGAAATGCATCATCTCGAAATTACATGTTTTCCATTGCATTTCAAGGTAGCATTGCTTTAACTTGTGGACAACTCCTTTTTTTAAAAAAATATTTTTATTTATTTATTTGACAGAGATAGAGATTACAAGTAGGCAGAGAGGCAGGCAGAGAGAGGAGGAAGCAGGATCCCCGCTGAGTGGAGAGCCTGATGCGGGGCTCGATCCCAGGACCCTGAGATCATGACCTGAGCCGAAGGCAGAGACTTTAACCCACTGAGCCACCCGGGCGCCCCAACTTGTGGACAACTTCTAAACGTGGTCAGAGTAGGGGCACCTGGCTAGCTCCATCTGGAGAGCATGTAAATCTCAATTTTGGGGTCATGAATTCAAGGCCTGTGTTGGGTGTAGAGCTTACTTAATAAAAAAAAAATGTGATCAGATTAAAACATAAACATACATAAAATATAAATGTATAGAAAGGAAAATAACACATAGTTAACTCTTAAATGCAATACATATATTCTCAAATATTTACGTTATCCGTCAGCATTGGATATTTTCTATAAACACTGACCTTATTTCAGTTGCATTTATAACTTATGATTATAGCAAGGTCCACCAGAATTTGGACATAATTTCCATTTGGAAGTAGAACAAAAATCAATACACTGATCATTTAAACATTTCCCAAAGTAAATTACCTTAATAATTGGTTTTCAAGGGCACCTGGGTGGCTCAGTCGTTAAGCGTCTGCCTTTGGCTTAGGTCATGATCCTGCCATCCTGGGATCAAGGCCCACATCGGGCTCCCTGCTCAGCGGGAAGCCTGCTTCTCCCTCTCCCACTTCCCCTGCCTGTGTTCCCTCTCTCGCTGTCTCTCTCTCTGTCAAATAAATAAATAAAATCTTAAAAAATAATAATTGGTTTGCAAAATGTTGGCTTTTAATTGATGAAATAAGTATCTGAGTCAAGGATGAACAAATCTTCAGAAAGTCATAACACATATAATTGATGGAAAATAACAACTGTTACTATCAATGCTGCACTTGGAATCTTGAAAACTGGGGACGCAAAGAGGCCAAATTTGTTAAAGTTTATTTTTATTGTGTTTATTATTATTTATATCCAAGGTTTAGAAACTTCAGTTATAGACATATAGGTTCATTATGAGAATTGTGACCTACTGGGGGGAATTTTTCTGCAGTTTTAAAGAAATACACTTCTATATTATTCAATTCCATTTGCTCTGATTCTAGGCTCTTTGAGTCATATTTTTTAAATTCATTTCTTAGATTTTTAAAAAGAGAACTGTGCTATCTTGAATAATGAGTCCAGGCACTCCTTTCCCTGGGGAGAAACATCCTTCATTATAACGGTTGAAACTGGCATCTGGGTTAACCATGATTATCCTGTGGGTTTTGTGAAGGTCATTAAATTCTGACCATTCTGATCAATTCCAGGTGAACTGATAGAAAACTAGTTTATGAACCTACCAAACTAATGACCAGGACTTAAGCCCCAAGGGTTTTGTTTTGTTTTTTAAGAGAAGTTGACTTGACTCTCCTTTTTTCCCCTTTTTCTAGGATCCATTGAGCCACTGAGGACTGTCCATGTGTTCCTTAGTGCTCACCTAACCCTTTTTCTTTTGCGATGGCAGTAGTGCATATGGCATTCCATATAGGGTATCAGGAAATCCTGGGTGTGAGGCTATCATTTGAGGATTTCAAGAATAACCAACCTATGATAAATCATGCACTTTCTCTATTTTTTTTCTTTTTAATCTTCAAAGGGTCAACTAGCCCCTTGGGCATTCTATCCCTTATTCATTTCCTTTTTATTCATCATTCATTGTGTACTTTTCCTGTGACCATTCTCTTACAGAACTTCTCCAATATCTCTATTTTCTAAACACAACAGTGGAGAAATCTTTCTAAAGATTATACACTATGTAGGTGGTGGCCTTTGCAAATCCTCCCAGATTTCTGTGAGAAACTTAGTTTTATTTTTCAAACCAAGGAGAGAAAAACAGATTGAGTGTAGTGGGCAAAGAGGGAAACATATACATTTTTAAATCTCAGATATAGAAGATTGTGAAATTGAATGAAAGTAGCCCATGAAATGTATCTAGGAATGCTGATCCAAGATGAAGCAGAGGGTTGGATTCATTATCTCCAGATGACCTAGCAATGAAGACCAGACACACTGACCCTCACTTCCTTTACCTAAAGAGAGCACACATTCTCGCAGGCTGATTCAGGGTACTCCGTTTAGACCTACATCCTCTTTAGAGGTTTACCTTGCAGGAAAAAAATAATTTTGCTCTAGAAGTGGTTACAGGAAGTGCTCACAATGAGTCAATCAAGATCAAGTTTTCCTGTTCCAGGAAAATGTTAGTGTCATAAAAAACAATTTTATGTGATCAAATAAATTTGGAAAACAATGGTTAAAAGTTGGAATAAAAATCTTCTTCACCATAGAAATTTTTAGTTTTCACTATGCTACCATGAATTGTGAGCTCTAAAGTATGGCATTTAATACGCAATAATTTTCAAACTTACTTGACCATAGAATTTAGAGCTCTTGAGAAGCTAGTGGTTTGAGAAAAATATGTTGGGAGGCATGAGGCTAGACTATAGCTTGATGAAGATATTATAAAGGGCATTGTTCTAGATCTGTAGCTTCCAAATTCTGGCTCATGGACAGCTGCATCACAATTTGCTATTGGTAATATCTGAAGATATAGACCTCTAGGATGCATCCCACATCTATTGAATTAGTGATCTAAGTGGTGGTCCAGAAGATGGCTCTATTTTTAAAATTTTTTATTTAAATTCAATTTACTTAACATATAGTGTATTAGTCATTTCAGGGGTAGAATTTAGTGATTCATCAGTTGCATAAAATACCCAATACTCATTACACATCAAGTGCCCTCCTTAATGCCCGTCACCCAGTTACCTCATTTCCCCACCCATCTTCCCTCCAGCAACCCTCAGTTTGTTTCCTAGAGTTAAGAGTCTTGTATGGTTTGCTTCCCTGTTTTCATCTTATTTTGTCTCAGGTAATTCTCATGGTAAGTTGGAGTTGGAACCTCTTGAGATAATAGGTCACTATCAACCCTGATGCCATCATCTTTTCATAAGTCTCTCTCTATTCCCAGCACTCTCTTCAAGGCATTCTTCACCTCTAAGTTCCTGAGACTATAGATAAGAGGGTTGAGCATGGGATTGAAAAGGCTGTGAAATAGGAGGAGATATTTCTTCTGCTCCTTGGGGTTCCCATAACTGGGCCCAACATACATTATAATGGCTGTGCCATAAAAGAGTCCAACCACACAGAGATGGGATGAGCAAGTGGAGAAGGCTTTTCTTTGACCTTCCCCAGACTGGATTCTAAGGATGGCACAGAGGATGCACATATATGAGATTACAATTGAGGAGAAAGGTCCCACTAGCACAGAAATTGCTCCAGCTAATACCACAATCTCATTGATATGTGTATCTGCACAGGCAAGTTTGAGAACAGCCATGATTTCACAGAAAAAGTGACTGATTTTCTGGAATCTACAGAAGGGTAAAGGTAGAAGTAACATGAGATGAATCAAAGACAGAAGGACTCCAGTGGTCCAAGAAGTCAGCACCAGGGTGATGCAGAATCTCCAGTTCATAATGGCAGAATACCGGAGGGGGTGGCAGATGGCCACATACCGATCATAGGACATCACCACCAGGAGAAGACATTCTGTGACAGCAAACGTCAAAAAGAGAAATGTCTGTGTCAAGCAGCCAGCAAAGGAGATGGGCTTGTCTGGCTTCAGGAGGTTCACCAGCATCTGGGGTACCGTGTTGCAGGCATAGGCTATGTCGACAATGGCGAGGTGGGAGAGGAAGAAATACATGGGGGTGTGCAGTCTGGAGTCCAGTGAGATGAGCCCCAGGATGACCCCATTCCCTAGCAGGGTGAAGACAAAGAAGAGGGAGAAGAGCCCAAAGAGAAGACTCTGAATCCTCAGGCCAAGGGGAAATCCCAGTAGGGTGAACTCTGTGATAGATGTCATATTGTCTACCATATCCCTATGACAGAATAAATGGAGTAAATATTTATATTTAAAAGAAATCTTTAAAAATAGATTTATGTTAACTTGTTTGAAACCCTTTTATAGGATAGAAAAGTGTTCAGAAATACTTTCAGTAAATTTTTGTATATTTTAAAGAATGTTTAAAGACTCCAGTTGCCCCAAAATAAGTTTAAAAATAGATATACAAACACACACACACACACACAAATACATGTTTCCTTTGTTGTTGTTAATGTTTTTGGCAGTGGTTAAATGTTGGAAATAAATATTTTTTCACATGTTAATCAAATACATGGTTTCTGTTTCATTCAGTGAGCTACCCCATGTTCAAATAAACTCTGCTTTTGCTTATATTAGTCAGAATTATTCTGGTTTTTTTCCCCAAAAATACTGACTTCTAACTGATACACATGCCTCAGTCCTTAAACTTCAATAAGTCTAATCCTGAGTTGGAAGGGATCATTAAGGATAGAATATACAAAGGTTAGATATACCACTGACCACATTCACCATTAGCCATTAACCTCTCACCTGCCTGTCTAAACACACTTTCCATTCTTGCATCTACTGTCACCTCCACAACTAATATCTTCGCAAATCTCCTCTTGATCAAGTATAAAGACTTATTTTCAACCTAAAACATCACTTTTCTTATCTAGATTTCCATAATACTTAAATGGACATTTATGTGAATGACTGAATAGATTTGTACTATTGTTTATCTAGTCATAAAAACAGAATCAGTAACTTTTTTCAAATTTTGACTCGATATTGAGAAGTACTCTAGAAATACCCAGTTTAGATACGACCTCTGCCGGTGACAATAGCTACTGTGAAGGATATTGCAGAAGGGGCTCTGAAGTCCTTGAGAGATTGAACTAAATCATCTTTCTTACTCTATGATTCCACAATTAAAATGTAAGGACAAATGTGATACTGCCCATCTCACTTAAACTTCATTCCCATTCTTTATGCAAGATAATCTTGTCTTGGAGACAGCAAGGATGAGCAATAAATCCTTAACTTAAATGGCTACAAAAATACAAGCCTGCTTGAAAATGATCCTATTTGCACCGAAACTCTCTTATTACCACTCCAATAGTAAGTGTCATGTACAGGATGTTGGAAATAATTTTGAGTATTTACTGATCTATAATGTACCTGCTATCATTGTTCTGTGGGTGGAGCTATCATGATAGGACTCTGAGCTCCTACTCGTTGCTGGCACTCTGGCCTCATACTACTGCACATACTAAATAAGTATTTGTCCACTTGTTCAATAACTCTGAATAGTCTTCCTTTACATTTAGAGGTTTCACTTCCCTCTATGAGTGACACTTTAAGTCTAGGTTTTTTAATAAAGAAGTGCTGGGGTTTTTTGTTTAATATTAGATGCCTATGAGAAAGTCACTTGCACACACTTACTTCCATACTTTAAAAATAGCTACCAGTCATAAATAGCCATTAATACATTGACTATATTAATATATTGAAGTTTAATAATATATTTTACTCAGAATATCTTATTTAAGCTATCAATGAGCAAACCTTGAGCATTAATAACAATGTACTTTTGCATATTAAATTGTGATGGTATAAGCTAACAGGCAAAGAAAATGATGTTAAAATATATTTGACCAGGATTCACGAAGGCGATTAGGAAACCTGTGTGTCTAGAGATGACTGTTGAATAAAGACCGCAATAAATCTTCATGCAGAAAAGGCAAACATATCTAGGCGGCTGAAGTTACTGATGGCTAGGAGCCTTGTCACTCACCTGAGAACTGCCAAGGAAGGATCTTTGCTCTTCAAGTTGTCTTTAAGAGAAGGCTTTATTAATTTATTGTCTCCACGAGGTACCTTCCTAATTGCCATGAGAGCTCTGTGTTGAGTACGAGATAGTGGGTCTCCTTTGTACGAGTATGCTCCCTACAGAGATGTGAAGAACCCAACCACTGTTAGCCTCCTGAGAGGGGAGAAGATTGGCAGTCCCCGTCTATTTGTCTTTCAGGAAGCCAGAGAGTGAGTGAGATCTTTAGAAGTTAAGGTAAAAACAAGTAGTTCCTTCATAACTAAAAGAATACACACATATTAAGCCATATTCTGGTACCACATGAATATTACAGCTACCCAAATACATGAATTTGTTACAGTTTCATGATTTTTTATGTTGTCCCAGGTCCTAAACACGCAGGAGGCACTTGGGAGATTCAAAGATTCATGCCTGGTTATTCTTTGATAGTGAAATAGAAACTTGACATTAATTTCAGCAGCCTTATTTCCTTTAGTATAGTCTAATTTTCCAACCACTGTGAAGGTGGTAGGAAAATGAACTTGAATGCAAAGGTCTTAATCATTACATCATTTCAGATAGCAACTCATATCCTACATTCTTGAGCTTATATCTAGAGACGTGTGGCCATGCTGGGAATTGATGTTAGACATGCCCTAGTATTTGTTGAACTTTCTGGAGGATCAGTTGTGTACAAGGGCTGAGCAAAGTTTACTTTAGAAAATTTTCCATTTTTGATAACTTCTGATCCTTCCCTCATGGGATAGATAGATAGAGTTCTGTCTGTAAAAGCAGAGGGCCAACTCCTAACCTCTCGACCCTTATGGATGAAGCTAAATATATGTAATCTACCAAATACCAAATACCAAAGTAGGCATATACTATCACAGTATATTCTGCAGGATATTATCAACAATCCAATACCCTAAATCTGTGTGTCAGGTCACAATTTCTATCAGGTCTACGATTTCTGAGTAACACAATATGAGCTGAGAGCAATGAATCCCTTGGTCCTTTGTCCATTGTTACTTCCTTAGCTATGAAACAGGTCTAATGGACTAAGGTGATATTACATTGGAAAGCATATCAGAAATCAGATATTCTAATAGCCCTCCAATAGAGGTACTGACCAAGGTACTGGGCACAAGAAAGGGAAATTCATAGTTGCAATGTGTATCATCCATGATCATGACGAATCATTGCTCCATATAGGGTGGAAGGAATTGGAATGCCAACGACTGACTTCTTGGTCTCCTTAAGTGGAAGGTGCCATATGGAGAGCCCAGCATTGGTCTCTTATGCTGACAGAACATATATCCAGCAGAGCAGAATAGCAGAGTAGAGCTATCTTGGTGAGGGTCAGCCTATGCTGTTGGATTCATGCAAAAGTCTCCATCAATGTTGCCATGCTTACTGCATTTGTGTGCTCACTGCTATCACTGGGATGGCCAAGAACAAAGGCTGGCTGACAGTCTGACTGAATCATCTTGTTCTTAATGATGGGTTTTTAATAAATGCACTTTTAATTTATCTACAGATAAAAATGACTCAGAAGCTGCTTCAGGCCATAATCTGTTAGAATTATATCCTGGACAGTCTTAAGGAACTGGATTAACCAGTTATTTTCATCATTTGACTTCATCCACAGTATTAGAAAAATAAGGCATTATATCAGTTTAGAGGAAATGTGTGCCTAGTAGCCAAATCCAGTCCCTTATCTTATATATATTCATTTTTTTTACATCTTCTATTTTGTACATGTAATTTTTCATGGCATCTTCCTTGGAAGCACCTTTCAGCTCATTCGAGGAATCCCATTTGACCTTGCCAAGAGAGGTCCAACATTCCAGGCCATTCTGCTTTTATGTCACAGAGTCACTTGCTTGTTTGGCATTAATGCAGGATATGCAGATTCTCCTACTTTGTGCTCAGTTGACCTAATATTCCAACTGTGCTCCTTCCAGGTCCGTGACCAACCAGTCACACCATTTGCCAATTTCCAGGAATGTGTGCATATTCTCACTTCTGGCAACTTCTGAGCCCACAAGGTGAATGACTAGGTGACTTGCCTGGTCTGGGCAATGACAGATTGACCCTTATCAATTACCTTTATGACCCCACACCCCATGGCAGACACACTGCACAGAGAGGGAAGAGCCCTTGGTGATATAGGTGATACAGAGAGGTGAGGATCTGGGCCAATTCTGCTTCCTTTTGTCTTCTGTGGTTGCTGGTCCTGACTTATACAACAGTCTTTGTGTGAGGCACGGCTGCCGCGGTCACTCAATCTTATGATTTGCTGGGTCATATAACATCTCAGCTCAAGATAGGCAATTCTGCATTTATAGTTACCTGAGACTCTATGAGTAGTCTCTGCTAAGGCTCAATAGTACACAAAGAGTTGTGTTTTGAAATGTGTATTGTGTTCTGTTATAGAAGGAAAGACCCTGATGCAGAGTCCCCGTTGCTTGTGCTATGATTCACTGATTGGGGCTTGCCAGAAACTCCATATGACGTCTTCATCTATTAGAGATACCTTCCAATCCATGTGGTCTGCTGATCAAATGGCCCAAGTGCTGGAGCTATAAAGTGTATAGATCCAATAATTTGTATATATTAACACACCCATCCAGATCGAGGTGTAGAACATCCTCATCACAACCGAAAATTCCTCTGTCTTCTCCCCTCACCCCACTAACCCTGACCAAAATCGGTTCCTTACTCTGATGAAGGAAATCTGACTAGTATTATAACAAAGTAGCTGTGCCTGTTTTTGAGTCTCATATAAATAAATTATACAGTATGTACATATGTTTTTATGTCTGTTTCTTTGACTCAGTATAATGTCTTTGAGATTTATCCATGCTGTTGTATCATTTTTTATGCTGCATAATATTCAATATGAATAGTTCACTATTCTACTATTATGGAAATTTGGGTTATATCTACTTTTTGGCTATTGTAACTAAAACATTCTATGAATATTCTTTTTAAAAATATTTTATTTATTTGAGAGAGAGATCATGAGCTGGGGGGAGGGGCAGAAGGAGAGGGAGAAGCAGACTCCCCACTGAGGAGGGAGCCCAATTCAGGGCTCAATCCCAGGAAGCTGAAATCATGATGTGAGCTAAAGGCAGACAGTTAACCAACTGAGCCACTCAGGCACCCCTATGAATATTTTTATACGTGTTTTCAGTGGTTATTTACCAAGGATAGAACTGCCAAATCCTACAACAGGCACATGTTTAATTTTTGTAGATATTGCCAAACAGTTTTCCAGTACGGTTTTATAATTTTAGATTCCCACCACTTGATATTAATTTTATGATACTAGCCCCATTGTAATATTTGTGATTTTATTGATGATTAATTATACTGAATACATTATCATATGCTTATTGATCTTTTGAATAACTTTTTGTATGGAGTACCTGTTCAAATTTTTGCCCACTTTTTAACTGAGATTTTCCTGTCATTGATTTGTAGACATTCTGTTCAGAGTCTGGATCTAAGTGCTTTGTTGAACAATGTGTACTGAAGTGATCTTCTCTCATATTGTGGCTTGCCTCTACACTTTCCGAGTCTTTTGATAAACAGAAAGTATTAGTTTAATGGCATCCAGCTTAATTTCTTATGATTAGTGCTTTCAGCTTCCTGCCTAAGAAAACAACCTACCCAAAGGTCATACTCCAATTTTTCTCCTAGAAGAGTAATCACTTGCTTTCATGTTTAGATCTAAGATGCAACTCAAATTATCTTCGTGTATGGTATGAAATACAGGCAGTTTATTATTTTCTTTTGTAAAGATGTCCAGGTGCAAAGATGAATTATTGACCCATAAAATTACATTGACAACTTTGTCAAAAATACTGATGAAATACATATGGATCTATTATTATATTCTCTATTCTCTCTTNCAGCTTCCTGCCTAAGAAAACAACCTACCCAAAGGTCATACTCCAATTTTTCTCCTAGAAGAGTAATCACTTGCTTTCATGTTTAGATCTAAGATGCAACTCAAATTATCTTCGTGTATGGTATGAAATACAGGCAGTTTATTATTTTCTTTTGTAAAGATGTCCAGGTGCAAAGATGAATTATTGACCCATAAAATTACATTGACAACTTTGTCAAAAATACTGATGAAATACATATGGATCTATTATTATATTCTCTATTCTCTCTTCTATTGATTTATCCTCAAACTAATATGGTCAATACAAAACTATACATAAAGTCTTGAAATCAGAAGTATAAAGTTTCCAATTTTGTTCTTTCAAAAATTATTTTGATGCTTTCCTTAAATTTTCATGTGAATGTTTCTGTAAGAATTATGTTTTTAATACTTGTTTTTAACTTTAAAATTTTTCCTTTTTAGTTGACCTTTTGATATAATTGTAGGTTCACATGAAGGTATAAAATAATACAAGGGTTATTATATTACTATTAAAATTCTGTGCACTCTTTACTGTTTTCCCCTTTGGTAACATCTTTCAAAACTGTGATACAAAATTACAGTCAGCTTATTGACATCAGTCCAGGTGCATAACATTTTCATCACTTTTAAGAATCTCTCATGGTGCCTTCTTAGCTACATCCATCTCCCACCCACCCTCACTCTGTCTTTAACCACAAACGTATTCTCTGCTTCTATCATTTTGATATTTTAAAACTGTTACGTAAATGGAATCGTATAGTGTAGAGTCATATGGGATTGGCTTTTTTTCCCCTCTAGAGATTCATGCAGGTTGTTGCATATATCAATAGTTGCTTTTTTTTNTTTTTAAAAATATAAATTTTTTTTTTTTTTTTTTTTTTTTTTTTTACTCTATGGTGTGGATGCACCACAGTATAACCATTTACCTGCTGGTGAACATCTGGATTGTTTCCATTTTTAGCTATTACCAAAAATCTTCTACATTTGTGTACAGGCTCTGTGTGTGTGTGTGTGTGTGTGTGTGTGTGTGTGTGTGTAAGTCATTTTCCTGAGATTTATGTTTTGGTAGTTTTAGAATTATGAATTAAATTTCCTTAGTAGTTATAGAATTATGTGAATGAACTCTTCATATTAGGTGAGTTGTGGTAGTTTGTGATTTTTGAGAAGGTGGTGCATTTAATCTGAGTTATTTGAAATTTCCTTTATCATCCTTTGATGTCTGCAGTGATATCTCCCATTTTATTCTGATATTTTAAAGTCAAGTCTTACAAGTACTGTTGGATATTTCTAAGTTTTATTGATCTTTCAAAAAAACCAACACTTTTTAAATTGATTTATCTTGATTTTTGGTTTTAAATTTCAGGGTTTTCTATTCTTATATTCATTAATTCTCCCTCTCCCTGCTTGCTTTGAATTTATTTTGCTCTTCTTTTTCTAGGTTCTTGAGATAGGTATGTCTATTATTCATCTGAGACTTTCCTTACTTATGTTCTTATGTATTTACATATTTATGTATTTATTCATTCACTTTAATTCCAGTATAGTTAATATACAGTGTTGTATTACTTTCAGGTGTACAATATAGTGATTCAATAATTCATACATAACCTAGTGCTCATCACAATGAGTCCACCCCTCAATCACCATCACCCATTTCACCCATCCCCTGCCCACCTCCCCTCTGGTAACTATGAATAAAAGTTCTGTGTCTTGGTTTGTCTCTTTCTTTCCTGTACTAATTTGTTTTGTTTCTTAAATTCCACATATGAGTGAAATCATATGGTATATGTCTTTCTGATTTACTTTATACTCTCTAGTTCCATCCATGTCATTTCAGGAGATATTTTTTATGGCCTAGACTAAGTCTATCTTGGTTTATGTATTGTCAGTCCTTAAAAAGAATGTGTATTCTGCTGTTGTTGGAAGCAATGTTTTATAAAAGCTGATTAGTACTCTTTAGGTTGATGGCATTGTTGAGTTCTTCCATATTCTTGCTGATTTTTCTGTCTAGCTGTTCTATCAGTTGTTGAAACAGGTGTACTGAGTCTCTAACCACGTGTGGACTGGTCTAGATCTCCCTTTCAGTTCTACCAGTTTTTATATGACATATTTTGAAGCTCTGGTGTTTGGCAAATAGACACTTAGGATTGGTATGTCTTTTTGGTCGATTAAACCTTCTGTCATCGTATCATATCCCTTTCTAACACTTTGCTTTCTCTGATATTAATATAGCCATTCTTGCTTTCCTTTCATTAATGTTTGCATATACCCCTTTTTTTTGTCCTTTTATGGCAGTCTACCTATATTATTGCATCTGAAATGAGTTTCTTGCAGACAGCAAGAAATAGAAGGGTTGTGCTTTTTAATACACTCTAGACATTTATATTTAATTATTGGTACAATGAGAGTTAAGTCTGATATTTCATTTTTTAAATGTCTCAACTCTTTTTTCTTTTTAAAATTTTTTCCCTGACTTCCTGTGGGTTATTTGGCCATTTTTTTAGAGTTCCATTTTGATTTACTAATAGCGCTCTTGTTGTATCTCTTTGTATAGCTTTTTGGTTGTTTTTCATAGCTTAGTGGTTGCTCTAGATTTTATGTATACATCATCACATTTGATTGATGCCATTTTTTTATCAGTTTGAATGAACTATAGAACCTTATCTCCTTTTATGTCTTTACTCTTTCCAATTTATAGTATAATGGTCTTAAATATTTCTCCTACATGTTTAGAATAGTACCAGATAATGCTATAATTTTTGCTTAAAACATAATTTAGAAAACTTAAGAGGATAAGAAATGCCTACAGAATTTCTAATTTTGCTTGTTATTTCTTTCTTCTTGATAGTCCCAGTTCCCTTCTTTTCTAATTTCTATTTAGAGATATACTTTTTAAAGAACACTGTTATAGTGTATAGAATTCCATGTTGATAGTTTTTAATTTCACTACTTTAAGATGGTATTCCATTGTATTTTGGCTTCCATGATGTTTGGTAAGAAGTCAGCTAAAATCTTACTGTTCCTTTGGAAGTAATACATTTTTTCCCCCTGACAACTTTAAGGTTTTTTATCTTTCATTTTTAGTACATTTTTAGTACATTTAGTTCATTGACTAGTACATTTCCAGTGAGCTTTTCTTTTTCTTTTTTTCAAAATTTGAGTGTAGTCGACACACAATGTTAGTTTCAGGTATATAACATAGTGATTTGACTTCTCTATGCATTATGCTATGCTCACCACAAGTGTAGCTTCCATCTGTCACCATACAATGTATTATTATATCACTGACTATATTTTCAGTGAAGTTTTATTAGGTTTATCTTGCTTGAGTTCTTTTGAGCTTCTTGAATCTGTATATTGACATTGCTTATCAGACTTTATAAGTTCTTGTCACTATTTCTTCAAATAATTCATCTGTTCCATTTTTTTTTCCTTCAGAGACTAGGAAACTAAGGTTTGTTAGAGTCTTGGAGTATTTCCCACAACTCTACTTTGCTCTCAAGTTCTTTCCATTCTTTTTTCTCCCACTACTTTAGTTTTGGTACTATATGTTGAATTGTATTTGGCTTCATCAATCCTGGCTTCAGTTGTATCCTGTCTTCTGTAAAATATATCTAATGAGTTATTTTTGTTATTTTTTAGGAGAAGATTTAGAATGCGCACTTGATTATTTAACAGGTTCATATTTTCTGTTGAAATATTCTGCTTTGTCATTCATTATTAAATTTTCTTTATATCAATTATAGGTATTTTGATGTCCTTGTCTATTAATTCCAATTATTTGGATGATCTGTGAGTTTGTTACTAATAACTGATTCATCTCATTAATTTTTCCTGCTTTTTTACATGTTGAGGAATTTTTTAAATTTTATGCTGACATTATAAGTTATATCCTAGAGAAACTCTCAAGAGTTTTAAGATTTTTTTTTCTGGAGAGCAGTTAAATTACCTGAAGATCTCCTTGCTCCTCTTATGGCCAGGTTTTAGGCTATGAGATGGTGAGTGTATTTCATTTTCTCCCTTACTTGCTGGGATATAGCATCACCTCCTAGGACATGGCAATTCACCCAGGATGTGGGATTTCTGGAGTCCCAACTGAGCTCCTGATTTTTTTTTACCAGCATCTCCCCATTCTGGCTGGCTCTGAACTCTAGTATCTTCCCCTGCATTTGTTAGTTCCAGATTCTCTGTTCTGAATTCGGTCTCCTGGCAGCTTTTTCCTACTAGCAGCTTTATCTCTCCTTCGTAAGCTATTTCCTTAGCCCATTTTCACATAACTAAGGGGAAAACTAAGAACTCAAGTGATACTTTCACTTATGTTTCTAGGATTATCTCTTTATTGCTCTCCCTCCTGTGGTACACTGACCCCCCAGTTCCTAACTGACCTACCAGACTTGAACTCTGATCACTGCTTTCTCTGATTGGGTTCCATATTTCTGCTCGGAGACAGGGCAAGCTGCTCTCCTGGGACAGCTGTGGTAAATGTACTTCCTTCATGGGCATCTTCTCCATTGTTTCAATGACTGTCAAACACTGCTTACTATGGGTTGTTGAGATCATGTAATTATTTACAGCAGGAGTATAAGTCTGATACCAGTTATTTTTTTCAAGACAACATATTATTTTTAATGCAAAACTATAAAATCTTTTTCCTGCGCTTAAAATTTTAACAAAGATTACCAAAGAAAAGGGGTCTTAGTGATATAATTTTATAAGAAAAGAGACTCATTTAGGAATGAAAAGTATGTCTTTGACGCTTTGATAACATTGCCTGGAAGTCCCAGTCGCTGAATAATAATAATTATTATTTTTTTAAGATTTACTTAGAGAAAAACAGAGTGTGTGCACTTACGGGGGCAGGGGCAGAGGGGGCGGGAGAATCTCCAGTAGACTCCCTGCTGAGCACAGACTGAGCCATCCAGGCAACACCCTCCTTGAATATTAACGTAGTTTATCCATTGAGAAGTTTATCCATCTGACTAAACAACGTGCAGACTTGATCCTCCCATAATTATCTATCATCTATCTATCCCTATCATCTATCTATCTTCCAATCATCCATGATCTTTTTTTTAAGTAATCTCTACACCCAACATGGGGCTTGAACTCATGACCCTGAGATAAGATTCTCATGTTCTACTAACTGAACCAGTCAGGCACCCCCATAATTACCAGCCTTGAGACCTTTTCTCATTTTACCCTCTGCCTTGATCTACCGGCCCTTGAATCTCAAAGGGCCTGACACACTTCACACACACCTTGTCTTAGGATTTTACTTTCTAGGTTTTTGGAGTTTCCCAAATGGCAACTCCATCACATACACCACTCTTAGTCTTCCTACATGATATTCAGCTGCCACAATGCAACACAACAGTTACATCCTAAGTCCTCAATGCCTTATACTGATATGTATTTTACACTTACAGAAAGTCAGACATGTGCAAGGCAGCCCTGGCTCATCCTGTAGCTCTGCCTTATGGAACACAAGTTCTCCTAGTGGATGGGAGCAGGGAAGTAGAAGGAAGACGCTTCCTGCTTACAACCACTGTAGCATAGAAATGGCACACATCACATCTCAGTTTTCTTAGGCCAGAAACAATCATACATATTTATTCTAATTTCAAGGGAGCTTAGTAAATATTTGGAATTACATGGATATTTTATAGTCTCTGTCTGTAACTTCCAAATATTTGATGGAACTGGTTTTTACTGGCTTACTAACACTGATTATACTAATGCCTTTCCCACTTCATGCTCAGTGGTGACACAGCAGTTGCTTGAAACTGGCCCTGGTAGGAGTATTTACACTAAGACATTGGCAAACACTATAAATAAGGCCCCCTTTCTCCCTAGAAAGCTCACTGTTAAACATTTACCATACATGATAATATTTTAAAAACTTTATTCAATGTAGTTATTTTTCTCTCAATTTTAGGGTCTACTCTAAGAGTTACTCTTTTTCCTTATGTAACAGACATCAAAATTAAGACTTCTCAACTGGACCTCATCTGCTACACAGAAATCAATTTATCGTGTATTATTTAGCACAGTATATTAGCATTTGAATATACACAGATGTTCTTTTATTTTGCAAAGTTGTAGCAAATTTTCTACTTAAACAGTTCTCAGTACATCATTGTGAGCTATCACTTGTACTAAAATTGTAACTTTTCTTCATATAAAAGATTTTTTTGTTGTTTTCTAAGACTCATGCAATAGGATGATCTGAGTAATGAAAACATATTGGCAATGATTATATAGTCTTCCATATATTTAAGATGGAAATATATTGAATGGAGACTGCTGTGAGGTCCATCTTGGACACACACATAGGTACTCACTGTTTATCCACTGTGTGGCAACTGACCTATTTGCAGAAGTTCAAAGGAATGCCGTAAAGTGCCTGAAAGTCCTTTGATATTCTGGGCCTTGACTTGCTTCATTCAAGAGCTTTCTTGGCTTATCCAAAAATAATTATCATAAAGAACAAGATAGGCATCTCATCCTTTCTAGGCCTAGTTAAACAGTCTGGGTAAAGAAGGTCCTAACCGCTTGGTGGATTCAGGCTGTTCTGGGCACCAACTTACTATGAGTGCAGAATCTCTGTAAGCTGATAGTTAATGTGCAATCTTGGTCAAGGCTATCAGTAAAAATAATTATATTGTCATTATAAATCTCTCACTATTTTCAAAGACATAGTCAATGATGAAATAGTGAAGAATGGGATACAGAGGCCATTCAATTGAATTCACATGCTGCACTGACCATATAAAATGTATCCTGGGAATATGTATTATCATATACATCATTTTGTCCTTTTAAGTGATCACCCTACTCATTATTATGTAAAAGACACTCAAAGGTTTTGTTAAATGAATGTCAGGTTCAATGAAAAACACATACATTGAAGGCTAAATAGGAGTAGATCTTGTGTTTTTGCCAAGTTGTGACTTTTGCTTCAAAGAAAATTTTTACTGTTATAGATGTTAATAATTTGACAATAATTTTATTTGAAAAGCTATAATAATTCAACTAATCGGCTTACCATATACTGTTTCCTAAGTGTAAATTGGAATTGGTCTCTTAGACTACCACAAAACTGAAAAAAAATTGTAACAAATGTATTCTGTAGTTGATATCTGATTAGCACTTACAGTTTGGAGAAATATGAAGAAAAAGTGGTATTGATTAAAAGAAGAAGAGCTACTTTAAGTTACTTTGAAGTTACAGTTTCAATGCATGGCAGACCTTTTAAGTTTTTAAACTATGAACCTGAGAGAAGCATCAGTTAAGATGGAGTAGTATCTTTTTGTGGGCAAAATCTCACATAGACACTTTTTTTTAAAAGATTTTATTTATCCATTCAACAGAGAGAGAGAGAGAGAGAGAGAGTATACAAGCAGGGGGAGTAGCAGGTGGAGGGAGAAGCAGGCTCCTCGCTGAGCAGAGAACCCAATGTGGGGCTCAAGCCCAGGGCCCTGAAATCATGACCTGAGCCCAAGGCAGGCGCTTAACCGAAAGAGCCACCCAGGTGCCCTAGACACTTTATTTTCCAAATATGATTAAGTGAAGGAGGATACTATGTAACAGTGTATTGCATACATGGTATTAAATTTAGCTGCAAAAATAATTGTCTAGAGTTCAGAATTGGTTAAGAAACATCAGGAATATATCATCATTTTAGACACTACTAGAAACAATCAGTGATAATTAAAATATGTTTAATCTGTAAACTGGAAGGTTAATTTAAGTAAGGAAAACCTATTTCTACTTGTCTCTTATACATCACAATCTTACTTTCCAGACTATCTTTCCTTCAATTGTGGTTACTTTTTATTTTGAATTATTAAATCACTTATTTCTCATTTTGTTACCATTATGTTGATATTATTTTTTAAAAATTGACCAAAGCTAAAAATAAAAGTTAAGCTATCACAGAACATAAAGTCATTATAGCAATGGAAGACAGAAGGAAACATGAAAGCATTTGATAGTTGAACAACCACTCAATTTGTTTAATTGAAATGATTTAAGTATATCAGTTCGGGGCGCCTGGATGGCTCAGTGGGTTAAAGCCTCTGCCTTCGGCTCAGGTCATGATCTCAGGGTCCTGGGATCGAGCCCCACATCAGGCTCCCTGCTCAGCAGGGAGCCTGCTTCATCCTTTCTCTCTGCCTACCTCTCTGTCTACTGGTGATCTCTCTCTCAGTGTCAAATAAATAAATAAAATCTTTAAAAAAATAAAAATAAAATAAAGTACATCAGTTCAAGAAAATAAATAGTAAAAGTGCTTCCTCACCTGGTGTATTTTCATTGAATATACAACACAGGAACCCCTTAAAAATGTTTCACGAGCTAAGGAGCTTTACTATTTACTATTTACTAATTTACTATTTACTGATACTATTTACTATCTCCATCTTTATGGTAGTTTCAGAAAATCTAGCAGCATTGGTATCCATCTTATCCTACTCTGGGACCAGAAAAATATTTCCTAAAAGACAGATGCTAACATAGTATGATACATAGTAACATTCAGTGGAGAATCTGCTTCTCCCTCGTTCTCTGTGCCCCCTCACCTGCCACCCGACTTATGCTCTTGCATTCTCTCGTTCTCTTTCCCTGTCTTCCAAATAAGTAAAATCTTTTTAAAAAAGAAGAAGAAACCAGGAGACTATAACTCAGGCATAACTATAAGTCACCATTAACTATGTCATTGTTTCATGAAAGCCAATAAAATATTGCTTTTAAACACTCTCATTAAGATTTTTGGTTTTAGAATAAACTATTGGGACTTCATCAAGATCAAAAGCTTTTGCACAGCAAAGGAAACAGTCAACAAAACCAAAAGACAACTGACAGAATGGGAGAAGATATTTGCAAATGACATATCAGATAAAGGGCTTGTATCCAAAATCTATAAAGAATTTATCAAACTCAATACCCATAGAACAAAGAACCCAATCAAGAAATGGGCAGAAGATATGAACAGACATTTCTCCAAAGAATACATCCAAATGGCCAACAGATACATGAGAAAGTGCTCAACATCACTCAGCATCAGAGAAATACAAATCAAAACCACAGTGAGATACCACCTCACACCAGTCAGAATGGCTAAAATTAACAGATCAGGAAACGACAGATGTTGGCAAGGATGTGGAGAAAGGGGAACCCTCCTACACTGTTGGTGGGAATGCAAGCTGGTGAAGCCACTCTGGAAAACAGTATGGAGGTTCCTCAAAAAGTTGAAAATAGAGCTACCCTATGACCCAGCAATCGCACTATTGGGTATTTACCCTAAAGATACAAATGTAGTGATCCTCAGGAGCACATGCTCCTGAATGTTTATAGCAGCAATGTCCACAATAGCCAAACTATGGAAAGAACCTAGATGTCCATCAACAGATGAATGGATAAAGAAGATGTGGTATATATATATACAATGGAATACTATGCAGCCATCAAAAGAAATGAAATCTTGCCATTTGCAATGACGTGGATGGAACTAGAGGGTATTATACTAAGTGAAGTAAGTCAATCAGAGAAAGACAATTATCATATGATCTCTCTGATGTGATGAGTTTGAGGGGCAGGGCGGGGGGTTGTGGGGAGTAGGGAAGGACAAAATGAAACAAGATGGGATCGGGAAGGAGACAAACCATAAGAGACTCTTAATCTCATGGAACAAACTGAGGGTTACTGGGGGGTGGGAGGATAGGGAGAGGGTGGATGGGTTATGGACATTGCGGAGGGTTTGTGCTATGGTGAGTGTTGTGAAATATGTAAGCCTGATGATTCACAGACCTGTACCCCTGGGGCAAATAATAAAAAAAATAAAAATGAAAATAAAGGATTTTTGTTTTTAGACTGATTGTTAGTCACTTAGTGATATCAAGATTATTAGCCAATTTTATGTTGAAAACTCTACTGGTGGAGGTCTTCATAGCTACATATTCCTAACCTTATCCTTTCATCTCTGCACATCAATACCTTCATCTAGGTGTGTGAAGTCTTTTCACCTCTGTGGCTGAGTTCAGAGAACCACAGGTTGGACAAAAATTCTTTCTTATTTTCTTTGCCTCCTACTCATTTTCATATGAGCACCCAGTCTGGCCTCTACCCCTGATGACAATATTGGAAATAATGTGGAGAGTGATGCCAAATGGAGTCAGAATACCCATGCTTGAAGCCTAGCTAAGAAGAGGCCCCCATGAGAATTTCTTTGCCAGTGCAGCTGTCCTGAACACAAACTGACTCAGGAAGGCAGACATCCAGGATATGACTTTTCTTTCACCATAGGCCAGGTGATTTCTGATGTTTCCTTGTCCTATGGCAATAATCCATATCCTAAACAACCTGCCAATGCAAATAAGTTTCTTCTACACGTGGTGGTGTTGGCTCTGGCTGTTGCCTTAAGATTCTACTGCAGGGGTGCCTGGGTGGCTCAGTCGTTGAGCGTCTGCCTTCGACTCAGGTCATGATCTCAGGGTCCTGGGATCGAGCCCTGCTTCGGGCTTCCTGCTCAGCGGGGAGCCTGCTTCTCCCTCTCCTACTCCCCCTGCTTGTGTTCCCTCTCTCACTGTGTCAAATAAATAAATAAAGTCTTAAAAAAAAAAGATTCTGCTTCAATTTAGAGGCAATCCCATAGAGGGTAGACCTATTCCTTCTTCCAGCAGTCTCCAAAGTGAGAAATCCCAGATTGAAAATATTTACCTCACTTCCTGATGATGTTGGAGAATAATGTAGCTATTGTTCTCTGCACTTTTTTTTATGATCAGCTTAACACAATTTTCATGACTCTCTCGGGAACTTCGATTTTCCCCCGGCGGGGAGGGGAGGGCGTGCCCACACTCGGTTTCCCTGTATACCTATTTCCCGAGGGAAAAAGTTTGCTAAACATTCTCCCTGGATGGAAACAAGGATCATTTATATTTGTCTTTGGAGGAAAGAGATTTGGGAAGGGCAAGAACAGATAGAGTCTCATAGAATGCCAAAAGATTTGCAAATATCTCAAAGGCTATCACCTGAAGCAAATATCACAATTTATGGGACGTAACACTTGGAAGTATAATAGTTCTGCTAATCCAAAGTTCTTGCCCCCAAGGTGGTTTATAAGACCTGTCTCCCTAATCTCGAATGAGTGGGTGCCTATAGAGCCTGTGCTGCCACCTCTAAAGGGAATAAATCCTTTCAAGAAGGCGCATATTTTCATCTACTAAAGAATCAGACTGGGGGCGCCTGGGTGGCTCAGTGGGTTAAAGCCTCTGCTTTCGGCTCGGGTCATGATCTCAGGGTCCTGGGATCGAGGCCCGCATAGGGCTCCCTGCTCGGCGAGGAGCCTGCTTCCCCCTCTCTCTCTGCATGCCTCTCTGCCTGCCTCTCTGCCTTCTTGTGATCTCTCTCCCTCTGTGAAATAAATAAATAAAATCTTAAAAAAAAAAAAAAGAATCAGACTGGGATGTAAGGCAGTGAGATTATCATAATGACACTGGTGTTGATAGAGCATTTATTGTGTTTCAGGACCTCGGACATATACATCACCCATACTATTTGAATATGTTATCTCCACATTATAGATGTGGACTATGAAGTTAGAGAAACACATAAATTGTCCACAGTCTTTCAACCACCAGCACGAAGAACAGTACAGATACTAAATCCTTTGCTCTAACTACTGAAGATATACTGATTTTCAAAAACTCTTCAAGTGATCTCTCAGAAAGTCTTCACCTGCTTCCTTCAATCCTTATGAACTTTGCTGGTTTTGTAATCCTTCGAGAATTCCCACTCGTATGTCCCTGTAGGATTCATAACCTAAGAAGAGAATGACTTCTCTTTCTCTTGCTGTACGATTCTTCAGATTACAGTCTGTATGAATCTAACCTCAAACGTGTCTTCAAAACATTTTTATTGTCTTATCATTCTAGGATTGTTGCTCCAGTGCTATTCCACTGGGCATGTCATATAAAAAGGGGTCCACATTATTTTTCATTTTTCTTAGCACATTTACATCCACATAAGGCATAAACATGATTATGCAAGAAATGCAAATTAGTTCTTTCATATAGGCTTTATAAGCAGGAAGCAAAACAGGAAAATTAGGTGACCTGTAGCTTGAGAAAGACGAACCAGAGACGTAGGATTAGTGTGATACACTAGTACATTATCTTCTTGAAATTATTTGGCAATAAAAATCAAATGAGATAATATTTTTTAAAATAATTCATTGTTAAAGTTTTGAGAGCTAACATCCTTATTATTAGAAAGTGCATCTTTGGGGCATCTGTAGACAGAATAAGGCACACCACCCCCTGCCCCCCGCCAAGATGTCAACATCCAAATTCCAGGAATTTAGTTAAAGATCTTGAAATGCAGAGATTATCATGCATTATTCACAAGGGTCACTATAATCACAGGAGTCCTTGTAAGAGGGAAGCAGGAGGTCAGAGAGGAAGAGAAACATGCTCTGCTGCTGACTCTGAGAGTGGAACCAAAGAATGTAGGCAGACTGGAAAATTGTTCCCTGGAGCCTCCAAAAAGAACACAACCCTGCAGACCCACTATAGACTTAAGACCTTTAGAATTACAGGATATATGTTCATGGTGTTTTAAGCCACTAAGTTGTGGTAATATGTTTCAGCAGTAATAATAAAGTAGTATAGGAATGATCATGCTTTACTTTCAGCATTGTTATAAAAATAAATCCATTTCTGACTTTAGTGGGCACCCCAATAAAAATTCAGAGAGGGCGCCTGGGTGGCTCAGTGGGTTAAAGCCGCTGCCTTCGGCTCAGGTCATGATCCCAGGGTCCTGGGATCGGGGCCTGCATCGGGCTCTCTGCTCGGCAGGGAGCCTGTTTCCTCCTCTCTCTCTGTCTGCCTCTCTGCCTACTTGTAATCTCTCTCTCTGTGTCAAATGAATAAATAAAATTTTTAAAAAAAAAAAATTCAGAGAGAAATTGGTGATTTCTGGTTCTTATTTGAGCGCATAAAGAGCTGGGAAGTCACCAGTCCTGTCTTCAAAGAAGAAATAATCTGAACACACTGAAAACCAAAAACTCTTCATCATTAAAAAAAGCAATTAATAAGTTGCAATTCATTAAAATTAAAAAGTTGTGCTCTGTGAAAGACACTGTTAAAAATATGCAAAGTCAAGCCATAGATTAGAGAAAACCTTTGCACATGTAGGAAAAATGACTTGATTCCAAAATAGACAAAGAACTCAAAATTCAACAAGAAAATGAACAACCCAATTTATTTTTTAAAAGATTTTATTTATTTATTTATTTGACAGAGAAAGAGAGATCACAAGTAGGCAGAGAAGCAGGCAGAGAGAGAAGGGGAAGCAGGCTCCCTGCTGATCAGGGATCCCGATTTGGGACTCAATCCCAGGACCCTGAAATCATGACCCGAGCCAAAGGCAGAGGCTTAACTCACTGAGCCACCCAGGCGCGCGAACAACCCAATTTAAAAGTGGGCCAACATCCTAACAGACATCTCTTCAAAGAAGATATACAGATGGCAAATACGCACATGAAAAGAAGCTCCATATCATGTGTCATCAGAGAAATGCAAATTAAAACAATAATATCACTATACATGTATTAGAATGGCTAAAATCCAGAACATTGATAACACCAAACACTGATTAGGATGTGGAGCAACAGGAACTTTCATTCATTGCTGGAGAGAATGTAAAATAGCACAGCCACTTTGGAAGGCAGTTTGATCATTTACTACAAAACAAGACATTCTTTTCCCATGTGATCTACCAATTGCTTTACTTGGTATTTCCCCAAATGATTTGAAAGCTTATATCTACATAAATACCAGCACACAGATGTTTAAAGCAGATTTAGAACTGCCTCAACTAGAAAGCAACCAAGATGTCCTTCAGTAGGTAAATGGATACATTTACCATTTATCTAGAAAATGGAATAGCATTGTGCACTAAAAAGACATGAAATATCAAGCAAAGACAAAACATAAAGGAAACTTAAACACATATTACTAGTGAAAGAAGCCAGTCTGAAAACACGTGCATTCTATACGATTTCAAATCTACGACACTCTGAAAAGCCAAAACTATGGAAGCAGTTATAAGATCACTGGTTTCCAGGGACTAGCAGAGAGAGAGGGATGAAGGGGATAGAATACATATGATTTTTAGGGCAGTAAAACTTTTCTGTATGATGCTATACTGATGGATACACATAATTATACACTTGTCCAAATACAAAGACTGCACACTATGAGTGAACCCTAATTAAACAATGCACTCCAGGTAATAATGATGTGCCAAAGTAGGTTTATCAAAGATAACAAGTGTACCACTCTGGTGAGAGATGGTACACATGTGTGGAGGCCAGAAGTATAGAGGTTATTGCTATACCTTCCACTCAATTTTGCTGAGAATATAAAACTGCTCTAAGAATAAAGTATATTGAATAAAAATGGGCAAAAGATATGAAGAAACACCTTACCAAGGAAGATATACAGGTGTCAAGGAAGCACCTGTAAAGGTACTCAGTAGCATATATCATCAGAGAATTTCATATTAAAACAAGAATGAGATACCACTCACTGCACATCTATTAGAATGACAATAGTCCAAAACCCTGATGATACCAAATGCTAGCAAGGATGTGGAGCAATAGGAACGTTCATTCATTGCTGGTGGGATGGTGAAATGATACAGCCACTTTGGAAAATAGTTTGGTGATTACAAAACTAAGCATACTCTTACATTTGATACAGAAAATCATGCTCCTTGGTATTCATCTAAAGGAACTGAAAACTTATGGTCACAAAAACCCTGTACATAAATGTTTATAGCAACTTCATTCATAATTATCAAAACTTAAAAGTTCCAAAGATGTCCCTTAATAGGTAGATAAACAAGCTGTGGTACATCCGTACAATGAAATATTATTCAGCAATAAAAACGAAAGGTCCTATAAAGCCACAGAAAACATAGAGAAACCTTAAGAGGATATTGCTTTGTGAAAGAAGCCAACCTGAAAAGGCTACATACTGTATGGTTTCAACTACATGACATTCTGGAAAAGGCAAAACTATGGAGACATTAAAAGGATTAGTGGTTGTAGAAAGAGAAATTAAGGAAGTGATCTTATTTACAACTGCACCTAAAACAGTAAAATACTTAGGAATACCTATCCAAAGAGGTGAAAGACCTGTACTCTGAAAACTATAAAATACTGATGAAAGAAATTGAAGACGACACACAGAAATAGAAAGAGATTCCATGCTCATGGATTGGAAGAACAAATACTGCTAAAATGTCTGTACTACCCAAAGCAGTCTATGCATTTAATGCAATCCCTATCAAAATACCACCAGTGGTTTTTACAAAGCTAGAACAGGAACCTAGAATGTGTATGGAACCACAAAAGACCCCAAATAGCCCAAGCAACCTTGAAAAAAAAAGTAAAGCTGGAGGCATCACAATTCCAGACTTAAAGCTATATTACAAAGCTGTAGTCATCAAGACAGAGTGGTACTGGAACAAAAAGAGACATAGAGATCAATGGAACAGAGCAGAAAACCCATAAGGGAACCCACAATTATATGGTCAGTTAATCTTCGACGAAACAGGAAAGAATATCGATTGGCAAAAAGATAGTCTCTTCAACAAATGAGGTTGGGAAAACTGGACAGGAACATGCAAGAGAATGAACTGGAGCACTTCCTTACATCATACACAAAAATAAATTTAAAATGGATTAAAGACCTAAATATGAAACTTGTAGAAGAGAATAGACAGTAACCTCTTTGACATCGGCCATAGCAACTTCCTTCTATATAAGTCTCCTAAAGCAAGGGAAACAAAAGGAAAAATAAACTATCCGGACTTCATCAAAATAGAAAACTTCTGCACTGTGAAGGAAATAACCAACAACACTGAAAGGCAACATACTGAATGGGAGAAGACATTTGCAAATGACATGTCTGATAAAGCGTTAGTATCCAAAATCTTTAAAGAACTTATCAAATCCAACACCCCCAAAATGAATAATCCAATTAACAAACAGAAGACACAAATAGACATTTTCCAAGGAAGACACATGGATGGCCAACAGACACATGAAAAGATGCTGATCATCAGGGAAATACAAATCAAAACTACAATGAGATATCACCTCATACCTGGCAGAATGGCTAAAATCAACACAAGAAACAACAGGTGTTGGTGAAGATGTGGAGAAAGGGGAACCCTCTTGCACTGTTGGTGGGAATGCAAACTGGTGCAGCCACTGTGGAAAACATTATGGAGCTTCCTCAAAAAGTTAAAAATAGAACTACCCTATGATCCAGCAATTGCACTATTAGGTATTTACCCAAAGAATACAAAAATACTGATTCGAAGGGATACATGCATTGTAAAGTTTATAGCAGCATTATCTACAATAGCCAAAGCATGGAATCAGCCCAAGTGTCTATCAGCTGATGAATGGATAAAGAAGATGTGGTACGTGTACACACACACACACACACACACACACACACACACACACGAATATTACTCAGCCATCAAAAAGAATGAAATCTTGCCATTTTCAATGATGTGGATGGAGCTACAGAGTATTATGCTAAGCAAAATAAGTCAGTCTGAGAAAGACAATACCATATGATTTCACTCATGTGTAGTTTAAGAAACAAAACAAATGAGGAAAGGGAAAAAAAAGAGAAAGGCAGACCAAGAACTAGACTCTTAACTAGAGAGAGCTAATAGTTACCAGAGCGGAGGTGAGTAGGGGGATGGGTGAAATAGGTAATGGGGATTATGGGGTGCACTTGTTGGGATGAGCACCAGGTGTATGGAAGTGTTAAGTCACTAAACTCTACACCCAAAACTAATATTACAGTGTATGTTAACCAACTGTAATTCAAATAAAAAGTTAAAATAAAAATAAGATCAGTGGTTGCCAGAGGTTTGGGGGGAGAGAGGGAAAGATGAATAGGTAGAACACAGCAGATCTATAGAGCAGTGAAACTGTTCTGTAGGATACTGTAATGGTGGACACATGTCATCATATATTTGTCAAAACTCATGCCACGTACAACACGGAGTGAATGCTAACGTAAACTGTGGGCTTTAGTGAATAAAAACATAGTAATACTGGCCCATCAATTATAGCAAATGTACCATATATGATACAAGATATTAAAAATAGGAGAACCTGTTGGGGAGGGATGAGGGAGTATACGGAACTCTCTCCACTTAGCGCTCGATTTTTGCGTAAACTAAAAAATGCACTAAAAATAAAGCCATTACTTCTTGAAAAAGACATTAATGACTTATCTGACAAACAACTGAACAGCAACTTAAATCTGTTATTCAGGTGAAAGTCCTTAATAGGCCACTTTCAAAACTAAAGGAAATGCTTAGCTGACGACTACAGAAAAACACACTTTCTGCAAAACAGCCTGATTATTGCTCACTCCTGTTTCATAAATCCAGAGGGCTTTTTACCACCATGAAAGGTAAGTGATGTCAATTATTTCGAACTTATCTCACATCTCCTGGTGTCACCCCCAAACCATTTTAAGAAGAATTGATTCAAATACTAAAAATATTGGTAGAAAATTTATCCAAGAATCTCTACAGGTGAACCAATCTTGCCATATTGGCAATTACTGTAAGCCAGAAATAAAGGTTAACATTAAATCAGTGCTCAAAGTCTTAGCTTCCAGGCCCATTTAAACATTTTCAAATGGACTTCCATTGACTTTATCATAACTTGAAATGTGTCTTAAAATTGTTTATATAATTGTGGTTGAATTAAAGTTTTCCATAGCTTTTCATTATTTACTTGAATATTATTTCAAACAGAATTCAGAGTTTCTTCCTGTTTATTTCACTGTCCTCACTATTGGTGAGATAGAAGCATATTACTCTTCAGTATTATCTTTTTAAAATTATGGTCTTATGAAGCCAGATTGGGCACCTCTCATTGTGGTGATATAATCAATAAAGATAGCTTTTTGTATAGTTATTAACTGAAGCATTTCTTTAATATTTTATTGTGGAAAAATATACATAAAATTTGAATGATTTTTAAATGTATAGTTCAGCGGCATTAAACTATTCACATTGTGTATGATCACCATCACCAGCATCCATCTCCAGAACTCTTTCATCCCAAATGGAGACTCTGTTCCCATTAAATAATAACTCCCCATTCCTCCCTCCCCCAGGCCCTATAACCACTATTCTAGTTGTTTCTATAACTGACTCTTCTAGGTCTCTTTTTTGCTATCAGCTTGCTAAGTGTTTGCCAATATTGTTGAATTTTTTGGAAAACCAATTTTCATTTTCATTTTTTTTCTTCTATTGGGGGTTTTTCTATTCTCTATTTCAATTACCTCTGCCTTCATCTTTATTTCCTTCCTTCTGCTAATTCAGGATTTGATTTTCCTTCTTTTTCTAGTCCTTTGAGGTATAAAGTGGGACTGCTGATCTGCAACCTTGGTTCTATTTTAATGCAGGAGTTCACACTATTAATGACCCTATTAGTACTGCTTTTGTAATATCCCATTTTGGTCTGTTGTGTTTTGTTTTCATCTCTCTCCAGCTAGTTTCTAATTTCTGCTCTTGAGTTTCTTGGTGAATTTTTCCACTGCAGTTATTGTATTCTTCAGCTCCAGAATTTGTTTTGTTCTTTTTCAGTTTTTATCCCTCGGTGATATTTTCATTTTGTTTATGTATCATTTTCCTTGATTTGTTGTTTATCTGTGTTCTCTTTTATATCATTTTGCATCTATCTTTAAAATGATTACATTGGATTCTTTGTTGGGTAATTCATAAATTTGCATTTCTTCAGTGGTGGTTTCAGGAGATGAATTTTGTTCCTTTGACCCATGGTTTCCTGGTTTCTTGGCATATCTTGTGAATTTTAGCTGAAATTTGGACTTTTGGATAAACAGCTACCTTTGCTAATCTTTATTTTCTTCATGAAGGGTAAGATCTTCGGCAATCCACCTGCTAGAGATCCTGGGGACCTCTCCAAACTTTGGTGGGGATATAGTTTCTCTGAGTTGGTGTATGTATTTTCTCAGTAAAAGAGGTGATGAATCTAAGAGACTGTGGACTCTGAGAAACAAGCTGAGGGTTATGGAGGGGAGGAGGGAGGGGGGATGGGTGAGCCTGGTGATGGGTATTAAGGAAGGCACGTATTGCATGGAGCACTGGGTGTGGTGCATAAACAATGAATCTTGGATCACTGAAAAAATAAAGTAAAAAAAAAAGGTGTTTGCCTGCTTCTTCTGTGGAGCCTGTAAACTCTTGCTCCCCCTGGTGTTTCTCTGAGATGCTACAATATCCTTGTTGGCAGGAAGTTGGAATGTTTGCCTTGTTTCTCAGTGCCCTCAACATGGCCCCAAAATTGCCATTCCCATTAGGGCTCTAAATCACACCAGATGGAAAACAATCCTTCAGGCCATCCCCTGAAAGCCAGAATGTAATACCCACGGTCCATTCATCTTCCTTTCGGAGGGAAAGCAGACTTAGGAATCTTCTGATCATGCCACACTGGGCCAGGGATGCGGAGTGACTGGGGCAGGAAAAATGCCATAGATTTGCCTGATCACTCTACTGTATCTCTTCTTGGCTTTGTGCGTCTGGGTGCTGCAGTCTCTTATTTGGTTTTTCACAATGGCGATTTGATCTATATGTTATTATCTCCATGGAGAACAAGGGCCCAGGGATTTCTATTCTGCTACCTGGCTAATGTAACCCTGATAATTCTCATCTTCAAATCATGTCTCTTTTGGGGGAATTTTCTTGAGTTTTATTGCACCACCAATCACATCTCTTAAGGAGAAAAGTTCCCTGATGCAAAATTCTAACCTTTATAGTGTTCTCTGAGCATTCCTTAGACCGTAAATGAGGGGTTCCAGCAATGGGTTGAGGAGGATGTAAAATAGGGTAAGGATTTTCTGCTCCTCCTCACTTTGGAACCAAATAAACCATTATGGCTATGCCAAGGTAGAATCCAACAACACAGAAATGGGAGGAGTAGGTGAAAAGGCTTTTCTGTGCCTCTCCTTTGTTTGGATCTTCAGGATGGCCCAGGTGATGCACATGTAGGAGACCAACATCAAGGAAAGGGGCCCAACTAAGATAAACACACCACCAGTAAAGACAAAAACTTCACCGATCCAAGTATCACCACAGGCCACTTTGAGGACAGATAGGACTTCACAGAAGTGGTCACCCCCTAGGGCCCACAGACGGTCAACTTTAAAAAGAGAATTAGAGGCACTAGGACCAGGGAAAACCCACATGCCCAAGTAGTGACGACCATGATCATGCACACTCTCCAGTTCATGATGACAGTGTACTGGAGTGGATGCCAGATTGCCACAAACCAGTCATAGACCATCACAATGAAAATCAGGCACTCTGTTCCATCAAAAGTCACAAACAAAATTATCTGCATAGTGCAAGAGACAAGAGGATATTTTTGTGTATCACTGGGTTTTCTAGCATACTGGGCAAATTTCTGGAAGCATAGCATATGTCAGTGATAGCCAAATGAGAAAGGAAGAAATACATGGGGGAGTGCACTCTGAGGTCTAGCCAAATGAGTCCCAAGATCATGCCATTTGCCAGCAGGCTGAAGATATGTAATGGGGAGAAGATACAGAAGAGAGCACTTCAATGTCTTCACTAAGCTGGAATCCCACTAGGACGAATCCTGTGATCCATAATTGGTTGCTCCCGTTGCTTGATGATAGTTTATAAAGGACTGAAGTGGGATAGAAAGGTCAGAGCTGGATATCAATGAAAATTGAAGTTATTTACCTAAAAATGAACTCAGAGGAAGCTTGTATGTTTGTCCCTACTCGACTTTCTCTCTCCAATTTTTTTAGTTTAAAATTTTTATGCTGAAGTAATTCAAACTTTCAGATCAGTATCCCAAAATTAACACAATACTACTATATATATTTTACCAAATTGCTTTTTTAAAAATTTTTATTTGTTCGACACAGAGAGTGAGAGAGCACAGCAGGGGGAGAGGGAGGGGCAGAGGGAGAGGGCGAAGAAGGCTCCCCGCTGGGATCATGCCCTGAACCAAAGGCAGACACTTAACCGACTGAGTCGCCCAGGCACCCCTACCACATTGTTTTAAAGTTTACTTTATCATTTCTTTTTTTCTACATACACATTGATTTTTTTCTGTACCACATAAGAGTAAGATGCAGCCACAATGCCATTTGTCCTTAAACTATTATTTTTTTCTAAGAACAAGATTCATTAATCTATCCTCAGGATAATTAAATAAAATCAGGAGATATAACATTAACCTGATTCTCTAGACACAGCATTTTCTGCCCCTCTGCTCCAAGATGTAATCCAATATCACATATTTTATCTCCTCTAATCTGAAATAATCACTCAGACTTTACCTTGATATTTTTGAAAAGCATAGACAAAAGACAGACCACTTGTTTTATATGTCTCTCAATTTGGGTTTTCCATCGATTGCCCGTTTTTTAGTTCAAAATACACAGAACTGAGAAAGAACAGATTCCAAAGTCAAGGTGTATCTCTATCATGAGAGGGTGTGATGTGTGTAATTACAAAAGGACTGTAATAACCATAAGCAAAAATTGTATCAAATAATTATCAGATAATGTATCAAAATGCTTTACAAGGAATATATATGTTTAATCTAATCAATGTACAGCCAGGGTGACTCAAGTTTAAGTAAACTAAGTCAGCTGTTCCCTAATTTTTAGTTCAGGGACTCTGAGACCCTCCAAAATTGTCCATGAGGTCAAAATTATTTTCCTAATAATCTAAAATATGACTTTTTCTACCCTCATTCACTCATGAGGGTATAATGGAGTTTTTCAAAGGCTACATGACACTTACTATTTTAAGACTGGATATAGAAGCAAATATGAAAATCTAGCTGTCCTTGATAAACATTAAAGAATTTTACAGAAACTATAAAACAATGCCATCTCTCTACTCATTTTAAAAACATATTATATGATGCAATTATCTTTTAAGTGATTTAAATGTTTTAAAATTATTTTAAATTCTAATATGACAAATGCCAACACATACCCACATAAATAAAATCTCTTTGGGTCCTCAGGGATATTTACAATTGTGAAATTATCTTAAAACCAGACAAGTAAAAGGACCATTGCAGTAAAGAACCACCAACAATCAGCCTGGGCCAGAGCTGCAGTCAAATGATGTCTATTTCAAAGCATGTTAGTTTTGGTTTTGGTTTTGTTCTTATTGCTGCCATAACAAATTAGTGCAAATGTAGCAGTTTAAAACAACACTATTTATCTCACAGTTTCCATGAGTTGGAGGTCCCTGATACAGATCATCAGGATTCTCTGCACAGGTCTCTTGGACCTCCCAGAGGGGGCTGCCTTGGTTTGCAGTTTTCACGTGAAACCCAACCCCTGTGACTGAAAATGGAAAAAAGTAGGAGAGGGTTCATCTATGGTTTTTCTCATGGTTCTTTTCTTATTCCTAGATTCTGGAGTCATTTTCTCCTTTTTTCATCATTAAAGGGTGTTGAATTTTGTCAAAACTTTTTCTCATTAGATGAATATGTGTTTTTTCTATTCATTGTACAAATAAAACATATTACATTGATTGAGTTTTGTACGTGGAACTAAGGCTGCCTTCTAGGAATACCCTCTTCCCCCTGACTATACTGTATGATGTCATTAATATGGTCCTAGATCCAGATTCTGATTATTGGGAATTTTTACCTATTTATATAGAGATTCAGTTTTCTTGTTTTGTAGGGTCTTTGTCTGACTTTTTAAAGAGTAATACTGGCCTCATAGAATAAGTTAGGAAGTGTTCCCTCCTCTTCAATACTTCAGAAAAGTTTATGAAAAATCTTTTGTTTTGTTTTGTTTAAACAGTGGTAGAATTCACCAATGAAAAAACATCTGGTCCAGACTTTCATCACTGGGAAGTTTTTAATTACTGATTCAAACTCTTTACTAGTTATGGATCTGTCAGATTTTCTATTTCTTAATGTGGAGTCTTCATAGGTTGTGTGTTTTTCGGAATTTGCCCATTTCATCAGGTTATGCAATTTTCATGATACTCTCTTTTTTAAAGATTTGAGAGAGAGAGAGAGAGAGAGAGAGAGAGAGAGTGCACCAGCGGGGGTGGGGGTGGGGGCTCAGAGGGAGCGTGAGAAAGTCTCAAGCAGATTCCCCACTGAGCGAGGAGACTGATGCAGGGCTCAATCTCATAACCCCAAGATCAAGACCTGAGCCAAAATCAAGAGTCGACGCCTAACTGACTGAACCATCCAGATGCCCCTCACGGCATTCTTATATTACTTTTTATTTCTATAACATCAATAGTAATCTCCTCACAATCATTTCTGATTTTAAAAATTTCATTTTTCATTAATCTACCTAAAAATTTTATTGATATTTTCAAAGAACTAAATTCTGATTTCATTGATTTTCTCTTTTTCCTATTCTCTGCTTCACTTATCTCAACTTTAGACTTTTATTCTTTCTTCTAGCTTTGTCTTTAGTTTGCTCTTCTTTCTCTAGGTTCCTCAAGATATGATATTAGGTTATATTAGAAACTTCTTTTTTAATACAAGAGTTTATAGCTATAAATTTCCTTTGGATCTCTATGGATCCTATAAATTTTGATGTATTCTGTTTTTGTTTTGAATAGTTTCAAGGTATATTCTAATTTCTGTTGTATTTTCTTCTTTGAACAATTGGTTGTTAAAGAGCATGTTCTCTAATTTCCATATAATTATGATTTTGCTTTTCTATTATTGGTTTCTAGTTTTATTCTATTATGATCAGAAAAGATGCTTTGCAAAATTTCAATCTTTTTAATTTATTTAAACTTGCTTTTGCTTTACATATATTTCTACATGAATATTCATAAGATTATAATAACATTTTCCTAACATCCCAGTGGGGGAAAATCTTATGAAAGAAGATTGAAACAAGGGCTTATCTTTTTGCTTGACAATACATTCCATGTAACTACACAAGTATTTATTGTGGGCACTTCTATAAATAGTTTTTAAAATGTATGATTTACCTATTTCTAGAAAAACTAAGTTTTTGGGAAGCTTACTTGACAAAAATAATCTGGGCTATTTCTCTTTATAAAATCAATTTCTAGAAATAAAAAATGAGAGTCATAAGCACATTCCCCAAAATTTGTGATCAATACTGATTTCAAAATCTATGAACATCAGTTTAACACTGTTCAGTTATTATAAGAAGGAAGTGGTAAAATTAGAATTTTTTAAATTGCAATGTAATATATTCTGACAATCAAATATTTTGGTGCTAGAATACCCAGAATTCTACAAATAGCTTTCATATTTATAAGCATAAAAATCATCACGTCAAGTTTCTCTCTATGTTCAAAATTCCCTGTCATCTGTGAATATCTTCTCCCATTAATTAAATAAATATAAATATTGATTCTACTTAAATATCTATCTTAATTTGGGTTCCTCCAGAAGCCCACCCTGAGACAATTATTCATCTAAGGTGATTTTTAGAAGGTAATCCTAGGAAATACGGGTGGAGGTATGGGTAAGGGGGAGAACCAAGAAAAGCCAGTCCCTGAAGGGTAGGTGATCATGTAGGCCAAAACTCTGGTAACAGAAGCTTGAGTCAAATGGGAAAATCTTGGAGGCAGTATAGAATATACATCTTTGTGTGAAGCTACCTGGAGGACAAGGAGGCTGAATTTCTTTGAAGCTGAACTGATACACTAAGAAGAATCAGTTATTGATTGAAAGCCTTGGGGTAGATGCACCAAGCATTAGGGCTGTCTTTCCCAGCCCAGTGGGCTAGAAAAGTGGCTCTGGAGGTCAGGGAAAGTGATCAGCTGGCACTTGGAAGTCAGACCCATGTACACTGAAGGAGGAAGACAAGGTATTATGGATGGGACACCCACAGCACCAGGTACACAATCCATGCAAAACTGTGTGATCAATACGAATGCCATGAAGTGTTTCTCTGATTTCAGAATCTATGAACATCAATTAACATGATTTAGTTTGTCTTTATTATACAAATAAAATGGTATAAATGAGGATTTTAAAAATTATAGTGTATCAATATCCAAAATCTGATTGGACATCAGGCAGGGAAATAGGCATGATTTTCTGGTTCTAAATTGAATGAGATTAATAATTATGAAAAGACAAATATATAGATTTAATGATTTAAAAAATATATTAGCATAGATATGTATCCATAATTAAGTAAAAACACAGTTTTTTAATTTCAAAAGTTGGTTTTACTTATAGTCAAGCTCCTAGCCTCCATTATGTGTCTCATACCTAAAGAATTTCATAAAATTTCTGTTTGGATAAATTTATGGGATACTATCTAATTTTAGCTCCTATAATTCATCATAAATGAGAAAAATATTTCTGCATATTCAGTACCTGTTGAGAATGTCGTGGCAAATCTGTGTAAATGAATTAAAGTTTCCAGTTTATCACATGAAAACAAATTAACAATTAGGAGGGCACATTAGGAGGGTGTACAGATTATATATAATGTTCATTTGCAGGGACAGGAAGGAAGGGAGTCATCCTTCAAAAGCTGAAACTGCAGAAATATCTAATTTTTATAGCATTGCCATTGGGGTAAAACAAATATACTGATTTCAGATATGAGCCCTAAATAAAAAATCGAGTGGCAAATTCAGCATATTGTAGGCACTGATTTACAATTAACTTCTTCTACACAAATCTCTGGTGTTGTATACCAGGGAGAAGAGGCCAGTGGTTTCCCTATTTAATGATAGCTTACAAGTCCCTCAAGCAATATTGAGTCAGTTAACTAGTTAAAATGATTATAAGGCTTTCATCCAATTTCAGTGCCTATCTTTGACATCCTAAGTTTAGGTAATAATATTACAATTAATGTCGTTAAACCTTTAAATGTTACTAAAGTCAGCCCAACCATTAAAAGCCTCCGCGGTGGCTGCTGCTTTAATTGCTAGTTCTGGTCTGCCCCGGTGTCCTCAGTTGGGACTGCTTGGGGCCTCAGCTACTTAGTTTAATGTAGAATCCCTTCCATACAAATCCGTAAATTTATACATAAATCCAAATTATAGCTTTTCCCCTCTTACTAATAGTACCCTGACGACACTGCTTGATTCTTTAGCTTTCAGAGCAGACTGGGACTTTCAAATGGCTATCCTTCTTCATTGTCTCTCTCCAATGCTCCCAATTTTCTGCTATTAGCATCTAAGTCCAGCTCTCAAAAGATTCAATTGCTCCAAAATTCATTGCATGTTTCAGGCATGTTGTCTTCATAGATTAAAAGAATACATTTGTCACACTGTCTACTATGTAAGAATCTACGTTACAGGAGATTCAGTTAATGTATTTAAAGGTCTACATAAGGGGCGCCTGGGTGGCTCAGTTGGTTAAGCCACTGCCTTCAGCTCAGGTCATGATCCCAGGGTCCTACGTTCAAGTTCCACTTTGGGCTCCTTGCTCAGCAGGGAGCCTGCTTCTCCCTCCCCCTTTGCCTGCCTCTCTGCCTACTTGTGCTCTCTCTCTCTGTCAAATAAATAAATAAAATCTTTTAAAAAAATAAAGGTCTAGGGGTGCCTGGGTGGCTCAGTGGGTTAAGCCACTGCCTTCGGCTCAGGTCATGATCTCAGTGTCCTGGGATTGAGCCCAGGTCGGGCTCTCTGCTCAGCAGGGAGCCTGCTTCCTCCTCCCTCTCTGCCTACCTCTCTTGCCTACTTGTGATCTCTCTCTCCGTGTCAAATAAATAAATAAAAATCTTTAAAAATAAATAAATAAAGGTCTATATAATTTTAATGTTTATTTAAAATATTTAGTAAAAAAATAAACAGCATGAATAATTATGATATTATAAAATGATCACTGGAGGGCTTTATCTTTATTTTTTAAGATTTTATTTATTTATTTGTCAGAGAGAAATCACAAGTAAGCAGAGGCAGGCAGAGGCAGAGGGAGAAGCAGGCTCCCCACTGAGCAGAGAGCCCGATGCGGGACTCGATCCCAGGACCCTGGCGAAGGCAGAGGCTTAACCCACTAAGCCACCCAGGCGTCCTGGGCTTTATCTTTAATAATTAATTTTCCTAGAACTTCTTCCACCCTCCCTCATGTCTATAGAGAACTGATCACTGCTTTCCCTGACTTGTTGCAGAAGTGAAACCTTAGAGGTTCTAACGCCTCGTACCACCTTGGTGGACTCTGATGGCTTATAAACTCAGTAGGTGCTACCTAGAATGTCTTTCCAGTAATTTCCTGTGAGCAGATCATCAGTGGTCTCCTTTTACAGAGCAAAAGTTGGGTTAACATCAGTATAAAAACCCTTTAGCTTAATAAGTAGTAACTTGAATCTCAAGTGTAAGAATGTTGACAATCCAGACAAAAATAACCACATTATTGCAGTTTAGAGGAAGGTGTTACATTTATGCCTCATCCCAACATTATAAGCTCTGTCAGGATTTTCCTTGATTTTCTTTTTGTTTCTTGTAAAATTTAAAAAATATATATATTTTTTCATTTATTATTTTTTAAAAAGGGGCTTAAAAATATAAAAAGCATAAAAAGCAAAGGTATTTACTGAATATGTTGCCAGGTACAAACACATGTGAATCAGAGAAATTGTTTCTGTAGTGAGGACATTCTACCATATTTTCACCAGCTAGCACTTTCCCCCCAAATCTGGTATGTGACAATGGTGGTCACATTATTCCACTCTAGGATGTGACAAAGGGTTTCCATAGGTTAAGGACCATGAAATAAAAGCCAAGGGGGCTGCTCTTCTGGCACCTGTACCAGTTTCAGTGCTGCAAGAAGGAATTATGGAATCTATCCAAGAGCTATAGGATTTCTTCCTGCCACTTATTAATATCTCCCTTCTGGGCAGCCAAGTAAAGGACCCGGATCTTCCTTATTTCCCTGACCAGAGAAGATTTCTAGGATGCAGTAGGAACACCTGGTTCTCACTGGGGGAAGAAATGAAATACAGGTCAAGGACAAATGACATAACACCTCTGAGTTCACCGTTATTTGTAATGTGAGATAAGAGGATCAGATGGCTCTGACGCCCCTTTCAGCGTGAGCCAGGGACAGCTAGTGCCACCAGCCCCTTCCCATGTATGACCGGAGTGGGATTAAGAAGAGTCAGACAGCTGTCATCATGGTTAGCAGATACTGCTCTGAGTCTCCCAATGCAGTGGGGAAAAGTGGGTCTTCACAAAAGTGGCCTTTTCTCCTTCCTAAACCTGATAATTTCTGCCAGCAATCTGTCCTGCTTTCCCATAAACTATTAACCAATATATAAATAATGACTTAGACAAACAGAAGTACTATTTCCTGTATTTCTCAAATTGGGCTTTGATGTACAGGAAAACATAGAGATGGGAAAGGCTGGAACTGAGTCACCTGTTCTCTGAAGCAGTTTTGGGGAATGAGGTGTTCCAGATACTCTTTCTGCCCTGATCACTAAGATAGGACCCAGGGGTGCTCAGGAGGCTTCTAGACCTGAGGGCTTTATACTCTGATCACCTAGAACTAACCTATTCCCCAGAGACGTACCTATGGAAATGACAAAGTATCTTCCTACTATTCGGTTTCTTCCCTATGATGGTTGTCTGTACTAAAGAGGATCTTGGTATAAAAATTTCACAGATAAGTCATACTTTATTATGTCACCTAGTACAATCCCCAAGGACATGAATGTATTGTGTACTTAATCTTGAAATTTCCTGCCTCCATATTCTACTTTTGGAAAACTTCATGATGCATGTAATCCCTGTGGTGTTTGTTAAGGCAGCCTCAAAAGGATTATATTTTCTGTAGGGAATGCACAATCTCTCCCTGCTGAAAAGTGTTAATGTGAATTATCAGGAATTTCTATTGCAAATATTAATTTTTATTGGGGAAACTCATGGAGATTGAATCCCATTCCCTCAGTGCTTTCATATCTTCTTTGATTTCAAAGCTACTGCCCAAGTATTTGAACCATTTCTAAAACATTTCTCCCCCAAATATACATTCTACATTAGAGAGGCCATGTGCCCCCTCTGAGCATTTAAATGTAAATTAAGATGATAAATGCCTTTGCTAGCATCCACACATCTAGAGGGAAACACATAGTCATAATGACTCAGATCCCTTTAAATTCATGACTATTCACATCAGTTTGGTCCTCACCCACCAGAACTCATCCTGTTTCCCTAGCTGACTCTCTAAGAGGATTTTTCCCCCTATATCTTCTCTCTTTAAACCTCCCAGGAGTCCTTCTACACACAGTCCCAGCTACTAACCAAGAATCACTGAGAACACAGAAGCTATCAGATGATAATTCACAACCTTAACTAAAACATTGACCAGGATCCTGGATCTGCATTCATTCCCAACTCCTCTGCTGTTATTGTGAAGTTACTGGTTTTGACCCTCGTGAAGGACAGCCTGCCACTTAGGCTGTGAATCCCATCCCTCCTGCCTACTCAAGAACTTCTCTCCAGCAATTTGTCTCAAATGTCTTTGCTCCTATTCCCTTGAACACATCCAGTCAACATGCGAAACTCTTTTTCTCAAAGATACTCATTATCTTGACTTTGCTAAACCCAATGACCAGTTAGTTCTCTGTGCTCATCTGACTTGACCTGCCAGCACCATTTAACTCAGTCCACAATGCTCTCTCTTTGAAACACTCCTTTCCCTCCACTCTCATGATGTTTTGCTCCCCCTGTGGTCCTTCCACCTTCCTGGTTGCTCCTTCTCTGGCTCCTTGGTGGGTTTCTCCTCATTTCCCCAACCTATGAACACTGGCATTTTTCAAGGTTTATTCTTTGTATCTATTTTTCTGTCCACTTTCTACGGGACCTCATCAGTCCCAAGGATTTCACAGCATTTTACATGCTGATAACACTTAAATTAGTATGTCCCACCAGGCCTCTTCCCAAATGCAGTGTTCCAGAATGAATGTTAGCCTAGTGCACTTCAGTGTGAATCAGCAGTGCCCACTGACCACCTATCTCAAGAGAATAAATCCAACACATTTAAAGAGACTTACAAGACTCCAGTTATAAGCTTCCTTCTCATGCCTTCCCTCTGTTGTTGTTGAGAGTGCCTGCTTTATATGGAGACTGTTCTGCAGTACACATGTAGAAATGCCTTCTGTTCTCCCTTCCCTTCTTCTAGCTGTCTTTGGTGATTGGTATCAGTTTATATATAATTTTGTACTGCTAACTAAACATTGAAAATGTACACTGTGTTCTCAGATGTTGACGAAATTTAGTCTTAATTCCACAATTCTATAATGAGGGTGTAAGAGTATAGGATTCATGGTCCACCTAGGCTTTAACCCCAACATCAACATTTAGACTATAACTGCTATTTTTTTTTTTTTGGTACACCTGTTCCTCCATTACTGGCTCCTTTTTTTTTGTGAGGAAATATGTTTTAGTGGACTGTTTTAATTCCCTTGTCTTTTGTTTTATAGGAGTTATTTTCATAGTTTTTGCCCTGGCAATTACAATTAACATCTGAGTTTGGGGTGCCTGTGTGGCTCAGTTGGTTCAGCATCTGACTCTTGATTTTGGCTCAGGTTGTGATATCAGGTTTATGAGATTGAGCCCCATGTCAGGCTCCTCACTTCACAGGAATCCTGCTTGAGATTCTCTCTCTACCCCTCTCCCTAAAATAAATAGATACATATTTTAAAAAAAAAAAAAACCTAGCATCTGAATCCATAATAATCTGGTCTATATTAATATCAACTATTCTAACCATTTACAAAAACTGCTCATATCTAGCAGTTTTCCCTTGTACTATATTATTGTACAAATTATATCTTAAAATATGTCTACTAACACATATTTTAAAATTTTATGTATGTACTTGCCTTTTAAGTTCTTTTTCTTTGAATTTGTCCTATTTGATATTTGTTAATATCCTTGAAAGTGTATATTAATGCTCTTTCACAAATTTGAGAAGATTTTTGATACTATTACTTAAAATACTTTGTCTTCTGGTGTTTGTCTCTTCTCTTCCTGGGACTCCTATTATGTATATGTCAGTACACTTGTTACTCTTACTGACCACTGCTTTTTTTTTTTTTAAAGATTTTATTTATTTATTTCACAGAGGGAGAGAGATCACAAGGAGGCAGAGAGGCAGGCAGAGAGAGAGAGGGGGAAGCAGGCTCCGTGCTGAGCAGGGAGCCCGATGCGGGCCTCGATCCCAGGACCCTGAGATCATGACCTGAGCCGAAAGCAGAGGCTTTAACCCACTGAGCCACCCAGGCGCCCCCACTGCTTATTTTTTGTTAAAGTATATTTTGTGTCTGTGCAGAGATAACATACTATTTCTTACACTACATAAGCTAGATAGACATGAAGAACCTTTTCCAGCCTTTCATATCACATACTCCTGTATAGGAGCCTGAGAACTCAGTTCTGATTCTAATGAACCAGGATTGTGCCAAACTGACCTGCACCTATACAACTGTATCTGGTGTTTATGACATAAAGTTGGGGAAGATTTAGCATGGAGGTGATTCCCTTTTACTCTTGAATTCAAGCTGCTCATCATCAACCTGATTTGCTGATTAAAAAATACACACACACACACACACACACACACACACACACACAATTTGTTCACATGATGGCATTTATGTCCCCATGGTTTTAATTAAAATTTAAGGTAAATTATGATTCCCTGCACCTTCTGAAGGATCTCAGAGAAATGCAAGGCTTGAGCAACTTAAGGAATCGTGATATTGTGACTTTATAAAGTGAGAGTTAAACTAGAAATATCTAAAATATTTTTGGTTTTCAGAGGGAGGCAAGATGGCAGAAGAGTAGAGGACCTCGTTTCATTTGATCCCTTGAATTTAGTGAGATAACTGTCGAATAATTCTAAACACCTATGAATTCAACCTGAGATGTAAAAAAAGAATTGCTGGAATTCTACAAATAGAAAAGTGGCCACTTTTTGTAAGGTAGGAAGTGCAAAGACGTGAAACTGAAGGGTTATATTGGAGGATAATGGCGGGGGCAGGGGGACAGCACCTCAGTAAACCAGCTACTGGAAAGTGACATAGCCCTGGAGCACAAAACTAGAACTTTCAGAAGTCTGTTCCAGTGAGAGATGTCCCTGACTGAAAGGTGCTCAGGTGGCAAAGTGGCGCAGAATCCTAGTTGGGACAGTGTGGTCTCAGGGTCCCTGGAGTCATGGAAAGAATAGGGGTGCCTGAGCCAGCAGAGCTCCCCAGCATTAGAGCAGGGAAACTGGCTAGGATCGGTAAGTCCAGGAGTGGGTTCTCAGCCTGGTTTTCCATAAACCATGGACCCCAGCATGATCGGAAAACCTCTCCCTGTTCGGGGGCCCTATAAGCTACACACCTGGGGTGACCCTTCTCCCTCCCCCAGGGGAATGGCACAGGTGCACACCACAACAGTTTGCAGGGTTTGGAGCAACAAAAGTGAAGATTGCTTTTCCCTGAGAATTTACTTTCAGCTCTGGAGTTGGAGATCAGGGCTCATCCATTTTTATTTTCATTCTCTGAAGTGGTGCAGAAAGCCTTCAAAGAACGAAAGCCACACAGAAGAACTCAAAGCAGCTTACACTGAACCCAGGTCCCTGGCAAAGGGTGGTACAACTCTGCCCAGACAAAGACACCTGAGAATCAATGCAGCAGGCCCCTCCCCAAGAAGACCAGTTGTAACATCAGGGGAATACCAAGTTTACCAAGCACACAGAACTGCAAAACTCTAGCACTAGAGGAAAACAGTATATAGAATTTGATGTTTTTTTCTCATGATTCTTTAATCTTTCAGTTTATAATTTTCCTTCCCCCCCCCTTTTCAACTAGTTTTTTATTTATTTTTATTTATTTGTACTTTTTAAAAAGATTTTATTGATTTATTTGACAGAGAGATTACAAGTAGGCAGAGAGGCAGGCAGAGAGAGGAGGAAGCAGGCTCCCTGCTGAGCAGGGAGCCCAATGTGGGGCTCGATCCCAGGATCCTGAGATCATGACCTGAGCCAAAAGCAGAGGCTTTAACCCACTGAGCCACCCAGGTGCCCTCAACTAGTTTAATCAACTCTTTGTTTTTAAGTCCTTTTTAACTTTCATTTTTACACTTACATTTTATAGATATAATCTTCATTTTTTGCTTCCTTTCACTGTAATCAATTTTATTTTTGTATATATGTAAATTTTGCTTTCTTTACACTTTTGGGAGTTAGTATCTTCTAACAAACAGACCAAAATACACCCAGGATCCAGTGAATCACCGTGTTTTGTCCACCTGGGAGATTATATTCTCTCTTCTTTCCCTTTTTTTTCTTTTCTTTTTTGGTTTCTGAACTCTTTGTATTTGTCTAGTGTGTGTGGGTTGTAGTTGATATTTTTGATTTTGTTCTCTCATTCGTCCATTCTTCTCTGGGCAAAATGACTAGAAGGAGGAATTCACAACAAAGGAAAGAACCAGAGGTAATACTCTCTGCCACAGATCTAATCAATATGGATATAAGTAAAATGTTAGAGCTGGAATTCAGGATAATGATTATAAAATTACTAGCTGTGCTTGAAAAAAAAGCATAAAAGACAAAAGAGAATCTATTAGTGTGGAAAGAAAAATCTAATTAGGTTGAAATAAAAAATGCTTTAACTGAGATGCAGTCTAAGTTGGAAGCTCTAACAGCAAGAGTAAATGAGGCAGAAGAGAGTCAGTGACACAGAAGACAAGATAATGGAAAGGAATGAAGCTGAGGAAAAGAGAAAAACAACTAATGGACTATGAGGGTAGGCGTCAAGAAATCAGCAATACCATAAAGTGAAACAATATTAGAATTACTGGGGTCCCAAAGGAAGAAGAGAGGGACAAAATGTTTATTTGAGCAAATTATAGCTGAGAACTTCTGTAATCTGGGGAAGGAAACAGGCATTCAAGTGCAAGAGGTAGAGAGAATGTCTCCCCAAAATCAACAAAAAACAGATCAACACCCTGGCATAATAGTGAAACTTGCAAATTTCAGAGATAAAGAAAATCCTGAAAGCAGCTCGGGACAAGACCTCCTAAACCTACAATGGTAGGAACATACTGGCAATAGACCTATCCACAGAGACCCGGCAGGCCAGAAAGCACTGGCATGATATATTCAGGGTACTAAATGAGAAAAACAGGCAGCCAAGAATACTTTATCCAGCAAGGTTGTCATTCAGAATGGAAGGAGAGATAAAGAGCTTCCCGGACAAACAGAAACTAAAAGAATCTGTGATCACTAAACCAGTCCTGCAAGAAATAGTAAAAGGGATCCTGTAAGCAAAGAGAGAGTCCAAAAGTAACACGGACCAGAAAGAAACAATCTACAGGAACAGGGACTTGTATAGACAGGTAATACAATGGCACTAAATTAATATCTGTAAATAGTTACTCTGAATGTAAATGGGCCAAATGCTCTAATCAAAAGACAGAGGATATCAGATTGGATAAAAAAAAAAAGCAAGACCCATCCATATGCTGTCTACAAGAGACTCATTTTCGACCTAAAGATACCTCCAGATTGAAAGTGAGGGGGTGAAGAACAATTTATCATGCCAAAAGACTTCAAAAGAAAGCTGCAGTAGCAATCCTCATATCAGACAAATTAGATTCTAAACCAAAGACTATAATAAGAGATGAGGAAGGATACTATATCATAATTAAAAGGGTGTATCCAACAAGAGAATCTAACAATGGTAAATATTTATGCCCCTAACTTTGGAGCAGCCAATCACATCCACCAATTAATAACCAAATCAGAGAAACACATTGATGATAATAATACAAAAATAATAGGGGACTTCAACACCCCACTCACAGCAATGGACAGATCATCCAAGCAGATCAACAAGGAAACTAGGGCTTTGAATTGATACACTGGACCACATGGATTTCACAGATATAATCAGAACATTCCATCCTAAAGCTACAGAATACACATTCTTCTCAAGTGCACATAGAACAGTCTCCAGAATAGATCACATCCTGGGTCACAAATCAGATCTCAACTGATACCAAGTGATTCATATTATTCCCTGCATATTTTCAGACCACAATGCTTTGAAACTTGAACTCAATCACAAGAGGAAATTTGGAAGGAATTCAAATACTTGGAGGTTAAAGACCATCCCACTAAAGAATGAATGGGTCAACTAGGAATTTAAAGAAGAATTTAAAAATTCATGGAAACGAAAAGGAAAACACAACATTTCAAAACCTCCGAGATACAGCAAAGGCAGTCCTAAGAGGGAAGGACATAGAAATACATGCCTTTCTCAAAAAATTAGAAAATTCTCAAAATACATAAGCTAACCTTACACCTAAAGAAGCTGGAGAAAGAATATCAAATAAAGCCTAATCCAGTCAGGGGAAGAGAAATAATAAATATTAGAGCAGAAGTCTATGAAATAGAAACCAAAAGAATAGAACATATCAATGAAACTAGAAGCTGATTCTTTGAAAGAATAAATAAGATCAATAAACCCCTAGCCAGACTTATCAAAAGAGAAAGGACCCAAATTAATAAAATCAAGAGCAAAAGAGGAGATATCACAACCAACACCAAGGAAATACAAACAATTTTAAGAATATATTAGAGCAATTATATTCCAAAATATTAGGCAATCTGGAAGAAATGGATGCATTCCTGGAAACATAAACTATCAAAACTGAAACAGAAAGAAATAGAAAACTGACTCATAACCAGCAAGGAAACTGAAGCAGTAATCAAAAATCTCCCAACAGAGTCCAGGGCCAGATGACTTTCTAGGGGAATTTTACCAAACATTTAAAGAACAAATACCGATTCTTCTGATGCTGTTTCAAGAATTAGAGATGGAAGGAAAACTTCCAAACTCATTCTATGAGTCATTACCTTTATCCCAAAACCAGACAAAGACCCCAACAAAAAGGAGAATTAAAGACCATGAGAGATGCTTAACTCTAGGAAACAAACTGAGGGGTCCTGGAAAGGAGGTGGGTGAGGGGATAGGGTAATTGGGTGATGTGATGAATTACTGAACACTACATCTGAAACTAATGTACTATATGTTGGCTAATTGAATTTAAATAAGAAAAAAAAATAAAAATTTTTTGTGTTAGTAATACAAAGGACAGTCTTATTTTTCTGGGAGATCCCAATTGTAAGACTTTTATAATTAAGAAAGTTTTTATTCCCAAACTTGAAATAAATGAATTATTTGTCATTTTTTTATTACATGGTGGATAATTTTCCAATAGCTTCTTTAATGTAATAATTGATGATTGATTTCTATATGGCATTGTTAGCACTTGGTTTATTGACATTTCATTATGCCCATAACAACGAATTGCTCTCTTAAATCAATGAAAATCATACATAGCATGTAGATAGTTAATAGTCACAAAACAACCTGCTTAATATTTATTTCTCTGGTATATGAGTCCATATTTCCGATTAATCTTATCTTTTGGACTCAGGATTTTATTGCCCCTGTTCTTACCTACCTACTCATATAGACAGGGCAATAAAGCTGTAATTGTTCACTAGAACAGTTTGATGCTTGTGTAAATTATATGTATATGTCCTTGCCAAACCTTCTTCAAACTAGTGCAATTTATTATTTTCTTCCTGTTTTACCTATTAATCAGCTTTAAAAGCATTTGTTATGTGCCAAAGAATAATTTTTCCAAAAAATTTTTCACAATATTTAGTGCCTTTTTGAGTGAGATAAAATTGTTTAAGTAATCAGAAATGAGTTTTTAAGCTTTGAATGAGTGGGTCATTGATAGATAGTACAAGGTTGTGATGCTTATTTAAAGGGAAGTACAAGTTAGTCTCACATACACACAAAGTTTCTTCTGAGAGGTATCTTTCAAACAATAAATCAAGAAAATGGAAGCCAAACATGCAGCTGAAATCTCACAGGGTGGAACCAACAGGGATTGCAGGTAAGAGCTAATAAGAAAGCTGGGGTTTTCAGGGAGGAAATCTGAAGGAGGAAGTATATGTGCAAAAGGAGTCCCAAAAATATGTATAGGAATTTCTTAGGCATTGCCCAGGTCCTCCTAAGTTGTAAAAAATGTGAATGGCCCAGCAAAGAACAATTGTTGGGAGGCTAAGAGCCAAAAAAAGATGAACAGAGATGAACAGGAATTCCACAGAAATAGCCAAGTGTTCATGAGATACTGGAGTTACAATCTAGCTAGAATGGAAAGATCTTCATAAAGACCTTATTATGAACACAAAAATCATGCAATACCACTACAATAAAACTGAGATATACCAGTTTTAACAAATCTAAAACCAATTCCCAAAAGGAAGAAGAGTATCTTCAACAGATTTATTTTCAGGAGAAAAACAAAGCTTCAGTCATCTTTATTTAACATAACCTATAGCCCCTACAATGTTGTCATTCAACATGTGGAATAGCAGGAAAAGTTAATAAGAGATTAAAGATTCAATAGAGGTGGTCCCAGATATAGCACAGATATTGAAGTTACATACAAAGACTTCAAAGTAATTTATGTCAAAGAAAATAGGAACATTTTTGGTACATTTGCTTCATTATCTGCTTAGCATATCTTTTTGTTAAATATCAGGAATTCTTCAGTACTGAAAGGATCATACCTGAGCAAATGTTGTTAGAAACTTAACAGCATGACTATTCATCAGCACCAAGAACAGACCACCATAATAATTTATAATTATGGTTACTTTCCTCAAAGAAAAAAATAGGTCCTATAGATGAAGAAACAGAGGGTTTTGCTTCTTCAACCTCTCTCCCCTACATGTAATCAATCCTACTTTTTTCCATTTACTTCTGGTTAGGGGTTAGGGGGGGAAAGTAAGGGTGTGGATTTCTTTTTTGACTTAATATAAATTTCTTACCCACTATCCTCTCCCCAAGACCCTTTATCTTTCGCCCCGTCTTCATTTTCAGCTTTATCTCCTACTATTCACCTAAACAATACATTATCTCAACTAACCTTACTACATCTCCCCATTCTTGCTCTATACATAATTCATTCTGAATCTTGTAGGTCCTGTTACAAATATGCAAGAATTGTAGCAATACACACATGAATCCAACCCAATCCCCACATAATCAAGAGGGTTTAGAGAAGAAAGGTCTCATCTCCAAAATTCCCTCTGTGAGATCAGAGGTCGACAATCACCATTAACAGAATAAAAAGAGTATGAAGATGTTCATTTATAGAGAGTGAACATTAGCAGAATACCATGTGATAAAGTAAATCACAGAAGTGCTACCTCTGTTCCCAAAATAATTGTATCAGGCCCAGATGTCCTAATAATTCTCTCTTAATGGTTTAATACAGTATAAAGGCACGGTTTAATACAGTATAAAGGAGTCAATCCATCCACCCATCAATCCATTCATTCACTGAAGAAATATTTTAGGCACCATTCTAGGTCCTAATGATACAATGATAAGCAAAAGAGATGGAGTGTTGTTCCTCTGGGAACTTACATTTTAGTAGAAGAGACACACTTGAATAGTAGCTGTAGGATAAAATAGAGCAGTGTAGGTGGATGGAGAACCATTCGTTCAAAGGTGATCAGAACTGGCCTCTCTCAGGGGTGACATTTGGGCTAACGCCTCAATGAAGGGAGGTTTGTATCAGTTATCAGACTAAAGAATCACTTCCTGCTATCCAAATTCTTTTAAGACCATCCATTTTAAAATAACTTAAAGAAGTATTTCTCAGATTGTTTTCTCTTATGGAAAATATTTTTTTTCTTGGATTCTTGGTGCTGCTCATTTTAATGAGCTATAGGAATGCAGAAAAAGAAGATTCATTAGAACTCTGAAGACACACACAGACTCAAAGTGAAGGGATGGGAACAGATATTCCAAGCAAGTGGAAACCAAAACAAAGTAGAAAGTGAGGTAGCCATACCTATGTCAGACAAAATAGACTTCAAGCCAAAGATGCAAACAAGAGACACAGAAGGTCATTATATAACGATAAAAGTATCACTATAGCAAGAAGATAGAGTATTCATATGTATATACACACCTAATATCAGAGCACTGAAATATATTAAATATCAGCAGATCTAAAGAGAGAGATAGACCACAGTACAATAATAGTATGGGACTTTAGTATTCCACTGCTAGCAGGGGATAGTTCATTCAGACCAAAAAAAAAAAAAAGCAACAAAGAAACATTGAAACTCAACCACATTTAAGAACAAATATTCTTAACAGATGTTTATAGAACATTTCAGCCAACAGCAGCAGGATACACATTCTTCAAATGCACCTGAAACATTCCAAAGGATAGATCAAATGACACAACACAGAACACAAAACAAATCTTAGTAAATTTGAGTTTGAAATCATACCAACATTCTGAACACAACAGTATAAAACTAGAAATCAACAACAAGAGGAAAAGTGGACAATTCACAAGTATGTGGAAAGTAAACACATTTCTAAACAACCAGTGGGTCAAAGAAATCAAAGGGAAATAAAAAAACTATCTTAAAACAAATAGAGATGAAAATATGACATACCAAAACTTATGGGATACACCAAAAGTGATAAATATATATTTAAAGATTAGAAAGATCTCAAATAAACAGCCTAACTTTATACCTCATGCAACTAGAAAAAGGACAAATTAAGCCCAAAGTTAGCAAAAGAAAGAAAGATCAGAATAGAAATAAATGAAATAGAGACCAGAAAAACAGAAAAGATCAACAAAAGAGCTGGTTGTTTGAGAAGATTAACTGACAAAACTTTAAGCTAAACTAATAAATCTCAAAACCAGAAACCAAAGAGGGTACATTACAACTGATACTACAGAAACACATATGATTGTAACAGACTACCACCAATAATTATATGGCAACATATTAGTGAACCCAAGAAATGGATACATTTCTAGAAAAAAAAAGTGGGTAACATTCTAGAAACACATAACCTACAAAGACTGAATCTGAAAGAAACAGAAAATCTGAACAGACCAGTAATGAATAAGGGGATTGAATTAGTAACCAAAAACCTTTCAAAGCTGAAAACCTTTTTTTTTTTTAAAGATTTTATTTATTCATTGGACACAGAGAGAGGGATTACAAGTAGGCAGAGAGGCAGGCAGAGAGAGAGGAGAGAGGAGGAAGCAGGCTCCCTGCTGAGCAGAGAGCCCAATGTGGGCCTCGATCCCAGGACCCTGGGATCATGACCTGAGCCGAAGGCAGCGGCTTTAACCCACTGAGCCACCCAGGCGCCCCAAAGCTGAAAACCTTAAGACCAGATAATTTCATTGGCAAATTCTACCAAACAATTAAAGAATTAATACCAACCTTTCTCAAACTATTCTGAAAACTTGAGAGGAGAGAGCACTTCCAAACTCATTCTATAAGGTTAGCATTACTCTGATACCAATACCAGACAAGAACGTAAGAAAACTATAGACCAATATCCCTGGTAACTATGAGTGCAAAAAATCTCAAGAAAATATTAGAAAATCAAATTCATGAACACATTAAAAGGATTATACCCCATGACCAAGTGGAATTTGTCCCTGGGATGCAAGTATAGTTCACACATGCAAATTAATAAATGTAATTTACACATTAATAAAATGAAAGATAAAAATCACATAATCAGCTCGATAGATACAGAAAAAGCATTCGACAAAAACCAACAGTCTTTCATGATAAAATCCTTGACAGATTGGGTATAGAAACATACCTCAACATAAGAGGACCATCTACCACAAAACCACAGGTAACGTTATACTCAGTAGAGAGAGACTGAAAGCTTTTCCTCTAAAATCAGGAACAAGACAAGGATGTGTACTCTCACCACTCACTCAATGTAGTACTGGAAGTCCTATAACGAGAGCAATTATGTGAGACAAAGAAAAGGTGTCCAAATCAAAAAGGAAGGAGTAAAATTCTTGCTATTATTGTAGGAAAACATGCTCAAAATAACTACTTGCCAGGGAAATGCAAAGCTAAACCACAATGAGGTATCACCTCATACCTGCTAGAATGGCTATCAAGACGACAAGACGGGGGCACCTGGGTGGCTCAGCTGGCGAAGCATCTGCCTTCAGCTCAGGTCATGATCTCGGGGTCCTGGGATCGAGCCCCTGCATTCGGGGCTCCCTGCTCAACAGGGAGTCTGCTTCACTCTCTCTCCCTCTGCCCCTCCCCACTACTTGTGCTCTTGCTTGAGCACATGTGCATGTTCTGTCTTCCTCTCAAATAAAGAAATAAAATCTTAAAAAAAAAAAAGAAGACAAGACATAGTAAGTGCTGACAAGGATGTGGAGAAGAGGGAATGCAGATTGGTTCAACCACTATGGAAAACAATATGGAGGCTCCTTAAAAAAATTAAAAATCAAACTATCATATGACCCAGCAATTCAACTGCTGGGTATATAGCCAAGGAAAAAAAAACAAGATTTTGAAAAGATATACGCACTCCCACGTTTACTGTAGCATTATTCATCATAGCCAAGATATGGAAATCACCTAAGTCCCCAAAAGATAAATGGATAAAGAAGATGTGGTTTATATACACACTAGAAACTCTCAAGCACGAAAAAGATCATCCTATCATTTGTGACAACATAGATGGACCTTGAGCATATTATGCTAAGTGAGAGGGGTCAGACAGAGAAGGACAAATACATCACTTATGTGTGGAATCTAAAAATCCAAACTTGTTAACCAGGGGTTTGGGGTTGGGGAGACAGGACAAATGTTTTTAAGGGTATAAAATTACAATGAGTAGTATATACTCCCAAGAGAGTTAAAGCACAGTATACTGAATAGTGACAATAATATTGTATTATATCTAACAAATTTGCTAATAGACACTAGAACTTAATTGTTTCAACCATTAAAAAAGGATAATTATGTAATGCAATAAAAGGGTTAATCATCACTATAATGGCAATTATATTATAGCATATAAATGTAACAAGTTAACATTGTACACCTTAAATTTATACAATTTTATATGTCAAATACATTTCAATTTTAAAAAATAATGAAAGAAAGGCAGATTACTATAGAAAAGAATGTAACTTCAGCAAAGAAGTTTCTGAGAATCACTAAGAACTGGAAGAAGAGTTTAGTTCACTTCATCCACCCCATTTAACAAGTCTCTATTTCAGTCCCTACTGTGTGTCTAATACCATACAAGTAATATCCAGATTACAAAAATTTAGAGTGTTTCTATCTCTGAAACTAATAATCCAGCCATGGAATATTTTCTCTATATATTATTTTTATCTTAAAAAATAATTTTCTTATTATTTGGGTTTATCTCCTCTCTCCTCAGGATTCTTAGTAATTTAAATGAAAAAAGCTGTTTTTCACAGGACACTAGATACATTTTGTTTGCAGGATTATTGCTAAGCAATAATCAAGTTGCCACCTTGCAGCTGACAAACATTAACTACAATGCCCATCAAAATGGTTGCTCAGAAGGGCATACCTGTGGTGCCATATTGACCTTGATCACCCTTCAATTTCTATCTGTGCTCCTTCTCCCAAACTCTATACTTTTCTATCTCCAAATCACTTTTTACATTTAAAAATTTATTCTGTGAGCCTTCCCTCCCTCAGCCATTTATTCATGCATGCTTTCACTCAGAAATATTTACGAAGACCTTACTATAGCTCAAGCATTTGTGAAAATTATTCAAACACAGAAGATGAAGATTGACCGAACACTAAAACAAATTTTTTAAAAAAGTTTTTAAATGTTTTTAGAAGTTTTTTATTTAACATTTTTACTTTAGTGTTTGGAATATTGATGTTTCTCCCAGTGTCAATGGGATTTTAAAAGTTCTGTACCATGACTAAATATTATGTACATAAAATAACATGGTAATGTGGTCTACTTGATTCCCACTGCCCTGATAGATGAATATAAACATACTCAAAAACATTTATGGACAGGACATTATGTGTTGAGGCTTAGGTCCAGTTTTGGGTGTGTGGAGAGAGGGAGATGACTGAGAGGGCAGATAGGGAGAAAGAAGCTAAAGCTCCCCTCCTTTCAATTCCTAATGATTACTTCATAATGCCTGTTTGGGGGTGGCTTGGGGCCAGTCTACACAGGGGATGGAAGGGGGCAGGTAACATAGAAAAGTGGAAATTTAGTGTTGGACAGCTAGAGAAAGGTTAGAACCAAAACTGCTTCTGAAAAGTTAATAGGATTTAGATGGTTTGTATCAAACACAAAGCTAGATTTGAGGCACAGTTTTAAAAGGCTGTTTATTCATAGACTTTTGGCAAGGCAACCCATCTGCTCTTGCTTTGTATCAGCAGGGGTTCAAAAGAGTTAGCAAGGAGAGTAAGTTTTAGACAGTAAAAAGTGGAGACACTGAGACAGTCTATGGTTGGCAAGCATTCTATTCTGGTGGTTTTGGAGGGAAGTCAAGGAGTCTAATTGGGCTTCAGGGGCATTAGGCAGTCCTTGGTTGGTCATAAGGGGCTAAACACATAGTTTAAGGCCAAAGCCAGAAGGATTATTCGATGTTAGGGGGCAGTATTTTCTATGGCCAGCAATTTCCTGGAACAAGTGGGTCAATGAGAAGCTTTTTTGGCAGTCAAGTGGTCATAATGGTCCTCTTGTGGTTGCTGGCTGCCATGGCCAGCAGTCCACTGCTGGTAGGGAGGTGAGGCCACTCCAGCGTGGAAAACCACATGAATGATGTCCTCAGGTGAGGATGAGCAGGCAATCGTCTTGCCATTTAAATAGTAAGAAGACCACCCTGGTGAAAGATCATGAGAAATGAAACTTGTGCTTCCAGAAGATGAATTTTGAATGTCTGGAATTGGAATATAGATCTGATAGAAGAGAAACTGGAATATCATTTACTGGGTTTTGAAAACGTGTGAAGAAAGAACAAGAATTTAAAGGTTTGGAGAGCACCTCGTTAATATGAAGAGACCAAGTGGCTTATAAGTCAGTCATGACTAAGCACAGGAATGTTATTTTGAAAATAATTCTGGCCTTGGGCACCTGGGTGTCTCAGTGGGTTAAGCATCTGCCTAAGGCTCAGGTCATGATCTCAGGGTCCTGGGATCAAGTTCCGCATCGGGCTCTCTGCTTGGCAGGGAGCCTGCTTCCCCCTCTCTCTCTGCCTGCCTCTCTGCCTACTTGTGATCTCTCTCTGTCAAATAAATAAATAAAATCTTAAAAAAAAAAAAAAGAATTCTGGCCTTGAAGATCCACCTGTCCTTTTTGAGAAAGAAAAACACACTTAATATTTAAAAACTGGAGCAAAACACTCACCTACATAATTTCTGAATACCAGAGACCAATAGAAATTCTAGCCAATCTAATTAGTTGAAAATACAAAGTAAACTCTATGAATGAAGAATTTGTACAGGTCAAGAAAAATACTTAAGCATTACATGCTCACCCTAGGAGCCCATTTTCTAGAAATTTTAGGGGGACTCTTTCAATAAACTAGTTATAAAGCAGCTAAACAGGAGAAAGTCTTTAAAAAGAAATTGCTTCTTTCATGCCTACAGATGTAGGGTTTATTCACTATGTGGTCACTATGTGGGTTTATTTTTTTTTTAACTTCATGTATAAGCAGAGATTTTAACCAAATATTTTAAATTTGTGTTCTATACACCATGTAAAAGGCACAAGTGATCAACATTCCCACCAAAGCATTCTGTTCCTCTCAAGGAGAAAGTCAAACCACAACTTTCTTAGTAAAGTTAAAAACCAAAACTCTCATCTTGTGTGAAATAATCACTGTCTTATCTGGTCGGCATCCTCCAAGTGCTGATGCCTTTAAGTCCCCCAATTCTAAAGAAGCTATAATTAGGGCAGCCTTTAGAATCACATAAACTATGCCCTAGAATAAAGGAAGACATTGGAGGTGAGTGTCAAGCACTTACCTTCAGTCTCTCCCTCACCCAGGTGCAGATTCAGAGCTAGCGTGGAAATTCAGCCAACTTGGGAAAACTGAGGTTTTCAGTCGTTACCCTACTCAAAAGATCATGATCGAGGCCACGGGTGAGTTTGGACACTGGATGTTTCTTAGCAGAGTTCCTTGGTCTATGCTGGCGGCTCCTTTTCTCAAGAGCTTTCCCACTCCCCAGTCTCATCTTTTCCTCTGCACACAGCACCCTCCTTCAGCCTCCCTGCTCCTAAACCAGCCACAGGGTAGGCGTCTCCTCACTGCCCAGAGCAAAACAGCTCAGCACTCAGAGATGTAACTGCCTATTTGATTAAAATGGGGATGTTTTCTACCCTTAGAGGCTCAATTGGGATCACATGGGAACTTCAGCTATTAAGAGAGACCACAGCCTCCTGATTCTGATGATGTGGGTCCACGGTGGAGTCCTGGTTTTGTGGTTTGTCAAAGCTCCCCATGCGATGTGTCTGACCACCAGCTGGGGCTGGGGACACTGATAGAAACAACGCCCAAGATGTTAATAGATGTCGTGGGGGTTGGGGTTGAGAAAGAGGAGCAGTGTATTTGTAAAATTAAGCTTGTTTCCCAAATAACCTCTAGCCAGGAGAAACTTTGGGAGGATGGTTTTTGATCTATCTCACCTAGAGGAATTAAAAGCTGGGGAGAAGGAAAGCACATCACAGTCAAACTGCATTCATTTTCCTTTCCCCTTGTCTGTGGAACAAGGCCTGTGAGGAGGTTGGGGGAAGGCGGTGGGGGGGAGGGAATTTGGGTGTTGGGGAGCACCAATGGGAATTTGGGGATCTCTGGGTCTCTTCACCCCTTCCCTTGGACAAATGGGCTGCAGCTCAAATAGTGAAGAATGCCACCATCTTTTCCCGAGAGTCTTGAAGAACCTTCAACCAATACTTTCCTCCCGTTTAAATCCAACCCTCACAAAAGCACCAGTTGCTGTGGATCCAGACGTGGCTTCTCAGGGTGAGAACCTGATTCTCACAGCGAACTCTCCCTGCGTCCCTCCCCCAACAACACTTTAACCTTATCTACTCAGCACCCTCCCGTCCAGCGGGATTGTCTCCCTACTTTGTGGGTTGGGATTACCAGTCTCTGAGTCCATCCCTTCTCTCACCATCCCTTCTCTCAGAGGGAGGAGAGCTTTGGGGTTTGGAGAAGGAAAGAAAAGGTGTGGCTGGTCTGAAGGTCATCATCAAAAAGGAATTTTCCATTTATGTAGTTTATCTCATGTGTTATTCCTTGATTGGCACCATCTGCTCCACCAGGAAACTCAGCAATGCAGATTGTCAGACCTCGGTCTAGATTTACAGAATCAGGGGTGGAGCCCAGCAATCTGAGTTGTAACAAACCCTCCAGGGGATTCTGGCACAAGCTAAGATTTGAGAACCACCACAGGCTGTCTCAAGTTTTCTCTGGGCTTCTCCTTTCCGGCCTTGGGTTACTTTGTTTAAAAAAGGAAAAAAGGAAAAAAAAAAAAAGAACAGGAGGAAAGGAGAGAGGGGAAGGAAGGGAAGAGCAGGGGGAGAGAGAGAGAGAGGGAAAGTGCTTGAGCTAACCTTACCCTTCTANAAAGAACAGGAGGAAAGGAGAGAGGGGAAGGAAGGGAAGAGCAGGGGGAGAGAGAGAGAGAGAGGGAAAGTGCTTGAGCTAACCTTACCCTTCTATTTCAAACAAGCTGCTAGAGAGGTTGCTGAGTAAGCCAAACTCAGTGCTGCCTCCTGCTGGTAAAAACATTTTGTAAGAAAAAGGGAGCGCCAATACAATATGGAAATACCTGATTAAAGATTACATTAAGGAGGGCACGTATTGCATGGAGCACTGGATGTGGTACATAAATGATCAACCTTGGAACACTGAAAAAAAGGATTACATGAAACTAATGAATCGTTGAACACAACATCAAAAACTAATGATGTACTATATGTTGGCTAATTGAACATAATAAAAAAATTAAAAAATAAAGTACTTATTGGAAGGTTAAAAAGAATAAAGATTATTAGGCTAGTCACAAAATGGGTTAAAGATGTAGGCAAGTCCCCAAACGGACATTCAGCTGAATGGGTAACCCTGCATGCCTAGAAAGGCTCTTGAAATACCATGAACGTCTGTTAAAAAACTGCTCAGACTTATCAGGGGCTCTAATTACTTTTCTGGAGGAGCTGTGAATGGGATCTTGCAAAAGTGTTCTGTCTCCTAGCAGGTTCAGGAGAACTGTGTTCTCAGTTTCTGATCTCATCTCTTCTCACTAAGTTTCTTTATTTCCTTTTCACTTTTAGTAAGTAATTTAAACTTTCCAAATCTCAATTGCTTCATCTGTTAAGTAGGGAAAATGATTTCTAACCCAAATGAAAGAATAAGTCTAGGAAAAAAGTAAATACCTTTTTAGAGTCTTCCAAGATCTGACTTATCAGCATTATACATTAAAGGGGAAAGGTAATACGAGATGTTTTCTACTCTGGGATTCCAATACCAGCTGTAACACCAAGCCCATGGTAGACACAATTTTTCTGTCATTTATCAATCAAACACTTAAGTTCCTGCTATGTATTATGCATGCCCTATCCTTTACAAAAACTCAGTCCATGTGGTTACTCTGGGAGGTAGGTACAATTATCTCCATTTTACAGATGATAGAGACAGAGAGGTTAAAGAACTAGTCCAGGGTCAACAGCAGGTAAGTGGCAGAGTCTGGATTTGAACTCAGGAAGGCTGCCTCTAGAGAGCATGTTCTATAAGCTGCTCACTAGTTGATGTGCGGTGATTCTGCTTGATTTTCCAGCTATCAGGCTGGTCTTGTCAGGGGTCAAAGGACCTTAGATAACCTTAAAGAAGTTGAGCTTCAAAGAGCCCCAGTGGGAGGGAATGAAACACCTAGTTCAGGCAACTGACGCTAGGTCGTTCCCTTGTATTGCCCTGTGTGCTGACTGCCGGCTCTGACGCTTGTCCACTGATATCACAGCCCCAGTTCAGTCCCCGGCTGAACCCTCTACACCCGGTCTGAGCATCGGCACTGTGCTTCGCCCTTGTTGTTCCAGAAGCGGAGAGACAGAGTGACCCAGAAGCCCCTCTTCTGACAAAGGAGCGTTCCCTAGCCACATATACATGGCTCATCGCCTTAGAAGGTTCTCTACATTATTCCTAAGAAAAAAAATGTAACCTCACAGGACGGACGATATTACTGCCTGGATGTTTTTAGAGCCCCTGACATTTTCTGGAGGCTTTAAAAAAATCACTGTCTCGGGTAGTAGGAGAATGAAAGAGTCCATGTTGGGGACTTTGAGGGCTAAGAAAGAATAACGATCGGGGTGCTAGTGATGAGTAGTAAGTACAAGACTGCTGCCGACAACGCTGTTTTTTCAAGTCTGAGGGGCCCCACGGTGGGGTCCTGCTGTTTGAAGCAAAGCTCAAGAGGAAAGAGCCTTCCTTCCGAGCAGCGGGACCCCACGGGGTTCTGATGATACCGTGTCCGCACACAGTCCTCTGTCTGCCTGACTGGTGGTCTCTGGACGCCGTGTTTGTCATTTTCTCGGTGTCTTTGTGTCGAGCCCTGTGCCGATGCAGTGTCCCGCTGGCAGGCCTTGATCTTCTGGGGCAGAAGTATTATTCCTAATTTAATGATGACGACTCTGTTTTAAGTACTTGCACCAGCCACACAGTAAGTAGGGGAGATGCGATCCGTTCCCGTCTCCCTGACTCCGGACTCGCGGTGGCATCTGCTCTTTTAACCTCATGTATCTCTGAATTCTTGACCTCTGACTAGCCTCTGGGTCACCTTACTGCTTCCCTCTAATGCCAGTGTTGTGTCTGGTATGTGTGTAAACATTTGATGCACTTGAATAACTTCATAGTTTACAAAGCTTGCTTATATTGCTGAGTATATAAGCTCATCCCAAATATACAGCCTGACATCTTAGAATCTGAGGTATTCATTTTGGGCAACAGTTAAGTCAATTTTTTAAATTCTCATTGGAAACACTGAAGTGAAATGCTGTAATCTTCTCTAGAACTATCTTCTATTTCATGTTTCAGCCAAGACTTAACTGCTCTTTTTCTTCTTAATTTTTTTTATTTTTTAAATTGTCCTTTGAAGAATTTCTAGCTCTAAAAATGGTGGCAATTTATATTTCTAGGAAATATAATTATAAAAGGGAAGAAGAATAGAATTGCCTTTATTTTTATAGTTATGATGATGTATTGGGAGCACATGTGAACAATTTAGACATAAAATTATGACAAAAAAGAGGCAGTGGACATAGATGATGGTCCTCTGCCAAGTAAAGTGAATTCTATTTATTTATTATTTTTTTTAAAAGATTTTATTTATTCATTTGACACAGAGAGAGAGAGATTACAAGTAGGCAGAGAGGCAGGCAGAGAGAGAGGAGAGAGGAGGAAGCAGGCTCCCTGCTGAGCAGAGAGCCCGATGTGGGCCTCGATCCCAGGACCCTGGGATCATGACCTGAGCCGAAGGCAGTGGCTTTAACCCACTGAGCCACCCAGGCGCCCACGTGAATTCTATTTATGTGTTTATTTATTTAACCATATTAAATGTCTTTTTTTGCATATTAAATGTCTTGAGCAGTAATCTGGATATCACCTTTTTGCTGCATATTTATTTGCTTACATTGTTGAATACTATATATTATATGCTTTGAGTGCTATATATATATATTTTTTAATTGGGTAATATATATTTTTAATGAAAGTTAATTATGCTTAATTGTGTACATAGTCTAGAATTTTATAACTCGAGATTAATAAAGTTTTCATGAATTGTCAAAAAATAGAGAATAATTAACATCATGATACATTTTAAGATAAAACTAAAAAGCTTCTGCACAGCAAAGGAAACCAACAACAAAATGAAAAAACAACCTACTAAACGGGAGAAAATATTTGGAAACCATTTATTCAATAGGGGTCAATATCCAAAATATATAAAGAACTCATATAACTCAATGGCAAAAAACTCAAATGCTCCATTTTAAAAATGGGCAGAAGATCTGAATGGAAGTTTTTCCAAAGACATCCAGATGGCCAACAGGTACATGAAAAGTTGCTTGACATCACACGTCATCATCAAAATCACAATGAGATATCACCTCACACCTGTTAGAATGGCTATCATCAAAAACAAATGATTACAAGTGTTGGTGAGGATGTGGGGAGAACCATATAAATTAGTTCAGTCACTGTAGAAAAAAGTCATGGAAGTTCCTCCAAAAATTAAAAATAGAACTACCATTTGATTCAGCAATTTCATTCCTGGGTATTCATCCCAAGGAAATGAAAACACTAACTCAAAAAGACATCTGTACCCCCATGATACTGCAGCACTATTCACAATAGTTAAGACAAAGAAACAAGGTAAGTGCCCATCGATGGAAGAATGGATAAAGAAAATGTGGTATGTAGAAAATGAAATATTAATCAGATATAAAAAGGAAGGAAGCTTTGCTAGCTGTGACAACCCGGATGAAACTTGAGGGCATTAGGCTAGTGAAATAAGTCCAAGAGAGAAAGACAAATACCATATTGATTTCACTTATATGTGGAAACAAAAAGGGAGGGAGAGAAGGAGAGAGTAGGAAGAAAGGGAGGGAGAGGGGGATGGGAGGGAGAGAGGGAGGGAGGGAGAAAGGAAGAAAGGAGGGAAGGAAAGAAGGAAGGAAGGGAGGGGGGAAGAAGGAAGGAAGGGAGGGAGGGAGGGAGGGGGTAAGGAAGGAAAGAAAGAAAAAAGAAAGAAAAACTAGCTCATAGATACAAGGAACCGACTGATGATTGCCAGAGGCCAGTATGTGGGGAGTGGGTAAAATGGGTGAAGAGAGTCAAGAGGTACAAAGTTCCAGTTATAAAATAAATAAGTTATGGAGATGTATGCACAGCAAAGTGACTATAGTTAATAATACTGTATTGCATGTTTGAAAGTTGCTCTTAAGAGAGCAGATCTTAAAAGTTTTCATTACATGAAAAAAATTGTAACTATGGTGAAAGGTGTTAATTATACTTCATGTGGTGATCATTTTGCAATATCTACAAATATTGAATCATAAAGCAGCTCTTACTTATTTTATCACCATTAGCATCACATAGATAGCTGTTCCGTCTGGTAAATTCAGAGGAACTTCTACCACCATGAAAGAAAGACGATGTTATCTAATCATAATTGTCTCATGATGTTTGGTGCTACCCCAAACCATCTTCAGGTAAATTGATTCAAATATTACAAAAAATGTTGGTGGGAACTATTTGAACAACTTTAACAGGTAATTCAATCTTATTAGAAATTATTTTAAACAATGAAATTATAATAACCCAATAATAAATATAATGTTTGAGCAATGCTCAAAACTCTCACCTCTAGAACCGTTTAAACATTTAGTAAAGAATGTCCTTCATGTCACCAAATCCTAAACATTTACTATATTTTAGGATTTTTTTTTGCATAGTTTCTCCTTGGACTAGAGCTTTCCTTAACTTTTTCCACTTTATTCCTAAATTATTCCATCAAGGAACTTAAAATTTCTCTAAACTCTTACTTCATCGGTCTCAAAATTGGTAAGATAGAATCATATAATTCTGCAATATTTTCTCTATTGAAATTTCAGATCTACTTTGGAAGTTCTGTCTTATAGTATTAATCTGACTGCTGTTTTTAGCTACCACAAAGTGGTAGCTAAAACATCACAACATCACCACAAGGTGAATAAAAAGTCACATATATCTGAATACATAAGGCAGAGAAATACACTGATGTAATTTTTGCACTTAATTTTTTTATCCACACATTAACATTCCTAGTTTCAATAAAGAACACTTAATATTTTTTAAATGAAAGACTAGGGGCACCTGCGTCGTCCAGTTGGTTGGGTGACAGACTTGTGGTTTCAGCTCAGGTCATGATCTCATGGATCCTGAGATGGGGTCAGCGTCAGGTTCCGCACTCTGTGGGGAGCCTGCTTGAGATTGTCTCCTGCCCATTCCCCTGCTCTCCCTCTCCCCTGCCCTCAAATAAATAAATAAAAGAATCTTAAAAAAAAAAAAAGACTGATGATTCACAGACCTGTACCCCTTGGGCAAATAATAAAAATAAAATTAAAAAAAAAAGACTAAATATTCTGATAATTTAGATGTCTGAAATCCTAATGTCAATTTTAAAAGATATGCTTTTCATGGAACTTTGCCCTATTTTTAAAGCTAAAAGATGGACAGTTACCATTTGTAGTTCAAACTTCTAAGTGGGAATGTCTGTGTTTTTGCTTCAGCAAACCAGGTAATTTAAAAGACAACCCTATTCAAACAACACTCTATCTATGCTTCACATGGGTCTTTTCTGCAGTAATCTATACAAAGAAGCCTTTACCTGAGCATTCCTCAGGCTGTAGATGAGGGGGTTCAGCATTGGGTTAAAGAGACTGTGAAACAGGGATAGTATTTTCTACAGCTCTTCTCGTTGATTGGAGCCTGGGACCATATAAACCACCATGGCTATGCCAAAGAAGAGCCCCACCACACAGAAGTGCGAGGAGCAGGTAGAGAAGGCCTTTCTGCGGCCCTACTTTGACTGGATCTTTAGGATTGCCCAGAGGATGCACATGTAGGAGACTAGCATTAAGCAGAGTGGACCAACTAAGACAAACATACAGGCAGCAAGGATAACCACTTGGTTGATCCATGTATCAGCACAGGCCAGCTTCAGGACAGACAGAATTTCACAGAAGAGGTGGTTCACTTTCCTGGGTCCACAGAAGGGCAACCTTAGAAGGAGAATTGCTTGTACCAGAGACAGAATAAACCCACATGACCAGGAACTAACAGCCAGAACCATGCACACTCTCCAGCTCATGATGACAGTGTACTGGAGGGGATGACAGATCGCCACAAACCTATCATAGGACATTGCCACCAAAAGCAGGCACTCCGTAGCAGCAAAACCCAAATACAGAAATGTCTGCATTACGCATGGAACAAAGGAGATGGTTCTCTTCTGATTCACTAAGTTTGCCAACATCTTGGGGACATTATTGGATGCATAGGACATGTCTATGATGGCTAGGTGTGAGAGGAAGAAGTACATAGGGGTGTGCAGTCTCAGGTCCAGACAGATGAGCCCAAAGATCATGCCATTTGCCAACAGACTGAAGATGTAGAACAGGGAGAAGATCCAGAAGAGGAATACTTCCATCTCTGCACTGAGCTGGAGTCCCACCAAGATGAATTCTGTGACCCATGAATGGTTGCTTCCCATTTCTTAGTGACAGTTTATCAAGGACTGAAGAGTGAGAAAAGGTCAGAGCTGGAGAATCGACAAAAATTGTTGTTACTTATCTCAAAATGAGCTTAGAGAAAGGTTGCATCTTTGGCCCTACTTGCCAGATACCCTTATTCCCAAAATTGGTTACCATCCTGATTTGAACTTTTGATAAGGAATAAGTTTAAACTCCCAAGAAAGGGTCAAGAATTACACAAAAATCACCAAATACCTTCACACAGATTCAACAAATTTTAATCTCTTTCATATTTGCCTTATTCTCTTTTTCTCTACATGTGTGTACCTTTTCCGAGTGTAGCATGAATTCAGTAACTTTTTAAATATTGAGAATTATTGTATAGCACTTTAGAGCAAACTAGGGCTAGAGAACTGTAAATTCTCAGTGTAGTATATATTGGGCTGGAAAATGCATATGGGGCATTCAAAAAATATCAGCGTGGTTACAAACTGTGTGCATCACTACCCTCATTGCATAATCCTGGTGGGGTGTTGCCATGGGTGTTGTCGGAGTCCTCTTCATTTGAACCATTTTATTGTAGGTACCACGAGGTACTACAAAGAGAAAGAAGGCAGCCTACTTGATCTTCTCTAGGCTCCACTGAGACACTAATGATAAAACAGCCTGTAAAAAGGGTCTTTTCTACTCTTGTGGATCAGAGTAGATTCACATGAGAGGCTCTTCAGGTACCTACTAAATGTATGGGCTTGGTCAATACTAACATTTAAGAAGTAGGTCCTCACTATGAAGATCTGGATAATCCTCAAGATGAAATCAAAGATAAAAGGGGCTTATACCAAATGTCATGTATTTGAACTGAGATTCGCTTTCACCAAATAGGAAGTCTCGTGGGTGTGTAATATGTCCTGAACATCTTCGTTTCTCAAAACAACAGGTAAAGTTCTAAATGAAACAGGTACTCGGGAAATGTTTGTTGGATGGATGGTTGTCATTTTAGTTCAAAAAAGTGGATGTGCTAAGTATCTTCTATTTGCCAGTTTCATTTGACCAAGACATGGTTTCTCCTTCCTCAGAGAAGTTAGAATATGATCGCTGGAGAATTAAAGAGAGACAAAACCATAGATCCTTTCACTTCCATGAGTAGGACTGCATTTGGAATCCTTCTATGTCAATGTGCCTTCAGTTTGTGACATGGATTTTTGCTACAATTAAAGAATATGCCTATAATACGTAAAGTGGGAGACAGCAATATCAGTATTGCAAAATTGTACAGAGGCACAGTGGGATACAATAAGCAATGTCTGAACCACATTTACTTGATGAACAGAAAGGATAAAAATACTGTTGAAGGGAGTGAATCCATCACTATTCAGTGGGAACATTTGTTTAATAACTTTTTAGCCGAGTTATTTTTGTGTCTGAATTAGTATATCTTTTCATTCTCACTTTCATTACCATTATTACCATCTTGCTGTTAAAAAAAGGAACAAACTAAAACTAAAACTACATTAAAACTGTGAAGCAGTGGAGCAACGGGGTGACTCAGTTAAGAATCTGACTCTTGTTTTTAATTGAGGTCACGATCTCAAGGTGCTGAGATGGAGCAGCATTGGGCTACATGCTGGTCCTGGAGCCTACTTGAGACTCTCTCTCAGAAAGAAAAAAAAGAATTAAGCAAATACAGTACTGGCATAGAGAAGAAAATGTCATGGTAGTGGTACCTAAAATTTCATCTCCCCAATGGAGTAAATGAAACAATAGCAGCTCAAATAAGGAAAGCCTTGCTCAGTCCATAGGGGCAGCTCTCTATGGGCTGTCCTGGATCCCAGAATGATTTCTGATCAAGGGAGCTGTATCTATTCCTCCAAGCCCCATCAGGACCGTTGGCACTCCTTTTTATCCTCTTTGGTTATGGGAAAGACATGTATATAAATGCCGTGACTTTTAAGTCTGAAAATCATCACAAAGGAGGGAGAACCTGGGATGGTTCCAAAAAGGATAACTCTATGGCAGACTTATGTTTTACAGGGTTTCTGCAAAGTCTTACTGTAACTGTTACCGGAACACTCTTTTCCATTGAGACAGGTTGCTCTAGAAATCAAGATCTTCATTGAGGGTAGGTGACATTGTCTTTTTGTTAATTAGGCCATTTGAAAACCATGTTCAAAGACAATGGCTGAGTATAAGGCTTCTCATTGTCTGAGCCCCTCACACAGCCCTTAGACCACTGTGCTAGCTCTGCCATCACCACTCAGTTGCATTAGGAGGAGATGGTGAGAGAGATGCTGGGAATTCAAGGATGCCTGCCCAACACACAGGGGGCAGATGGTCACTAAGGTAGGGGAGGGAGAGTCAGGAGGGAAGTTCAGGAGGACAGTGTGAGTCAGGAGGGAAGTTCACCCAGGAATGTCACTTTTGTCCACATAGCCTGTCCTTTATCAGCACCCATACTGAAAATCATCTCCCAGCATAAATTAATAATCTCTCCTGCATAAGGACATGTTAGGACTGGGTTTTCTCACAAGAAGCAGCTTTAACCCACAGTAAACCCCACAGAGTTGAGAAATGCACCTCTAAAATGGATGTAGGGTCCTGTTCCCTTGGTAGCTTTCAGAGGATTAAGTCCCAGATACAGAAGGATTCACTCACTAGACTTGCTGAAGGTTCTTCAAAGAACCCCAGGAGCGTAGCTTTTATTTGAGAGTCAGATGAATTAAAAACGTTCTTGAAGTTTCGAGTGAGAATTCAAATTCCCAGAATGATCAGATGATATTACACTTATTTATCTTCTTCCTAAGACTGAAGCGGGGGTGGGGGGGATCCTGAATTTCCTCTGAGGGGAGAGCTAAGGTTATGTCTGATGGTCCTTGGAGGAAAATTCTGGGGACCAAACAGGGTGGATATTGGCGTCACGCAGTTTGTACACAAACTTCCAACTATCTCAAGGGTTATAAATGTGAGACAAATATCACAAATTACTGAACACAAACTCTCAAATTGATTACGGTTTGATGAAGTCATGTTTCTTTACAGCCCCATCAAAGCATCCGAGGGACTGGGACTTTTAGATGCTTGAGAAGTGGATTCCCATGGAACCTGTTATGGAAGCCCTGAGAGAGAAGAGATTCCCAAGCCCAGATGTACCTCTGTCTCTAGGAAGGATGGGTAAATATAGATGAGGACGGTTTCTACTATTCATAAGCAACAATTACTGAGCCCTTGTCTTGTTTCAGAAAATGCACCCAATGCTCTATACTGACTACATGTTTCAATATGATCAGCATTACCATTTTATGAATGTGGAGACTGAGTTCGAATGTACTAAGTTATTGGTTCTTTAAGTGTGGTCCAGGGACTGGAGAGAATGTCTGAGAATCTCTCAAAGGGTCCCTATGATCAAAACTGTTTTCATAATTATATTTAGACTTCTTGCCTTTTTCACCCTCCCTCTGTCCTGAGTGCCCCATGGAGTTTTCCAGAGGCAACATGACATGTCATATTGCATCAGATAGAGTACAGCAGAAATATAAAATCCAGTTCTCCTTGCTTAAGCCAACATGTAAGATTGTTCAAAATGTAAAGAGGGGTGCGCCCATGGCTCAGTTGGTTAAGTGTCTGAATCTTGGATTTGGCTCAGGTCCTAATCTCGGGGTGGTAAGATCCAGCCCTGTGTTAAGCTCTTGCTCATTGCCAAGTCAGCTTAGGATTCTCCAGCTACCTCTCCCTCTGCCCTTTCTGGGCTCTCATGCTATTCTCTCTCTCATGCTCTCAAATAAATATTTTAAAATGTAAAACATACCTACTCTCTTCACTGTTTTTCAAATTGTCTTCACAGCAGAGCCCAGATTAATACATGATTGAAAAAGAGGGGGGCAGTTACCTCAGGGAGTCATCTTGAGAATCCTGACACCTGTAGTCTTTTCTCTTAACCAAGGAGCAGTGCTTGGATCCCATGTTTTTCCTCAGACACATGCTATCCTGTCACTACTCTTTAATATCAGCCACATGCCTTGAAGACTCCTACCCCTAATTATCAAAGTAATTCTGAATCCCAAATCAGAGGGACACAATTTACATTTTTTTAAAAGATTATTTATTTATTTATTTGACAGAGAGAGAGAGAGATCACAAGTAGGCAGAGAGACAGGCAGAGAAAGCAGGCTCCCTGCTGAGCAGAGAGCCCGATGCGGGCCTTGATCCCAGGACCCTGAGATCATGACCTGAGCCGAAAGCAGACGCTTTAACCCACTGAGCCACCCAGGCGCCCACAATTTACATTTCTGTGGCTCATTCTAACTGCTAGGATTAGAATATTTTAAAGTTCCTTTTAATTCTTTTTTTTAAGATTTTATTTATTTATTTGACACAGAGAGATTACAAGGAGGCAGAGAGGCAGCAGAGAGAGAGAGGAGGAAGCAGGCTCCCTGCTCAGCAGAGAGCCTGATGTGGGGCTCGATCCCAAGACCCTGAGATCATGACCTGAGCTGAAGGCAGAGGCCTTAACCCATTGAGCCACCCAGGTGCCCCTAATTCTTAACTTATACAAATTTAACTGAGTTAACGCTTTTTTTATTGCACAGTCCACACACCTGGTCCTAGGCCTAGGTGCTCTTACAGCAAAAGGACCATATTTAAATGAAAAAAAAAAAAGGACCATATTTTTCTGTGCATCTACATTTCAGGAGCACCTATGTAGCAGGTACAACAATGTTTCACTGAATAGGATAAATACAGCAAGAACATGAATATGCCCCATGTTTGGAGGAGCCAGTGGAGACTAGGGATAAACTCAAAGAAACAGCAATATTCTTGAAAGCCATGGCATACCTTTTCACATTTTGTGCTAATTTGCTTACTTGCTCCCCTTGGAGCTATGTTGTTTGTATCTTGTAATAACCTTGAGCAGAGCTATTTAGCCTAGAAATGAGCTCATGGTTAGCCAAGTCAAGTGCTTCCCCAGAACAGCCATTTTCCTTTGATTTAACGACTTGAGGAGGCTTTAACTCCATCTCCCGATATATTGGGTCATCAGTATCAGCATGGACATATCATTTATTTACATAAGGTAGTTGAATTTTATCAGTAATGCCAACGGTACCCCACAGCAGAGTACAATCATGGTACCATCCAGTTTCATTACAGAAGAAATCAGTAAGAATTACAGAGGTATTTGCTGTGACATTCGAACAGATTTGGCCCTTGTCCATATACCAGATTTTTATGATGACGGGTGTCATTACAATTAGCCATGGTTCACTGATTTCTGAGTTCCAATCAACTGAGGACAAAACCAGTTACCCTACCTCAGTTTAAAGGCTTGTACTGAACCTCGTTTTTATTGTGTGCCGTTATACATCAATGAGGACATGGTGCTATTCAGAGCAGTTCCTTTTCCTCCAGTTGATCACCTCCATACATCTTAAAGACTCATGGGCTTTGATAGGGATTCACTGAAAGTGTAAATTGCTCTGCACAGCCTAGACATTTTAACGACATTTATTCTTCCAATCCATAATCATGGAATGTTTTTCCATCTCTTTGTGTTTTCCCCATTTCTTTCATAATTGTTCTGTAGTTTCCAGAGTATATGTCATTTACCTTTGGTTAGGTTTATTCCTAGATATCTTATGGGTTTTGGAGCTGTTGTAAATGGAATTGATTCCTTAATTTCTCTTTCTTCAGTTACATTGTTAGTGTCCAGAAATACAACTGATTTCTGTGCATTGATTTTGTAACTTGCCATGTTGCTGAGTTGCTGTATAAGTTCTCATAACTTGGGGTTGGAGTCTTTTGGGTTTTCCACATAAAGTATCACGTTATCTGTGAAGACAGGGAGTTTGACTTCTTTGCTGATTTGAATGCTTTTTTCTCTTTTTGTTGTCTGATTGCTGAGGCTAGAACTTCTAGTACTATACTGAATAATAACTGTGAAAGTGGGGATCCTTTTCCTGTTCCTGACCTTAAGAGAGAAGCTCTCGGTTTTTCCCCATTGAAAATGATATATTCACTGTGGGCTTTTCATGAGTAGCTTTTATGATATTGAAGTATGTTCCCTCTATCCCTGTACTTTGAAGAGTTTTAATCAGGAAAGAAATGACCCCAGATTGTCAGGGGAATGATGAAAAAGAAAACCGAAGCTGGGAGCATCACAATGCCTGACTTCAAGCTCTATTACAAAGCTGTAGTCATCAAGACAGTATGGTATTGGCACAAAAACAAACACATAGACTAGTGGATCAGAATAAAGAACTCAGAAATGAACCCACAACTCTATGGTCAACTAATCTTTGACAAAGCAGGAAATAACATCCAATGGAAAAAAGACAGCATCTTCAACAAATGGTGCTGGGAAAACCGGACGACCACATGCAGAACAATGAAAGTAGGCCATTCTCTTACACCATACACAAAGATAAACTCAAAATGGATGAAAGTCCTCAATGTAAGACAGGAATCTGTCAAAATCCTAGAGGAGAACACAGGCAATAAATTCTTTGACATTGGCCACAGCAACTTCTTTCAAGAACGTCTCTAAAAGCAGGGGAAACAAAAGTAGAATTGAACTTTTGGAACTTCATCAAGATAAGCTTTTGCACAGCAAAGGAAATGGAGAATGAAATGGAATGGGAGAAGATATTTGCAAATGACATTTTGGATAAAGGACTAACATCCAAGATCTATAAAGAATTTCTCAACTCAATATCCAAAAAAACAAATAATCCAGTAAAGAAATGGGCAGAAGACATGAAAAGACACTTCTCCAAAGAAGACATAAAAATGGCTAAGAGACACATGAAAAACTGTTCATCACTAGCCATCAGGGAATTCAAATTAAAACCACAATGAGACATCACCTTTGGGATGCCTGGTGGCTCAGTTGGTTAAGGGTCTGCCTTTGGCTCAGGTCATGATCCCAGGGTCCTGGGATTGAGTCCCACTTCGGGCTTTTTGCTCAGCGGGGAGTTTGCTTCTCCCTCTCCCTCTGCTGCTCCCCCAGCTTATGTGCTCTCTTTCTCTCTCTGACAAATAAGTAAATAAAATCTTTAAAAAAAAAGAGAGAGAGACAGAGAGAGAGAGATCACCTCAGACCAGTTAGAATGGCCAAAATTAACAAGACAGGAAACAACAAGTGTTGGCGAGGTTGTGGAGAAAGGGGAACACTCTTGCACTGTTGGTGGGAGTGCAAGCTGGTAGAATCACTGTGGAAAACAGTATGGAGGTTGCACAAGATGTTAAAAACAGAGCTACCCTATGATCCAGCAATTGTACTGTAGGTATTTACCCCAAAGATACAGTTGTAGTAAAAAGAAGGGGGCACCTGCACCCCAATGTTCATAGCAGCAATGTCCATAATAGCCAAACTGTGGAAGGAACCAAAATGCCCTTCAACAGACAAATGGATAAAGATGTCATCCATATATACAATGGAATATTAGTCATTGAAAGGATGAATACCCACCATTTGCATTGACATGGATGGAACTGGAGGGGATTATGCTAAGTCAAATAAGTCAAGCAGAGAAAGACAATTATCAAATGTAGAACATAAGAAATAGAGTAGAGGGGTGCCTGGGTGTCTCAGTGGGTTAAAGCCTCTGCCTTCGGCTCAGGTCATGATCCCAGGGTCCTGGGATCGAGGCCCATATCGGGCTCTCTGCTCAGCAGGGAGCCTGCTTCCTCCTCTCTCCTCTCTCTCTGCCTGCCTCTCTGCCTGCTTGTAATCTCTCTCTCTGTGTCAAATGAATAAATAAAATCTTTAACAAAAAAAAAAATAGAGTAGAGGACAACAGGGGAAGGGAGGGAAAACTGAATGGGAAGAAATCAGAGAGGGAGACAAACCATGAGAGACTCTGGACTCCAGGAAACCAGCTGAGGATTATGGAAAAGGGGATGGCCAGTTGAGTGACCAGTTGATGGATATTAAGAAGGGCATGTGTTGGAATGAGCACTGGGTGTTATATGCAACTAATGAATCATTGAACACTACAACAAAAACTTATGATGTACTATATGCTGGCTAACTGAACATAAAAAACAAACAAAAAAACCCCCAAACAACCAATCAAACATAAACCTCAGTGCTTTGTTGCTCTTTGAAGAGGCTGTCAGTAGGGCCTGGAGTCTCCAACACCACCTTGCCTACATGGCTGAGAGTGCCTCATAAACCTTCCCTTCTCTGCAGTTGTACTGAAAAACCCCATTACTGTTTTCACCTTTGGTAATTACAATTTGGTGACAAAAGGATTGGATTTTGTTTGTTTGCTTTACTTTATTCTCATAGTTGGAGACAGTGTATTTTAGAAATTTACTTTGAGATCTAAAGAGATTACCTGCTGTATCAGTTAGGGCTTAAAAATTCCATTTCCAAGCAAAAGGTATTTATTTATTTTCATTTTGTTTAGCTTTTAGAGATTAGAGATTCAACATTTCATAACTTCAAAGTTTACAATTGTAAACTACTCATTTGAAAATGATTTATTATAATTATTTTTTAATACCAGAGGATTGGGAGACCTGAGAGGAAATCCATCCCAGTTGTATGAAGGTCAGAACTGGGCATGTTGATTTTTGAGAAAGTAAGGGCAAACAGCAGGACATACCATTATACAGTGCTCTATAGCTCAAGGCTGAAGAGAAGTCAGATGTATTTATCTTTTTTTAAAGATTTTATTTATTTATTTGACACAGAAAGAGAGAGAGAACATGCATAAGTTGGGGGGGCAGTGGGGAGAGGGAGAAGCAGGTTCCCCGCTGAGCAGGGAGCCCATGAGTGAGTTGATTCCGGAACCCCGGGATCATGTCCTGAGCCTAAGGCAGATGCTTAACTGACTGAGCCACCCAGGCACCCTGTGAAACCAGATGGATTTAAAGGAGATTATTGGAAGTAATATAACTCGAGCTCTGAAGATCAGAGAAATTCTCAGCTTCAGAATTCTCCTGGACCATCAGTCTCCATGATGAACTTTCTGTACATGGTAAAGATTTACCCATTAGGGGAACTCCAGCTTGCTCTTATACAACACTTTATTGGGTGTTTTCTGTGGAAATGCCCATGAAGGCAATGATATAAGCCTTCCCTTGCTCCTGTCTTCTGTCTCCTGACCACCCTGGCATATTTCCTATATGGCCCTCCAAGGCATGCATGCCTCCTTCTCCAGAACTTATGAGGACAACAAACTTTGTGTTTCCCAGGCACTCCCCTGTGTCTCCTCATGTGGCCATACCCAACTCACTACTGCATTTAAAAAAATACAAAACACTTCATCTGTGATTTACATTTCTTGTTTCTTCATAGCGACTTTGATGATCACAAGGATTAATTTTGAAAAGGCCTAATATTTATCAATTCTTCAAATTTTGTGTCTTGTGCTTGTTGGACCATCTCTAAGGATTTTTGCATACGCACGGTCATGAAAGTTTTCATCTATTTTCTAAAGTCTATATGGCTTTAGATGGTATGGTTAGGTCTAAAATATTCTATCTTAATGTGGCATTTATTGTAGCATAAGGTGAAAAAATGCCACTTACCGTATTTCATGGGGAGCAAAATGCCCCTCCCTGTGTTGATTTTCACTATCCCTCACATGTGCCTCTGTTTGTACAGCACTCTCCTCAGGGTGCCCTTGACCTCTGCGTTCCTCAGGCTGTAGATCAGTGGGTTCAGCATAGGGTTGAAAAGGCTGTAGAAGAGGGAAAGGATCTTCTGCTGCTCCTCAGGGTGGCGGGATTTGGGGGCCATGTACATGACAATGGCGCTGCCAAAGAAGAGCCCCACCACACAGAGGTGGGAAGAACAGGTTGAGAAGGCCTTCCTGCGGCCCTCCCTGGACTGGATCCTCAGGATGGCAAACAGGATGCGTGAGTAGGACACCAGCACCAAGCAGAGGGGCCCCAGTAAAATAAACACACAGGCTGCAAAGATGACCATTTGGTTGAGCTTAGTGTCAGCACAGGCCAGCTTGAGGACAGACAGGATTTCACAGAAGAAGTGGTTGATTTCATGAGGCCCACAGAAGGGCAGCCTCAGGATGAGAATTAAATGGACCAAAGCCAAGAGGAAGCTAAACACCCAGGAAGTGCCAGCCAGGACCATGCATATTCTCCAGCTCATGATGACAGTATAATGTAGGGGATGGCAGATCGCCACAAACCGGTCATAGGACATCACAACCAAAATCAGGCACTCTATGTGAGCAAAAGCCAGATACAAAAAAGTCTGCATAAGGCAAGGAGCAAAGGAGATGGTTCTTTTCAGATTCACAAGATTTGCCAGCATCTTGGGGACATTGTTGGAGGCATAGGAGATGTCAACAATGGCCAGGTGAGAGAGGAAGAAGTACATGGGGGTGTGCAGTCTAGAGTCTAAACAGATAAGCTCTAGGATGACTCCATTCCCTAGAAGGGTGAGGGTATAGAAGAGACAGAAAAGTCCAAAGAGAAAGCGTTCCAGTGCTGGATCGACCTGGAATCCCAGTAGGGTGAATTCTGTGATCCATGTTATGTTGCCTTCCATGCTCCTAGGGTAGAGACTGAAAAGTCCACATTCACAACAGAAAAGTCAGAGCTCTAGGGTAATCAAGACTCAAAATATCACTAAATGTTACAGAATGAACATTTAGAAATATATTACTCTAGATTGATTTTCTGTCATTTATTTTTAGATATGTCTAGAAAACTCAGTGTACTCATATAAATCACAAAAAATTCCCCTTTTATCAGTGGAATGATAGGATAAAGCTGCATGTAACTTATTATAAATAAAATATATTACAACATAATATTGTACACTATTACATTCTATAACTAAAGCATACACACACACACACATGCACATACACATATGTTGTTTTGGAAAATTAAAGTGCTCTGGCTTCCCTTCAAGGGTGTGAATCTTGATTATTAACGTAGGTCAAAGAGAGACACCCTGAAAGAATGTATGCAACACGAGGTAGTTTTGTTTCCTAAGGTTGCTTGTCTTCTTGGTCCAAGATATGAGGTGATGAGGGCCCTCTCTTCTTTATATGTTGCTTACTTATCCATTTACCTTCTCAGATGCCTTTCTACCTATATTTCAGATTTGAAGTGCCTTCCAAATAAAGTCTCAATTTTATAGTATCTTTATAACTTTGTAAGCCCCTCATTTTCAGCTACTAATCCTCCCTACAAGCTTCTTCCAGGACCTCTTCATCTCCAGTGTTTGCAGTTTTATTTTGAGAGTTTTATCGACTATTTTATCAACACTGGATACATAAGTGAAAGAATTCTTTGGCTACATGTAATGAACACATGTATATATCCTAAATTCAGGTAAATAAGGAGGACATTTCTACAGCTTTCTCAACTATGAATCTCGAAAGGGAAAATGAATTACAAAGACAATATAGCTGTTAATGTTATTTTCTTTGAATGTTTTCTCTTTTCCCTTTTATAATGTAATACACAGAAAAATCTCAGCGCTTATCTTATTTTCTGGTGTGACAGAATTGTCATCATATCTTCCCAGCTTTGGGAACTCCCATGGGCATCAACTTCCCTCAGACCTTCTTCACCTGTTACCATGCTGACTGCCCCTGCTGTTCTGATGGGTTCTAAGGGTCACAGGGAGTGGGAACAGGTGGGGCATTGGTTGGATACTTCTTTCTAGGAAGCTCTTCCTGGGAGGTGGCTGGGTCTATCCAAGGGGAAAAACAGTCATGGAACAGCCAGATGTTGACATTATGCCTTGAAACCATGTAAACTGGTGCTTTCTGTGCACTCTCTTCACACTGTCCCCAGAAACAACGTGAGAACTATCTTTACTTTCAAATTAGGCTATAGTTTCAAATCCAACAGAATATTTTTAAAATGATTTCATTTTTTCTTTGTAAAAACTTAAATCCTCAAATTCATATTTTAAAATCAGGATCATAGAGACTATTTTTAACTATCATTTCCCGTTAATATAATGAACATTTTCATGTATTAAAGTAATATTTTATAGGCATTATATAAAACTACTGTGATATTCTATTATATTACAATTTATTTTATTTATTTCTTACTGTTGAAAAATTTGGGGTTCTTATCTCTCTTAGGTTTATTAGCATTGAGATTAATATACTTTCAAACTGAAGTTTGGTCTATGTTCATTATTTAGGATATATTCTAAAAGTCAAATTGCAGAGGCTACATATATAGACATTTCAAAGCTTGTGACAACTATGGCCAGCTTCCCTGCAGGAAAAAATGTACCAATGTCTCCCTTTAACAACTCTGAAAATGGAATATGCGAGTAGTTTTATATAGTTTAAATTTATATTTCAACAATTCTATAACACATAGTCCTCGAGTGCATCATCTGTTCCAGCCTCTCTTTTAAACTCTGGAAGAACAGCAGAAGGAGAGTGGACACATCCTAAAGGGGATACAGATCGTGAAGAAGTCAGGTGGTGTATTTGTCATCTACTCTTCATGTGTCCCTTTAGGGGAGGAATCTCTCTTCCCCTGGATGGAAACCCTGGAGGATACCTGCCCCTGTCCTGCTCTCTTATTTATAGGATTTGTAGAATAGGCAACAGGAAATGAGGATGCCCCTTCTCTGCTCTGTTTTTTGGTCATAAGCATTTCTATTCTTTCAGGCTAAAGCCTACAGTAGCGTGTACCATCCTATTTAGGGGGTGGAGGTGGGCTAATGATTGTGATTTTAATTTGTTGAGACATTTGGTTAAAGCTATAGATCATATTTTCCAATAAGCTTCTAAGAAAGCATATATTTTTAATTTCTACCTGATTCCTGGGTCTATTTCTCTACTTCTTCAGACCAGGAACAAGGAGACGTCATGGTTGATTACCATCCCTAAAACAACAGGAATAAAGAAAGTATTTGTTGATACTGGAAAGTACAATGAAGAAAATGAACAGGGTAATATGATTGAAAGTCACTTGGTGTGAAGGGGGGTCCTTTAAATGAGATTGTCAGGAAAAATCTTTCTAGCAAGGAGACAAATGGGCAGAATCCAAATGATGAAGGGGAGTCGACCATAACTATAACTAAAGTAGACTGCTCCTTGCACAGGGAACAGTAAACACAAAATCCCTGGGCAGGAAGGACTTAGTCCTGGGAATAGAAAAAAATCCAATGTATGAGAACCATAATGACCACGAGGTTCTAAACATTCATTATAACCCTATTTATATTTTTAAAATTTTGGAATTGATATAAAGGTTGTAAGTTGGAGATGGATTCAGATATTTGGCTACCTATATAACATAGGATACAATGCGACCATTAAAAATATGTGAACTATTCTTGATACACTGAAATGAAAAAATTTTCCACATAAAGAAAAAATGTGCATATGATATGATCCAATTGATATTTTAATATAAACATTTATACACATATGTCTTTTGTGCCTACTTACATATATGTAGAAAAATTCTGTAAGTTTTAACAATGAAACTATTTATATTGATTATCTCAAGAGTAGGATCATATGGGGATTTATCTTTTCTATAAATTGTTTGCTTATTTGCTCATTTGCTTAATTAACTTTATGCATTACTTGGGGGGAAAAACAAAATATTTTCATTTTGGAAAAATCTACAATGTAATATACGACTAAAGGTGTACATTATTCCTGCTCATCTTGAGAGTAATCCTCACCAAATTTTAACAGGAATCTCAAATCAAAGCAGACCTTCTTACAGTGTATATGGGAGAAATCAATCATTACATTAGAAAAAATAGTTAACCTTTGACAGGAAAGGGGAAATTAAAAACCTCAATCTCATTTTTCTTTATACAGATTTTTTTCTATGAATTATCCTAACAGAGAAAAAGATCAAGATCTTCTATTGACTAAAGTAGAAATAGATCATAAATTAAGTTGAAAATTATTGCAACACCCACCAAAATGTGAATGAGAGGACAGGCAGAGCTGTGATGTTGCCGAAGTCAGAGAGACAGGCATCTGTCGTTCAGAGAAGCACGTCGTGATGCCCTTTCAATTTCCTCATCTGCAATGTAGCTTCTAGGGGTTTGAAGTTAAAAACAACAATAAAACCAGTACCTATAAGCAGAATCAGAAGCGACAGAGAATTTAGCTGTCAGCTAGGAATCTTCCCATCCGTATCATAGATAAAGTCACTTAGAATCAGCCTGCTTACTAGTGGGAGTTGACCCAAGCCAGCTCACGAAGGCCTCCTCTTTTCCTGGATATTGCTCAAGTGTTGCATACTGCTTGCCTCTGTGAATTCCCTTTGTTTATAATCATGTGGTTGACCAACATGCTTACTAGCACACACACTGGTGCAGAGTGCAATGAAATTACGAATTTGAGAGGCATTTGCTCTCTTTCATGGGAACTTAGGTGAAAAAACCTCTGTGAATTTGGTGTTTCCCTTAAAAGGAAGTGGCTGTCTTACGCTAACTTCCTAAGTTTTGGGTGGACATTCACTGGGAGGACCCAGGAAATAGCAGCAAATTATGATCAGTAAAATATCTTACAAAGTCACTCAAATATTACTGATTTTATATGGGCTAATAGATATACTTTTGACTTACTGACTTACTTTTAAATTCATGCAAACAGAACAGAGTTAAAGGATGTATACTGAACTACCAATGAAATAGGAAACTATCCAACTGTCTGGACAATAAAAATTCTGTCTGAACAGAATCTGGCATTTTGTGGACAGACCAAATATTGTGTAAATGGATCCCAGGCAATCAAGCCGAATAGGAGAGCTCAGAGAGCTTTTAAGGCCCAAGTCCTCCAGGAATATGACATTTTGTAAATTTTTAAGGCTCTTCTGAAATAAGCACATTCTCTCATCATGGAAAGCAAGGCACAAGTAATGACAGAAAATGAGATCATGCTTTCAGAAGAAGTCTTGTATGCATGTCTTTAGAGCTAATAAAGACACAGGAAACAGGAAAGACTACATTTCTTTCCAAAGATAGTCTTTGGATGAGTCTTAGGAGACTTCCTGGGGGTGAAGTGTGGTATGAGCTTGAAGAGGAAGGGCAGGCAGGCTGAGCACAGAGCCTGTGGCCAGGGAAGCCTGTCTGGGCTTGAGACAGGAAGCTGAGAGTGCATCCAAGGGAAACCCGATGGGCTCATCTAAGATGTGTATCTCTGTGTTCCTACGGCGCCCGGACTAGTGACCGAGGACAGCAGACACATGGATCCTTCAGCTATCAGGTATGCCAGTTATTAGCTCCCCTTTCCCAAAGGATTAGAATAGTTTCACTAATCAAAGTTCATACTTAACCTGGAATTACAGAGTTTTGTGTGTAATTTTTTAGTTAGATATTTCTGAGAGAAATCAGTAACCAATTTCCAAATTGTCAGGAATAAAGGAGGCAAACAGAATTCTTAGTGAAACAACAGGTTCATCAAATGTGAGCTACTAAGAAACTATGGGTCATGGTGGATGCCAAGTGCACCCTTTTACAGTTTTGTAGGAGGATCACAAGGTGACTACTCTGCAACGGTGACTACGCACACTCATTGTCGATCTGCTCATTTGTTGAGGACAAGGAAAGTAGAAAAATACAACACAAGGTGAAGCCCTTATTTCCTTTTAAATATCGACATGATTTTGCATTTTGAATTTCACCGTTCAAGAAGACAGATTTGTTTTTTCCTCTGAGAAAAAGCCTGGGGGAGATGACAACAAAGAGAGAGAGAGATCTTAAATTACTTAAGTATCTGCTCTAGCTCCAGCTACATATTAAAGAAAAGTCTTCAGTACACAGAATAAGAGGCAGTTTCATGGGTACATTTCTCTGTTCTTCCATAGCGTAAAAATTCACAGGGACTGAAAATAGCAAGATCCCTGAACAAGGATGAAAACAGCATGGTTAGCAGTGTTAACAGTGCTGGTCAGAGCATCATTCCAATGTCCATTCTGCAAGGTGCATGGTATGACCTAGAGCCACTTACTCTAGCACCGCCTCATTGTTTTCATCCATAAAACAACGACAACAGGTGTCTAAAACGGCTGATGTGAAGGATAACGACCACTAAACCAGCATATATTAGGAGTTATATAAATGTTAATTTTTATTAACAATATTGGTAAGAAAGAAAAAAATTTCAAGAAAGAGCCAAATCATTAGGATTAGAGATCCAACAAAATCATGGTATTGTAAACCTTTCCACATTTATTTTGCCTTTCCTTTTGGTTATTTTTTGAGTTTAAATAGAAAACACACCAAATAAACACATACACCATTTTACTTTCACTTCTGTTAATGTTTTTATATGCTGATTTTTAAAAAATTAATTTTCAAAAGGATTTTAAAGAAATGGAAAAGTCCTTTAAAGGAAACTCACTCCTGAATTGAAGAAGAAAACACAGGTTTTAAAACTCAAAAATCTCTCTCCTAATCTCACAAAACAAACTGAGGGTTACTGGGGGGTGGGAGGGTAGGGATAGGGTGGATGGGTTATGGACATTGGGGAGGGTTTGTGCTTTGGTGAATGCTGTGAAAGATGTAAGCCCGATGATTCACAGACCTGTACCCCTTGGGCAAAGAATAAAAATAAAATTTAAAAAAAACCTCAAAAATCTCTTGACAGGAAAGGAGGCCCTCCTTTGGATACTTAGCACTGGCCTACAGTGAGAGGTTCGATTGATCACTGTGAGTGAGAGCCCTGGGCTCCGGTGCAGCACACATTTGTCCAACTTTCATACTTGCTTAGAAATTACTTACCGTCTCCAATACTTACTTAGAGACTCAGCTTGGTCCCAATGAGTAGCAGAATGTAACAAAGAAACGTGGATTCTGAGCTCAACTGCCAGTGTTCAAGCCCAATTTGACCGCATGCTGGTCTTGTGGCTTCTCTGAACTTCTCTAGTCCTCAGCTCCATCAGCTGCAAAATGGGGTGAGCAATAAACTTCATGAATTAACTCACATAAGACAGTAAGTGTTTAATGATACATTACGGATTTGAAAGCCATCACACAGAGTAACTTCTGGACCCGATAATCATAAGGAAACATGGTGAGAATCGCAATACTCCTCTGCTAAAACAGGGAACAAAAGGAGAATCTGTACACCAACAAACCAGGGCTTCCCCTGTAAAAGAATGTCATCTCTCTCCCAGGCAAGGGACAAGTGGGTCCCGTTGGGGCAGGCAATGTTTCTGAGCATCCGCAGGAGCAGGCTGTTAACAAGGCAGGGAAGGAAGATAGGTCTCAAGTAACCACTTACCTCCGACTTCAGGATTTTTTTATTTGTAAGAGGAGGAGCCAACTTTAGACCCCTAAAGTTCTTTGTAAGCCTTTCATCGGCCAGATCATATCCTACTGGATGGTTACTTCTCTTCTCTGACACAGTCATGACAAAGCCAAGAGCTGCCACATGAGGACAATGAGGGGAATGTGGACCGAGGGTCTCAGAGGGACAGAGGCATCATGGCTACACACCATGGGAGTTAGGAGTGGTACCTAGAGATCCCCATCAAGGCCCTAGTTGTGAAGATAGGCTAAGGGCCACACACGAAGGGCATTTAGTCACTAATGCCTCAGCCAGTGATTTCATTCCCACCCCCCTTTTCCCATTTCTCACCTACAAACCCCATCCTATGGCTAATGAACCACATTTACTTACAGTGGTATAATCTGTGTTCTTTTCTTCAGATGTGGCCTTGGGTTTAAAAGAAACCTCACAGGGAAGGACAGGGAATGAGTCTCTTGTCTAAAGAGACTTCATTGTGACGGGAAGCCCACATACACAGTTCTCAAGGCAGAACTAGATGATGGATTCACTTCTGCAAGCAAGGGCTTTGTTCTGTCATCATTTGAACCCAGCTCCGTTCCCACAGACACAAATAATGATGCAGGGGACAGAACTCTGTGGCATTACATCCACTCATGGTCTCCTCGGAAAGATTTAAAGGGTTTGCTACTTTCCTCTCAGCAGGTGAACCAGTAAATGCATTTCCCATGTGTATTCATTTTGATCTTTCAGTATCCCATGGGAATGTTAGTGTGTGTGTGTGTGTGTGTGTGTGTGTGTGTGTGTGTGTTTTGGATTTGTGTTTGCTTGGGATTGAGTGAGGTCAGAATGTCTCTAAACTATACAAGACCCTGGCACAGAAAATAAAACATTCAGGAGATCATAAATTAATTTCTCTCCATATGTATTTTATTAGCCTTAAACGTGCTCCACTCTGTAATTCTTCCTGTTTGTAGAAGAGAGGCTGTGATTTCTTGATGTCTCATGGTAGGGACGCCATGGACCTGTTAATACATCATCTCAGAGAAACAGGTTTCCCCCAGTGGGGAAATGTTATTGCCAGGAAATCACTGAACATTTCCCACTTACTAGTATTCTTGACTTGGCAGTTTAGACATACTTCTCTCTTAATTTTCTTTAGTTTGGTCTCCATTTCAAACTTCTCAAGATTTCTGAATCCTATTTTAATTTCTTCATCCTGGGTTAAGGCCTACAGTTAAAATGAATCTCAATAAAATCTTTGGAAAAAAAAAAGGCGAGGGGGAGGGGTGTCCTGGGTGGCTCAGTCAGTTATGTATCTGCCTTCGGCTCAGGTCATGATCCTGGGTCCTGGGATTGAGCCCTGAATCAGGTTCCCTGTTCAGCAGGGAGTCTGCTTCTCTCTGTTCCTCTGCTCCTCCTCCCACCGCCCTGTTTGTGCTCACTCTCTCCTCAAATAAATAAATAAAATCTTTAAAAACAAAAAATGAATCTCCCCCCAACCTCGTGTGCTAAGTGATGTTTGATGATTGTAAAGTCCTTCCACTTTTTAACTTCCAAAGTGCCCATGTAGAGTCTTAGTTCTTAAACTTTGGTAGAAAAGGCACTTCAAAATAAAGGTAATATATTTAATCTATTGGGCAGCAGAGAAAATATATTTAAGGGGATGATATTGGAGTTATTTCTTTTCTTAAAATAATCTGTGTTGGATAGAGCCTAACTCCACATACCTTCTCCTTCTTCAAGACACTCCACTTTATTCAAGTACTACTCCTCAATTGCTCCCACTCAGGAAATACTTTTCCTCATTCCAAGTCAATTTTGTTCTGGTAGTACCCATTTGACTTCAAATATAATAACAATCCTTCAAAGCACTCAGGGACCTCTCTTCGACTATCTAAACCCAAATTGGTTTCCCTTCTCTGGAAGACTAAAAGCACTTATCATAACATCTTTCAAAAGTTGTGCTTAAATAATTGTATATTTTAATTTTTTTTTATTTTTTGAATTTCCTGTGTTTACAAGGAAAACAAGATTACAGAAAAATAAATTTCACTCACCGATAACCCAGATAAGAACCAAGGATAGTAAGTTGGTGCGTGCTCATTCAAATATACATATTTAGGGGCACCTGGCGGCTTAGTCGGTTAAATGTCTGACTCTTGACTTCAGCTCAGGTCATGATATCAGGGTGGTGAGAACAAGCTTTACATTGAACTCCACACTGGACGTGGAGCCTGCTTAAGGTTCTCTTCCCCACTCTCTCGCTCTCCCTCTGCCCCTCCCCACCTCTCCCTCTTAAAAAAAAATACGTTTTTATTTCTTTTGGTTGAATAATATGATGATATTTAACACAGCACATTATGGATACATAGAGATATCATGATTTGTCTTTGTTTTGTTTTGTCTCGAATCTTTGAAGTGGAGAAAGCAAAAGCATTTCTTGTGAAGAGTCTTAGACTTCTTTTATTATCAATATCTATATTGATCGATATTTTATTAAGAATAAATGTTACAAAGCATACTTGGCTTTATCATTAGTGATGGACCTTTATTAAAGAACGTCAATTTAGAGAGAGAAGTGTTTACAGATCACAAATACAATAACTACAGCTGCACCTTAATATCATTTTAATATTTTGCCATCAATGACACAGAAAATCCTCCTTCAAAGGCTTGAGTCTTGTCTTTTCTTTCTTTCTTTCTTTCTTTCTTTCTTTCTTTCTTTCTTTCTTTCTTTCTCTTCCTTCCTTCCTCCCTTCTTTCTTTCCTTCCCTTCTTTCTTTCTTTCTTTTCTTTTTCTTTCTTTCTTTTCTTTCTTTCTTTCTTTCTTTTTCTTTCTTTCTTTCTTTCTTTTTCTTTCTTTTTTCTTTCCTTCCTTCCTTCCTTCCTTCCTTCCTTCCTTCATTCCTTCCTCTCTCTCTCTCTCTCTCTCCCCCTCCCTCCTTTCCTTCCTTTCTTTCTCTCTCTCTCTCTCTCTCTCTCTCTCTCTCTCTCTCTCTCTCTCTCTCTCTCCTATACAAACTTGTTGACACTGCTGATGTGCTGTGGATGAATGGGCTTCCAATGGGGTGTTGTTTCTCTTTCTTCCACCCATAGACTTTTCCAGAAATTGCATCTCCTTGGTTGGGACGATCAATGGGAAAACAACATTGCATTGTACCCTGTTCAGGATTGGAGAGTGGTGCTTACCACCACTATCTTCCCTAATCAGATGTTCATCATAAACCAATAATGTATCAGACACTAAGAGACACAACAGATGGAGACAAAATCTGTATTCCCTTTGCTCATGTCCTAGTGGTAAACAGGAGAACTGCATTCATGTTACCTTTTCTTTAAGTCTCCATGCTTCTTTACCAGCCTCTCTCTACCTACTTTTAGGAGAGAAAATGGAATTCTTTGTTGTTAAAAGGAAATGAGCTCCATATGTAAAAAATAAAGCAATCCTGAAAAGCACAAAAAAAATCTAAAATTATTCCATATTAAAACACTCTGAAATAACTAGTATGGTTAAATAGCTCAGTATCCCAGAGATTTCTTCAAGTAACTATACAGATTCAGGGCTAATAAAATGTAATCACATTATATTTCAGGAAAGCATTTTGACTTCTTATTTGGTGTAAAAAGAATATTTTCCCCTAATGAAAATAAGAAATTCAGAAAAATACATTACCCGCACATTTTTTTTAGTGGACTTCCACATACCTCTGTGTGCTTAGAGAAGTAAAAGGAGGGAAGGATAAACAGATAACATTTTAATGAAAATTGATTCATACTTCTCATGCTATTTTTAAATATATATATTTTTTTAATCTAGCATAAGGAAAAGTACCTACTATGTAACTAAGTTATTCTAATTCAGTTATTTTTAATCTTCTAAGATTCTTAATATAATCTCTTTGATATAACAATAATTTTTCATTCTATTTAGAGGTTGTAGCCATTAAGTTTTAAACATTATACTTTATTTTGAGTTTCCTACTTAAAATTCAAGAAGTCTTGCTTCACAACTTGAACCATTTTAGCAGATACTGTTGGTTGTCCTATGGCCATTACCCCTTCCTTGTTGAGCTAGTACTGATATTCTTGAGGTATTAAGTAGTAAAGTTATCAGAGAAAGTGGCTCTCACTCTGAGCCACAGAGGATTAAACCATAACGGATCTAAGCCAAGCTCTTATTTCATTCTCTTTGTCAGAGACTGTTTAGAGATGACCATTTGGCCCAATTTTGGCCAGTGGAATACCAGGAAAAATCTGCTGAGGGGGAGTAATTCCAGAAAAGATCTTCCTTCTTGATAAAGAAGGAAAGACAGACAAAAAAAAGTTTCTTCTTCAAAGAAAGTTGCTCCTTTCTCTATCAGTTTTGAATATTGATATGTCAGAAAATTCTACCACCAAAACATCTGAAAATGGCTTATCTACCACATGTCCAGGAAAGAAAAAATCTCCATTCTGCCTTTATTCTTAAGGTCGGGTTTTTTTGTAAGTGATTTGGGTGCAAAGATAAACTGGAGTGATATGGTAGAAAGTCAGCTAGTCCAGACAGGTTAAGACTCTAAAATATGTTGGTCTCTGAGGAGGTGATGTTTGAAAACTGTTAATTAGAAGAGTGGGTAGGAGAGGATTCCATGTCTTTTCTTTTCACTCTTTTTAGGCTCTTTGATAGACACTCTTTATTTCAATCTAGTAAAATTTATCGATGTTTTCTTTTGGGGCAAACAATTTTATATATATTATTTTAAAAGTCTTTTCTTATCTTCTAAATGCTTTTTGTACAGTTTGCATTTGACATTTAGTTCTTGAAAACACTAGGAACTGAGTTTTCTGCCTGCTTGAGTATTGACATGGTTCCTCAACTGTGGCAACTCCATTTACTGCAAAACCTTTCCTTTCCCTACTGAACTGCTGTGCCACATCTCTAACGTAACAATTGTCCTTTTATAAAGACATGAATCTGCTTCTATGCTTTGTATTCTGTTCAGTTTATTTATTGGTTAATGCCTGGATGAACGACACACTGTTCTACTTATTGGGACTTTATAGTACACTTTATTATCTGGAGAATTAAATACTCCCACCTTGTCCTTTATCTTTTTTAATAGTGTTTGGGCTGGGCTTGGTCCTTTGCATTTTAGAATCAGCTTATGAAGTTCTGCACATACCCACACCAGTGGAATATTGTGGGAGGCTGATTAGGGTTACATTAAATATATTACTCAGTTTGAGGAGATTGAATCATTGTAATATTATGCTTCCCAGTCCAAGAAGTCAGCATATCAGTATGTTGTATATCTGTGTATTTAGTGTCATAGGGACTCAGGAAAATTTTCTAATTGTATCTTTATGGTTTTTGCATATCGTTAAGTTTATTTTGAATATTGTTAAATTTATAAATAAATTTATTTTGTATATTGTTAAATTTATTCCTAAGCATTTTAAAAGTAAGTCCTGTAGTCTATACCAACATTTTGTAAAATTTCATTTTAATTATTTGTTGTTATATAAAAATGTAATTCATGTTCATATTGATTTTATATCAAGCTACTTTGCTAAACTTTCTTATAATTCAGATTTCCTACATATATAATCATGTTATTTTGCATATAATCACAATTCATTTATTCCTTCTCAAATGTGTGTGTGTGTGCACAAATGCATATATTTCTTCTTATTGTCTAACTATACTCTTCAGTGTCTCTAGTAAAAAAGTCAAAACAAGGAAAACAAGTGGTGAGAGTCTACATCTTTGTCTTATTTTTTGGCTTACTGGGAAAGGTTAGTAGCATTTCACCAGTATTTCATCTATTATATGTGTTCTTTTGTTTTTTGGTAGATCCTCTAAGGAATACTTACTGTTATTCTATTTTATTTATTTTTTTAAAGATTTTTTATTTATTCATTTGACAGAGAGAGAGAGATCACAAGTAGGCAGAGGGGCAGGCAGAGAGAGGGGGAAGCAGGCTCCCCACTGAGCAGAGAGCCGGATGCGAGCCTCCATCCCAGGACCCTGAGATCATGACCTGAGCCGAAGGCAGAGGCTTTAACCCACTGAGCCACCCAGGCGCCCTTATTGTTATTCTAGGTTGTAAAGAGTTTTATCATGAATTGATGTTGAATTTTGTCAAACACTTTCTTGGATCTACTGATATATATATATCCTTTAATTTGTTAATGTGGCAAATTATTTTCGTTGTTTTAATGTTAAATAATTCTTGGATTTGGAGGATAAAACTTTATCAAAATGTAATATTATTTTTTGGACTTATTTTACTAATATTTTCTTTAATATCCTTGCATCTCTGTTCATGAATAGGATTAAACTGTGATTTTCTGTTTCATAATGTTTATCTCAGGTTTTGTATCAATGGCTTAACATGTAAGAGTATTTATATTCTCATTTTATAAGAAATCCAAAGATAAAGAGTACTGGGTTTGTTAAATTAAGGGACTCAAAAGGGCATTCAAGGACCCAGAAACCTGTGGAAGAGCTCACAGCCTTGAAATACTCCAAACCATCCCTCACACTGATGACTTCTTCCCCAGGAATCTCCTCAGGGCACCCTTCACCTCTGTGTTCCTCAGACTGTAGATCAGTGGGTTTAGCATAGGGTTGAAAAGACTATAAAACAGTGATAGAATCTTTCTTTGTTCCTGAGAATGGCTGGATTTAGGGGCCATGTACATGACAATGGCGCTGCCAAAGAAGAGCCCCACCACACAGAGGTGGGAGGAACAGGTGGAGAAGGCCTTTTTGCGGCCCTCCCTGGACTGGATCTTCAGGATGGTAAACAGGATGTGCATATAGGACACCAGCACCAAGGAGAGGGGCCCGATTAAAACAAACACAGAGCCCGCAAAGAGTACAAGTTGGTTAAGTCTAGTGTCAGCACAGGCCAATCTGAATACGGACATGATTTGACAGAAAAAGTGGTTGATTTTTTGTGGCCCACAAAAGGGCAACCTCAGAATGAGAGTAATATGGACCAGAGCTAAGAGGAAGCTGAATATCCAGCAAGTGGCAGCCAAGATAGTGCATATCCTCCAGCTCATGATGACAGTGTAGTGGAGGGGATGGCAGATTGCCACATACCGATCATAGGACATTACTACCAAACTCATACACTCTGTGACAGCAAGTGCCAAATACAAAAATGTCTGAAGTAAGCACGGAGCAAAGGCGATGGTTTTCGTCTCCATTATAAGATTTGCCAGCATCTTGGGGACAATGCTTGAGGCATAGGACATGTCAACAATGGCCAGGTTTGAGAGGAAGAAGTACATGGGGGTGTGCAGTCTGGGGTCCAGCCAGATGAGCCCCAAGATGAGCCCATTCCCCATCAGGGTGAGGCTATAGAATAGCAAGAAGAACCCAAAGAGGACAACTTCAAGTTTGGGATCAACCTGGAATCCCAGCAGGATGACTTCTGTGATCCATGTCTGATTGCTTTCCATGTTCTTTTGGCAGATAGGTACAATGCTGCACTTAGCACAGGAATTTTGAAGCTGAGTGGTAGAAAAGGAAAAAGGAATGATATGTTCATACAGAGTAAGAGTTTATGCAGAGATCACAAGTCAGTAATTCATGGATCCAATCTAGGCCAAAGTCTGTGATGTTAATCTGTACATTTGGCTTTTAGAGATATCTAATAAATTTAGTTATTTTTATTTAAGATTTTATTTATTTATTTGACAGAGAGAGATTACAAGTAGGCAGAGAGGCAGGCAGAGAGAGAGGAGGAAGCAGGCTCCCTGCTGAGCAGAGAGCCCGATGCAGGACTTGATCCCAGGACCCTGAGATCATGACCTGAGTGGAAGGCAGAGGCTTTAACCCACTGAGCCACCCAGGCACTCCAATAAATTTAGTTATTGACCAATATTAACAATTAGTAGACTTCACATACAAATTGGGGTCTCTGGCTACTTTTCAAAAACAGAAGAAATGTCATTTCTTGAAATTCATTGTAAGCAATAATCAGCTGAAGCTAGTAAGGAAATAGAGTCAGATTCACTGTCATTTGCCTCTGCTTCCACTAATTTCTACTTTCTCAGAGAAATATTAACAATAACAATTGACACTAACAATTTTATCATTTTACTATACTATTGGTTGTATATTTAGTTAAGAAGACAGATCGGTGCTCAAGAGGAGTTCCTAACACATGGAGATGAGAAATCAAAATATAAAATACAAACCCCCAAGTAGATAGCCAGAGCTTAAAATGAGATCATTTTTGAAACACCAGAAATGAATCAGAAACATGTATGCTCCCAAGTATGAAAGCAGAATGTAATTGGAACTCAGGTCTTATGGAGTCAAGGCAAGTTTTGGGAGATGGAATATACTAATATGTTTTCTTGAAACTAAGGGTTTGGATATAAAAGGAAGTATAAAAGAGCTATTGGGCTATTGCATAAGGTGACTACAAAGAAGTCAGTATGCTTCCTGGCTCTCTCATTAGATCACCAGAGCCTGAGACACTCTTGTATTATATATTACATATTATATATTATATATGTAGGGCCCATGGAGCTGAGTGAAGAACAACAAAAATTCAAAATCACAAGGCAGAAAGAAAGAAAAGTTGGAAAAAAACAAATAAAAACACCCCACCCGTGCTCTTACTCTCTCTCTCTCTCTCATGCTTTCTCTCTCTCAAATAAATAAATAAAATCTTTAAAAAAATTATAGATAAACTCTTGAAATCAATGAGTAATTTTATAAAACTCTAGATTGAAAGTCAATGGACAAAATGAAGGATATTTGTATGTGTGTGTGTTTACAGATTAAATGATTTATAAGTTCTAAATCTCTCCAGGAAATTAATAATCTCATTTTAATGTTATATGAAATGCAGAAGATCAATGATAGCCATGGAAATCTTGAGAAGGAAGAAAAAGGTAGGAGTTACTCCATCGCCAACACTTATCATAAAGCCATAGCAACTAAGTCAATGTGGTACTGGGGCAAAGATAAACAACCAGATCAATGAAACAACTTGCTTAACTCAGAAATTCAGAAACACCCGCATGCACTTGTACACCCACACTCAACCATCTCTGGCAAAGGTGGCACTGGCATTTAATAATGCTGGATCAGTTAACTATCCGTGTGGAACAAAGTGAAAACATGGCCCCTACCTCACATTATACACAACATAAATTCCAGGTAGGTTTTAGATCTAAATATGAGAGCTGAAAACCAACCTGTCAGAATACAAATGAGAGGATCTTAAATGTAGTAGATATTTCTTACAGAATCCAAACAAAGAAAAGATCATCTCATTACATGATATTATATCCACTGACCTGGATTCTCCTATTTTTCTTTTTTGCATTTTTTAAATTTAAGAAAAATACATTTTCACTCTAGTTACATTGTTTAAAAAAAATACACTTCTCAAAAGTGACTTAAAAAGTAAAGAGAGCATTTTTAAATTTTTAAAATTTTATAGCACAAATGTTTTCACTGAATATGGCATCAGATACAGAACAGAGGTGAAATAGAAAAGCTCTGTAGTAGTGGTTTTTTTTTTACCATATTTCTACCAGCTATAATTTCATCCTAACTTTAGGATGAAGTTTCCTAACTTTATTTAATCCTGACTTTAACTTCATCCTAACTTTAAGTGAAACTAGTGATCACATAATCCCATCCTAGGATCAACGTGTTCCCCTAGGATGAGGACTACCATTCCAGAAGAGCAAACCTGAATCTCCAAATAAAGAAAAAGCTAGTCAGAAACCTCTACCAGCTTTACTGATAAACAAAAAATAATAATGGAATTTTATCAAATAGCGATTAGGATTTCTCCCTGCTACTGATCTCCCTCCTGGGCAGCATGTAAAAGGACCCCCGTGTTCTCACTTCCCTGGTTGGAAGATATTTGTAAGATGTGGAAAAAACAGATAGTGCAGCCGGGGAAGAAATGACAGGTCAAGGAAAATTGCATAAGACCTCTGGCTTCATCTTCTTCAATTGTAAAAAGAGGCAAGTGGATTAGATGGCGCTTATGCCCCTTTCCGCTTGATATCATGAGTCACAGACATTTAATTCCACCTGCCTGTTCCCATAGGTGTGACTGAGGAGGGCTTGTGACAGCAGAGTGGTTAGTAATACTGGTGTCACAGAGACCCCCGGCAGAGTGGAAGAAAGGGGTCTCACAAAAGTGGCTTTTTCTTCTTTTTAAACCTGATGATTTCTGCCATCCTTCTGTCTTGCTCTTCTGTTACTCATCAACCAGTTTCTCTATAATGATTTGTACAAAGGAAGATGCTATTTCTGGTATATCTTTTAAACTCGGCTTGAATGTACAGGAAAACTCACAGAGATGGGCGAATGAGTCACTTACTCCCTGAAGTGGGTTTGGTGGATGATGAGTCCCAGATATCCTTTCTACCTTGACCAAGAGGACAGTACTCAGGGGTGCTCAGGAGGTGTCTAGGTGGGAGAGCTTTATACTCTGATCACCTAAAACAAACCCATTCCCCAGAGGCATACCTGTGGCATCCAGGGAGCACATTACAAAGTGTCTTCCCCCATTCTATGGCTTCCCTACAGAGCAGTGTAAAACCTGTGCAGAGTTCTCCAGCTCTGTTATCCGTGCGTGTGTGTGTGTGTGCACCCACGGATGCAGAAAAGTGAGAACTCAGGAAGAATGGCATGAGTGATCCTACTCAGGAGGATGTTGGCATGAAAATGTAGCAGATACAAGTCATACTTGATAGCTTATGTCACATAGTACAAGCCTCAAGTATTCAGACTTCTTATGTACTTGATCTTCAAGTGTGCCTGCTTCAGTGTTCCCTCTTGGAATGGTTTAAATGTTATGATATAGGTGTGCCCCCCATGGGGCTTGTTAAGGCAGCACCTCAAAGGACTACAACCTCCCTAGGGAATGAACAATCTCTGCCTGCTGAAAAGTGTTACTGTAAAGTGAATTATCAAAAATTTCCATCATAAATATTTATTTTTACATGGAAACTCAGAGATTGAAGCCTATTCCCTCAGTACTTTCCTGTCTTTCTTTGATTACAAGCCACCCCCTAAATACTTGTTCATTTTTTAAACATTTCTTTTTCTATCCTACACTTAGGTAATTTTAATGCCTCTGTTCTAAGCTCTTAGGTGTTAGACTGAATTTAAATGGTGGATGGCTTTGCCCGCCTCCGCACATCTGGAGAAAAACACATAACCATGATGACTCAGGCTGTTTTAAATTCATGACTATTCAAATCAGTTTGGTCCTCACCCACCAGAACTCATCCTGTTTCCCTAGTTGACTCTCTAAGAGGATTTTTCCTCCTATATTTTCTCTCTTTAAACCTCCTATGAGTCCTCCCACCTATAGTCCCAGCTACTGAGAGTCACTGAGAACACAGAAGCTATCAGATGATAATTCACAATCTTAACTAAAATATTGACCAGGATCCTGGATCTGCATTCATTCCCAGCTCCTCTGCTGTTATTGTGAAGTTACTGGTTTTGACCCTCGTGAAGGACAGCCTGCCACTTAGGCTGTGAATCCCATCCCTCCTGCCTACTCAAGAACTTCTCTCCAGCAATTTGTCTCAAATGTCTTTGCTCCTATTCCCTTGAACACATCCAGTCAACATGTGAAACTCTTTTTCTCAAAGACACTCATTATCTTGACTTTGCTAAACCCAATGACCAGTTAGTTCTCTGTGCTCATCTGACTTGACCTGCCAGCACCATTTAACTCAGTCCACAATGCTCTCTCTTTGAAGCACTCCTTTCCCTCCACTCTCATGATGATTTGCTCCCCCTGTGGTCCTTCCACCTTCCTGGTTGCTCCTTCTCTGGCTCCTTGGTGGGTTTCTCCTCATTTCCCAAACCTATGAACACTGGCATTTTTCAAGGTTTATTCTTTGCATCTACTTTTCTGTCCACTTTCTATGGGACTTCATTAGTCCCAAGGATTTCACAGCATCTTCCATGCTGATAACACTTAAGTTAGTATGTCTCACTAGGCCTCTTCCCAAATGCAGTGTTCCAGACTGAATGTTAGCCTAGTGCACATCAGTGTGAATCAGCAGTGCCCACTGACCTCCTATCTCAAAACAGTAAGTTCAGCATCTTTAAAGCCACTTACAAGACCCGAATTATAAGCTTCCTTCTCATGCCTTCCCTCTGTTGTTGTTGAGAGCACCTGCTTCACATGAGACTATTCCGCAGTATACATTTGGAAATGCACTTCTATACCCCTATGCTTTCTGTTCTTTCTCTCTTCCCTTCTTCTAGCAGTCTTTTGTGATTACTATAACTTTATATAATTTTTTACTGCTAATTAAACATTCAAAATGTTAATTATATTCTATGATGTTGATAAAATTTTGTCTTAATTCCACAATTTGGATGAAAGTGTAAGAGTACAGAATCTAAGATCTACCTGGGCTCTAAGCCCAACATCAACATCTATTTTTTTAATTTTTTAAATATTTATTTATTTATTGGAGAGACAGTGAGCAAGTGGCGGCAGGGGCAGAGGGAGTGGGAGAGAAGTAGACTCCCAAGGTGGGCCTCAATGGGGGGGCTTTACATGAGGGGCTCCAGGCAGGGCTCGATCCCAGGACCCTGAGATCATGACCTAGCCAAAATCAAGAGCTGACTGCTTAATCCACTAAACCACCCAGGGGCACTGAGCCCCAACATTAACATTTGTACACTAACTGCTTTTCCCTCCCCACCCCCTGTATATCTTATGATGTTTTGTTCCTCTGTTCTTTCCTTCATTACTGGCCCCTTTTTGTTAAATATTTTGTAGTGCACTATTTAATTCTCTTGTCATTTCTTTAATTCTCTTGTCACTTCTTTATATGTATATGTGTATATATATACACACATACACACATACACAGATATATATATATATATATATATATATTTGTGTTTTTTTCTTAGTGGCTACCCCTAGGGATTATGATTGGCATTTTAATTTTTAAGAATATGATTTAGGTTAATATCAACTTAATTTCAACAGTTTACCAATTCTTTGCTCTTTTATTACTTCAACCTCATTTTCTCCTTCCAGAGAGTTCAGAGATGCTGGTTTCCATGACGATTGTGGGGCTGTTGGTTTTCGAGGATACTGCAAAGCTGGGGAGTTGGTGATGGAAACACGGCAAGCTGAACCACCCCAAAGTTCATGGTTCTTAACAAGATCAGCAGTTTTTCTTGCATGCACACTCCCCAGATTGTTACCTTTTCCCCTCCTGAGGTCTGAAAGAGTTGATTCCTACAAATTTGTCAGTGTACTTTTTTCTTTATGGAGCAGAGGATTTTCAGAGATCCTTACTACATTATTTCTACTGACCAGTGCCTATATATTTTTTTGAAGAAAAGCATATTTCTTGTCTCCACAGACAACATACATCAGCTCTTCACATCATATAAGCTTAGATAAATAAGTTAGAAAAGTTTCTAGCCCTTCATATATCTAACTAATTCTTGTCTATTTAGAAGCCTTATAACTGGGTTTCTGATGACTTTTCCAAACTTTATTTCACTTGGTGTTTAAAACATGAAGTTAGGGAAAAGTTAGCATGGATGAGATTCCTTTTTTCTCTTTTGAATTCAATCTGTTGATCATCAATCTGGTTTGGTGATTGAGCTTTAGTTAATTTTTAAGGTAAATTTTGCTTGTATGATTCTTTCAGAGCATTTCAAAGAAGTGCAATGCTTGGCAAAATTATAAATAATCTTGTTATGATCATTGTGCTTTTATAAAATGAATATTTACTTGAAAATATCTAAGATATTAGTTTTGTGTATGATACTAGAGGTGTTATTTTTTTCCAAAAGACCTCAATAGAAGACTTTCATAATTAAGAAAAAAATTTTTTTTGTTCCAAACTTAAACTCTTTGCCATGGTGAAGAATTTTCCAAAAGCTGCTTAAATGGTATCTTTGTTAACTTATACCAAACAATGCTTGGCTATCTGTTAATTAATATTCATTAGGCTCTCTATTTCACCTCTCCATTAGTTTGCTAGGGCTGCTATAACAAAATACCACAGTATGGGATGCATAAACAATAGAAGTTTATTTTCCCGCTGTCCTGGGGGTTAGTAGTCTGAGCTTTCGGTGTGGACCATGTTGGTTCCTTCCAAGGTTCCTCTTCTTGGCTTGTAGATGGCTATCTTCTTGTGTCTTCACATGTTTATGTCTGTGTCCTAATCTCTTTTTATAAGGACACCAGCTATATTGGTTAGAGCTACTCTAAATACCTCATGTTGATATAATTACCTCTATAAAACCCCATCTCCAGAAGTCTCCCTATGAGGACCATGATTTCAACATATAAATTTTGAGTAAACACAATTCAGTCCAACCCAGCTAATTACTTGCTTGTCAGACAATGAAACCTTATCACATGGTATCTATGATTAACAGCCATAAGTCCACTTCCTTAACATTGTTTCTCAAGTACATGACTTGATATTTCAGAATAATCATATCTTTTGGAATATGGTTCAGAATTATATTGCCCCAATTTCTTAACTACCTATGAATAGAGACTTCAGTATTAAAAAACAAACCAAAACAAAACAAAAACTGTCAACTGGAGCAGTTTGCCATTTGGGTGAATTACATATGAATGCCCTTGCCAAGCCCTCTTCAAACTGGCAACATTATTTTCATGCTGCTTTAATCATTGATGAATTTTTCACAAAATTTTTATTTGATAATATGTAATGCTTTGTTGAGCAAGGTAAAGTTGCTACGATAATTAGAAGTGAATTTAGGTTTCAGATGAGGGTGTTTAGGAAGTACACTAACAGTACAGGGTTGTGCTCCTTGAGAAAAAGAGATATATAAAGTGAGGTCACATTCACAGAGGCTTTCTCCCAGAAGATAGTCCCAACGGAGGCCATAAAACTAGAATCCAAGCAGAAAGCTGCAGTCTTACTGGGTGCAAGCAAAAGAAATTGGAGTTACAGAAAAATAAGAGAACTGGGAATTGAGTTGGCATGGGGAGGTGGAAGAGGAAGGAACTATATGAGAGGAGCGAGGAGTTTTCTTAAGCATTTCTTAGTCCTAAGTACATGGATGCAGAAACCTAACAGAGACCGAAGGATGAGGTGCCAAAAGATGAGAAGAGCTCAGAGGAGCTGAAAGGAGCTGAACAGAAACTTCAGAAGTTACAAAATGCTCAGGGGATTTTTGGAGTTACAGTCTAGCCAGGATGGAGATCTCTTCATAAAACCTTGGCGTAGGCACAGAAATGATGCCTGAGCAGTAAGGGTAAAACTGAAATTGGTTAGTTTTAACCAACTTAAAATGGAATCCCAAGAGAAACAAGGTTATCCTCAACAAATTCACTGCTTATTCAGGGAAAAACAAAACATATCCATAATGTTATAGGAGTCTGACATAATTTACAGCTTCTAAAATGCATCATTTAACACATGAAAAAGCAAGGAAAAGTTATCAATAATCAAGAAGTAAAACAGTCAATAGTAGAGAACCCAAATATAACAGATAATGAAATTACAAATAAAAACTCCAATAACTAATAATAACTAATAACTAGGTTGTCAAAGAAAAGGGAAATGAAGATATAAAGAATAAAAAATGTAGTATTGCAGTGAAGTATTAGAATCTACAAAAAGAATCAAATATCCAGGGGCACCTGGGTGGCTCAGTTGTTAAGCATCTGCCTTTGGCTCAGGTCATGATCCGCAGGGTCATGGGATCGAGCCCTGCATCAGGATCCCTGCTCAGCGGGGAACCTACTTCTCCCTCTCCCACTCCCCCTGCTGGTGTTTCCTCTCTCGCTGTCTCTCTCTGTCAAATAAATAAATAAAATCTTAAAAAAAAAAAAAGAATCAAATATCCATTCTGAAACAGTAATATATAATAAATTGAAAAACAGTAATATATAATAAATTGAAATAAATTGAAACAGTAATATATAATAAATTGAAAAAAACAGTAATATATAATAAATTGAAAAAATAAATTGGATGAATTTAACAGATGATTGCTCCCGGCAGAAAGGAGGACCAAGACCTCATATTAAGATTAACAGAAAATTATCAAATAAAAACATAAAAAGAAAAATAATGGAAAAATGAAGTTTAGTCTGAAAGACATAAAGGAGTGTGGTAAAAAGAATTTTAACATATACTCAGAGGAAAGAAAAATATAATGGGAAAAAAGGAAATTTTAACAGATGATTGCTCCCGGCAGAAAGGAGGACCAAGACCTCATATTAAGATTAACAGAAAATTATCAAATAAAAACATAAAAAGAAAAATAATGGAAAAATGAAGTTTAGTCTGAAAGACATAAAGGAGTGTGGTAAAAAGAATTCTAACATATACTCAGAGGAAAGAAAAATATAATGGGAAAAAAGGAAATTTTTAAGAAGTTATTTCTGAGCATTTCCCAATCATGGTGAAATATTTTCCCATGAAGGCAGAAATCTCAGAAAATCATAAGCAAGATAAATTTATATAAAATATACCTGGAAATACTATAGTAGCATTTTTTTTAAATCCAAAGATAAAATAAATATTCATAATATTTAGAGAAAAAAATTATACCCATTATGATCAGGGAGCATTCCTGCAACTAGAGAAAGGTACTTCTTTAGGATTTCTTGCAGTGTAGACCTATTGGCAATAAAGACTCAAATTCATTTGTTTGCTTGTTGGGTTTATTTTTGTTTCTGTCTGGGAACATGTTTATTTCATCTGAGTTTTGGAATGGTACTCTTCTGTATATAAAATTTTTGATTGACAGCTATTTTGTAATGCTTTAAAGGTATTCTCCCACTGTCCTCTGACTTCTGTAGATTCAACTGAGAAGTTAGCTTCTCAGTTAACTGCTTATTACTATATTTCCAATGGTAATGGAGGAAGGGTCCAGTGTCAAAGGCATCTTTATTCTAATTTCCTGCCTTACATAAGGGAAGCCTGTATCTTTCATGGGCCAATTGCAGTCATTACAACCCGGAATCCTTGGGATTGAAAGTGACCTGAAAGCCAGGTGCGGGCTTACACTCTCACCACTCAGTTGGTGATTGAGCCTCATCCTCTGTCCTTCAAGAATTTTATTTATGCTCTTGCAAGCCCAGCTGTGCACTTAAAAATTATGGTTTTTAAGATATTTTATCCAGTATTTTTAGGTGCTTTATCATAACATGATTTTCAAGATAGGTACTCTGCTATACTGCTTATTGTTTCTATTCTAGAAATCCTAAAACCACTCTATGTAGAAAGGAAGCCAAATGATCGCTATTTCTCTTTGCAAGTAAGTTACTCAGTGTAAACAGAGCTACACTATCATTACCCAAGGTCATTTTCAGCACCTACCGATAAAACCTTGTTTCTCAACTAAATGTTATTCCTTACTATCTTCCAGATTTCTCATTCCAGTTTCCTGTTGAAGTGTTGTTTGATGGTACCCTCATCATCTCCCATTTCCAATGTCATTTCTTCACCTATTTCCAAATTATTCAATGCATAACTTGATTCCTGTTTTCTTGTATTTTCCAATTATTTCAGTCCATAATTTTTTGTCTCTACATGATCAGATTATTTATAAACCTGCAGTTAACTGTTTCACTGTTTCATAGATTTTCTATTTTTAAAATTGTGCTTTTCAAAAAACTTCGTATTTCTTCATTATATAAACAGTACAGATTCCTCAGCTGGATTTGAAAATTCAGATAAGCAAATAGAAGAAAAATCCTTTCTTTATTATCAGTGTGAGTTTTCTCTCAAAAATGGGATATTATTGGGGCATCTGCGTGGCTCAGTTGGTTAAGGATCTGCCCTTGGCTTAGGTCATGATCCCAGGGTCCTAGGGTGGAGCCCGGAATTGGGCTCCTTGCTCAGTGGGAAATTGGCTTCTTCCTCTGCCCTTCCCCCTGCTTGTGCTCTCTCTCTCTCTTAAATAAATAAATAAAATCCTTTTTTAAAGAATGGGATATTATGCATATAACATTAGTAATCTTTCTTTTCTCATGTAATATGAATTGTAAATATATTATAAGTCAACAAATATACAATAAAACCTGACCCTGATTTTTAAGAAGATATTCTTTAGTACGCATGTTCCATTTAAATATATATTTTACCTATAGTCTAGTATCGGAAATCTTGGATGTTTTCAATCACAGTTAGTGGGTTATTAGATATGATGAGAATACATCTGAAAGCACATGAGTATTTCTCTATATTTCCTATTCGTATCTCTGGCTGGTGACAGAGATACTAATGGGGAGGGGCAGAAGGAGAGGGAGAGAGAATCCCAAACAGGTTCCACACTTAGCACAGAGCCTAATGTGAGGCTCCATTCCATCACCTGAGATCACGACCTAAGTCAAAATCAAGAGTCAGACACTTAAACAGCTGAGCCACCTAGGCACCCCTATCCATGTATTTTTTAAATATTTATTTTTCTTTAGAGACTTTAGGTTGCAAAAGAAAGACTTTGAGTCATTTCATACTTCCAAAATTATTTGAAATCTTGACATTTTCCATCATCTAAAAGGCTACATTTTGCAAAACTCCTGCTTCTTTTCTAGTATAGTAGAGGATCTCATTTTCCATGGTTTTACTTATAAGTCATAGTTCTTGTTCTTTAAAGATATGATGAATATATGTAGTGGCTAATATTAATAATCGTCATTTATTGAGCTCTTATTGTAACTCATGGGTTCTGCTAAGCATTTTGCTATAATATTTCTTGTTACAAACCTATGTGCTTAGTGTTAGTGAACTCATTTTATACACAACAAAATCTAAATTCCAAAGAATTTCAGTATATTTCAAGAGTTTGCACATCTAGCAATAATTGGCAGAACTTTGTAAAAACCCAGATTTATCTGAACTTACAATCATGTGTTTTCAACATTTGTTTGGCCTTGGAGTAATGTCTGTGTAACAGATATCCTTAAAAAAGGGGCTACCTTGTAAGGCAGAAGTCCATATAGTTTCCTCTTTAAAACACTTCACCAAAAAAATCACCTTAAAAGTTCTATATTTGCCTTTTATACAATTTAAATATATGGCAGATTTGAGAAAAGAATTGAAAAACAAGAAAAGTCTCTTTATATATTCTTTTCCACTCCTTCTTAACTGTTTTTTCTCACTTCATAACTAAGTGCTGGAATTTCAGTTTGAGTAAGATGGTTATTTAACTTACCTCAAACCTTTTAATTTACAATCAAATTATTCCTGATCATTTATAACTCCGGTATCATTCATCAACTAGTCATCACAAAAATTAGAGTCTGTTCTCATTTGCTAGGAAGTTTTCTCCAAGTGTTGGTCACTTCCCATTGGAGACAAATGACCCAACCATTCTGCTTTCTCCTCCACAGATCACCACCTCCGTTCCCCAAGCAGAGAAAACAAGTAACAGAGGAAGCTCCAATGTCTATATATTTGCTAGCCAGATTTTGGGTTTTTTTGTTATTGGTAGCAGCATCACAGTTACATTTTTCATTCTCTTTCCCTTGAATCCATGGCTCGTGTTGTTCCCCACTTGTTGATTATACCTTAGAAAACACTGCTATCACAGGAATTTGTACAGGAATTGCATTTTAAATGTAGACCTATTTTTGAAGGTGATGACAGCTGCTGAATTTCAAATATTGAAATTATTATGGTATCAATCTCTCCTAATTGCTGTATCTTAAACATTCTGCCAATACCTTGCTTTATTTTATAAAATGCTGTCTACAAGTCCAGATTACAGAAAACCATACAAACTTATTTCCTTGTATTCAGAATATTTCACATAATTATATTAAAAGTGTGTCCACTGTGCAGCTAATGGGAAGTTACTTTCATTTTCTTGTGCAGCATTGACTTTCAATGCCAGAGGGAGGAAAGTAGAATGATCTTTCTTGGGAGAGAGTGCTAGGAAAATCTGAAGATGAAAAGGATGCCCATCGAGCATATTTATGAATCCTGGTAAATATTGGATGAGATGATTTCTCTGGTCCCTTTAAACTTAGTTATTTTATTATTCTACAGGTTTTCATGACGTTCTCTCTTTCTCAAGCATCCTCTTCAGAGCAGATTTGACTTCTTTGTTCCTCAGACTATAGATAAGAGGGTTAAGCATGGGATTGAAAAGGCTGTGAAACAGGAGGAGATATTTCTTCTTCTCCTGGGGGTTCCCATATCTGGGCCCAACATACATTATAATGGCTGTGCCATAAAAGAGCCCAACCACACAGAGATGGGATGAACAGGTGGAGAAGGCTTTCTGGCGCCCCTCCCCTGACTGAATCTTTAGGATGGCACACAGAATATGAATGTAAGATATCACAATTGAGGAGAATGGTCCCACCAGCACAGACACTGCCCCAGCCAAAACCATAATCTCATTAATGTGGGTATCTGCGCAGGCAAGCTTGAGGACAGCTATAATTTCACAGAAAAAGTGGTTAACTTTCTGGGGTCCACAGAAGGGCAATGGTATGAGTAACACTAGATGTACTAGGGCCAGGAGAACTCCTAAAATCCAGGAAGTCAAAGCCAGCGTGATGCAGACCCTCCAGCTCATGATGGCAGAATATCGGAGGGGGTGGCAGATGGCCACATACCGATCATAGGACATCACCACCAGGAGACATTCAGTATGAGCAAAAGTCAAGAAAAGAAAGGTCTGTGTCAAGCAGCCAGCAAAGGAGATGGGCTTGTCTGGCTCCAGGAGGTTCACCAGCATCTGGGGCACCGTGTTGCAGGCATAGGCTATGTCGACAATGGCCAGGTGGGAAAGGAAGAAATACATGGGGGTGTGCAGTCTGGAGTCCAGCGAGATGAGCCCCAGGATGAGCCCATTCCCCAGCAGGGTGAAGGCATAAAACAGGGAGAAGAGCCCAGAGAGAAGCATCTGAATCCCTGGGGTGAGGGGAAATCCTAGTAGGATGAACTCTGTAACAGTGGTCTGATTTTCCCCCATTTTTCTGTGAAAGAGATAATGGAGTTCACCAAGTCCGAATGCTCGAGGGAAGCGTTTAAACATGATGGGTCTCTGTGTGTCATCATTTATTTCCTAAGAAAACATCTTCAATGAGATTTTTGTCCTGTTTGTCACTTACTAAGTGAAAATGATGTATTCCAAATAACACAGGAGGAAATCTTTTTCACTGCAGTAAGCTAAATCCTAGCATTCTATTACAGTCTTCAGTAAATCTTATGTTTATTGACCAACTTTCACCACAGTACAAAATGTTAATAAGACTTAAATTGCTTTCATAGGACTGGGTACTTCCTCAGTTTGTAATGATCCTTTCAGAGGTTTGCCCACGTGTGTTTCCGGATGTAAGTACACACGTATCCATACATGCAGATGTGTGCTGCTATCTCAAGTATCTGTGATGTGAGGGTGGGAAGGAGGGTGAGGTGCATGTCAGTGATTCTTCCATCAGCTTTTCTCATGAATTTGTGCCTTCAGTATATTAATTACTTGCTAGTCTTGCGAGCTTTACTTAGAGCATAATCTTGAACGAAATAAGAGAATGGCAGGCTATTTGCCACGACTTTGGCTAGATTTCAAATGGAGACCTTTCTCTTTTGACTTCTGTACCTACAGATGTTCTATTCTGATTGTGCTATCTCATCATCATGAGGTTACCCCTGTCACCCCTCTTATACTCTATGTTGTATTTAAATTCTTTATCTATCTACCTGCCTACCTAGCTACCTAGTTTTCCCTAAATATTTTGCCACATCCTACAGTAAGAAATATCTTCTAGGTACACACATGCATTAGTATATGTATCCTTGTGTCCTTTTTATGTGCAACGTATTTTCTATATTATTTTATTCTATTTAATTAGTAAAAATGTTGGTTGGATGATTTCAGCGTGGGTCATAGCCCGGGTCTTAAGGTACTGATCCCTATTCAAGAGCAAGAGCCCCAACTATAGACTCATATTCATAGAATCATTAGCATATTTTATAGCTTAATTCTATGTAAAAATTATTATTTATCATGAATCTTTAGGCTTTTGTGGCTTATCAAATTTTAAAAGAATCTTTCCATAACAGAGTGGGTACTCTGAAGTTTGAATCATTGTAACTTTTAAGCCATTACTTCTATTTTGCCTGATTCCCTATCTTTCTTCAGTCCAGAATCCATCTGAATTTCACTACAGTAAGAATCCTAGAAGAATTCATAATTGACTTCCTGTATATCAGCTTCCCATTCAACTTTTCTGTTAAGTTAGTAGTTGAAAGATTTCATAAACAAAAGCAACTAACCTTTTGCCCTGCTTCAAAGACAGAATCAGAATTCATAGTAGAAATCATTAAAAGATGATTTTTTTCTTGGTTCAAAAAATAGCTGTAACAATTGGAGTCACCTCCTTGAAAACTGGTTGTTTTATTGGAACTGAACTTTAGGTCAGTGAATGTTTTATTTATTATTTTTTAAAGATTTTATTTATTTATTTGATACACAGAGAGAGATTACAAGTAGGCAGAGAGGCAGGCAGAGAGAGAGGAGGAAGCAGACTCCCTGCTGAGCAGAGAGCCCGATGTGGGGCTCGATCCCAGGACCCTGAGATCATGACCTGAGCTGAAGGCAGAGGCTTTAACCCACTGAGCCACCCAGGAGCTCCACAGTGAATGTTTTAAATCAGAAATTGACTAACCATCTATTCAAGATAAGATTCCTGTGTTGAACCAGAAGAATGCTAAGTTCCCTTCCATCTATAGGATTCACTGGGCCTAAATGTATAGAAAAGTGTTAGTCATATTCAGTTCAGCTTTCTTGCACTAACTGGAGCCAATGAAGATCACAATGCTACTTCTAAAATTTCATAGGATGAAGGCACACGACGAACCAAAGCAGAGGACCAATGAGTACCTCATCTTCCTCCTACCTGCAAATAGCTAAAATGCAAAATATAAAATCCACAGATACTTACTAAACATATTCTGTATCCTGCTTCATGTCTTAGACAAAGGTATATAAGACAGTTCATGTCTGCTGGTGTATATAACCTGGTTGGAATGAAAGCACTGTTAAAAGGATTTGCAAAGATGATAATTCTTATATTTAAATAACTCACCACAACAAATTTCATATTTTAAAAATAAAACCTTCAGGACACTCCTCTTCTGTAACAAATTCCTTTTTTGGTCAATCAAGCCCATTATTTCATGAAAACACCATTAAAGTTCATGGGCCAATAAAAGGTTCACAAGCAAACCTCTCAAACAGCTATGTTATAATTTAAACAAGAAACTCAACACTAAATTCAGGAGAGTAAATGTATTATTATTAAATTTATTATTATTAAGTGTATCTAAAAGTGATGATAACTTTTAAATTATCCCATTAACAAAGACTATAAATGGCAGAAATTTGGCATTGACAGACACCAAAAATTACATTTTGTATTGTGATTATTTATTACAGCCTGTCTGATGTTGTACAGTGAACAAAGGCTAGATAATAAACCTATCTCAGACTTATAGCTAAAAATGAGGAGACAAACTGAATAGAAGTTGGGTGAAGTGCAAGTATACCAATAAAGTAAACAGCATCTGTATGTTAGTGTTGAAATTATTTTCTTCCAATGATCTCTTGGAAGAAACATTTCTTAACAGAGGCAATGGGATTTCTTTCAGAAGAGAGGACTTCATTCTCTGCTCAGCTCACCCACCTCTCAAGATGCTTTTGCGTGTTTGGTGTAGGGGGAAAGATGAAGACCCATCCTGCACACCGCCAACTGCTGCCCCTGGAGAAGAGGGGCTCTCACTGCACTTACCTTTGGTTTTCTTAGAGGGACATTCATGACAAAATGCTGCTGCTGGTGATTTCTTCACTCACTGTGGGGTCCATGATCCTAAATGTAATAAGTATTAGAATGTCTTCCAGGCTCCTTCATATATCACAATTAACACAAGCTTGGATTTATTTCGGTTTCAAAAACTCCAACACGCCCCCACCCCAACTAACCCCCCAAATAGATTATGTGGTATTTAGGGCAGATGAAACTCATATATTTTTCCCATGCTCTCTGGTGTTGTCAAGTTTTATACCACATATGACCCGACTGACCATGCATCCTATTTTTTTCATCAAGTCACCACAAGGAATACAATTTATAAAGTAAGATCAGGTAGCAGGACCTATAGAAGCTATGGGGAACATGGTAAAGAGTCAGGAAATAGGATAAGGTATCCCAATGGGACTTGTTAAATCCTGTTTTGTAGAATTTAACTGGAGTGCAGAAAGGGAAGGAAAATACTCAGCAGGAAACAATCCCTATTTTTTTAATTTCCAGAGATTCTGAGCTCAAGGGGGTGGAAAGACCAAGCCCCCCTGGTCTGTAGCTACTACATTTTCTCTTCTTCCTAAAATGGAAATTAACTAACTCCATCATATAATATTGGGGAATACAATGGAGTCAATTTGATGGTGACTTTGTGACTTAAATTTTTTTTCTTTTATCTAAATCTATCTTATACTCAAATATAAAAGTAGAATTTCCTAAGTTAAAGTTATTTTAGTGTACATGCCAATCAAGAAGCTTATGGATAGACCAGTTATTTTTTTACCCTGAGAGCACTGACCTGCAGTAGATCTGAAATGGGCTTTTCTCCATCACACTTGTTCAGGGAGAGGCTTATTGGTAACTGGCATCCAGATTTGTGCCCTGATGTGTTGGAAAGATGTTACCCTCCCATACCGACAATGTCCAAGGGCCTCTGGGGCCTAAAGAGAAACAGTCACCATTACCTGTATGTAATTCATGGTCCGATTTATTAAACATATAAATTTATCATATTTCTTTATTTTGTAATTGTACTAGCATATAAAGCTCCTATTTTTCTCAAAAATTTTTTGCTAATATTTTATCTGAAAAATATATTTTGTTTGATATGGAAAATGCTGTGTTCGCTTTACTAATTATTTAAGATTTTTGTATTTATTTTACCTTTTGAGATTTATTCAGTCAGTTACTTTTCTTCTACTATCCTTTACTAGTTTTGTCATCAATGTTGTTTTAGCCTTATAAAATGAACTGGTTGTCCCTCTTTTTCTGTTCTCAAAAAGGTTTTACATAATATGAAAATTGCCATTCCTTGAAGACTGGTAAAATTTGCCTTTAAAACTATTTAACTTAGTGTACTCTGATTGTAGGATAATTTTGGTCATGGATTCAATTTTCTTGAATATTTATTATTCAGACCTTCTATTTCTACATAAGGAAGTTTTAGTAATACTTCTAACTTTAAAATTTATTCAAATTACTTTTGTTCATAGAATTTTGTTTTTAATCTCTACTTTTTTGGTGATATAATGTATTATACTTAACATTGTATATATAGACCTTTTCTCTTTTTTCCCCTCATCAGTCTTATTTATTTTACTAGTATTTGTGAAAAGAACTAAGTTTATATTTTAATGATCTTCAGGATTCTTTATTTTCATCAGTAAAGTTTGCTCTTATATAGCCTATACCCTATGGTTATTTTAATTTTCTTTTTTTAAAAAAGATTTTATTTTTTTGAGAGTGAGAGACAGAGGACACAAGACGGGGGAGGGAGAAGCAGACTCCCTGCTGAGTGGGTTGCCCAATGCAGGTCTCAATCCTGGGATGCCAGGATCATGACCTGAGCCGAAGGCAGACACTTAAGCGATTGAGCCACCCAGGCTCCCCTGTTTATTTTAATTCTTGATCATATTCCTGAGTCGACTACTGAACTTCTTTTTGTGTCCTATTTTTTTAATAAATGTAACCTGAGATATAAATTTTTTTTTCTACCATTTTAGCCATATATCTCAAATGTGGTATTCAGAACTTTCATCACTATTAACTTCATTTTTAAAACACAAATGATGCTGAAGTACATTTTTAGGTTTCCGAATATTTGTATTACCTTTTATTATTGATTTTAAATATATTATCACTGTGGTAAAATAATGAGTCCTTGTGATATTTTTCTTTGAAAATTGGAGAGGTTTTGTTGCTTTGTATATATTCAAATTTTGCAATTTTTATACCACTTGAATGTAATGTATATTTTCTACTTCTTTTTTTTTTTTAAGATTTTACTTATTTTGAGAGAGAGAGCAAGCACGAGTGGGGAGAGGGGCACAGGCAGAGGGAGAGAGAGGATTTCAAGCCAACTCCACGCTGTGCCCAGAGTCCGATGCAGGGCTCATCCTCACAACACTGACATCATGATGTGAACCAAAACCAAGTGTCAGATGCTTAACTGACTGAGCCACCCAGGCGCCCCTCTCTATTTCTTGAGTGTAGGATTCTTTATGTATTAGATCAAGCTTATTAATTCCAATTTTCAGAACTTATATTTCTATTTTTTTTCAGGATTATCAATTTGTTTCTGAGAACATTTTGCTAAATTCCCCACTACCAAGTTGGATTTTAAAAAACTTTTCATAATAATTCTCTGGGGTTTTTTCCCCCTAATTATATACTGTAGCTATGTTGTCACATATTTACATATTTATGATTTTACATCTTCTTGGTAGCCTATCACCTGTATTTGTATATAGTAACTCTATACTAATTGATGCTTTCTGCCTTATATAAACATAAATGCAAATATCTGCCTAGCATTTACATTATTGCTTCAATTTATCACATATTTGCATAGGATATGTTCTTCAATACCCTTATTCCTGGCTTTTCTTTGTGACTGTGTGTTAGTTGCTCTTATAAACAATATATAGCTATATTTTATGGGTTTGAAAATATCAATGTGAAAATAGGAGGATGTAATATATTTTCAGTCAACATAAATATTGAGATAACTAGACTGTCCACCATTTCTGTTTCCTGTTTAGCACTCTTTTTCTTGACCTTTATGTTTCTTTCTTCTGCTCGTTTTATTAAGAGATACTATACCATTGTTTGACCTGGTGCCCACTTTTTTTTTCTAACTTATTGTTTTGTCTTCACTTAGTGAACAAAATTCCTAAATGTCTTGGGCATTTTCACTCAGGGTATAGGTAACACACACGACACCTATAATTACTGGATCACCTTGAAACACATCAAGTAATTTTAGAAATATTACATAGTAATTTTCTGTTCTTTAACTCTCATACATGCCCAGATATCTTATGTAATCACTCATATAACTGTCGCAAATTTCAGAGTGTGTTTCAAACCTCTCTTTGAATCAGATGGGAATCCCACAGGAAAAGAGGTCACACAGCTATTTCAATAGAGATTTTAATGTAACAAAATGGTTAAAGTGATGTTGCAGAATTTCAACTCTAAAAATGGAGCTCTGTGATACACAGATAGGAGCTGAGCAGAGCAGCCACCATCCCTAGGGCTAAGACCCAGGGCAGAGGTTGGTGTAATTACAAACTAGAAGGTCAGAGGAGTCAGGGTTCAGACTTTACCTCTGGGGGGGGGTGCTCCCCAGGTTGCACTGTTGCCCTCCAGGGGAGGAAAGGAGGCTCATTTTGAGAAAGTCAGAAAATAAAGACTGGAGAAAGAGGCACCAGCTGCCACCGGCAAAGTAAAGAGGGGTTGAGCAATCCTGACAAGACCAGCAAGCAAACTGGAAGGAGCAAGTCCCTGTTCCCCCAGCCCCAGATCCCAGCGCCCTTTACAGCTCCCTACCCACACAGTACAGGCAACTGTAAGCCACTGAAATCAATAATCCAAATACCTCAGTGTGGTTAATCTCTACTGTAAGGTTGGGTACAATATGCTGGGGTTTTCAAGTTTGTCAATAAAGAACAAGGTTTCACCTCACTCCTATTGAGAATTAATTAAGGGAGAGACACAGGAGTTACTGAAGAAAGACCAAATGGAGAATGCGATTTAGATGTGGTACCCAAGGGGTGCCTGGGTGGCTCAGTCAGTTAAACACCTGCCTTTGGCTCAGGTCGCGATCTCAGGGTCCTATGATTGAGTCCCACATCTGGCTCCCTGCTCAGGGGTGGGGGGAGCCTGTCATTCTCACTCTGCCCCTGCCCCTCCCCCTCCACCCACTTGTGCGCGCGCTCTCTCTCTCAAATGAATAAATAAAGTCTTAAAAAAAAAGAAAAAGATGTGCTACCCCAATAGATTTATTAACTCCTTACCCTGAACAGAACCCACTGCCAAGACACAGGAAACACTATAAAACACTGGCCTTCCTTACAAGACCCAGTCTACGTACAACTTAGAGCACAGAGGGGCAGAGGAGAATGTGTGCTTTGTGTTGGTATTTGACACCCAGGGGGAAGGAGAGAGGAAGACAGGAAGCCAAGCACAGCTGTGTCTCACAAGCTGACAGTCAGGAACGCCCTCCATGTTGACTCCTCCAAGGGAAGGGCAGTTATTCCCTGCTCACTTCCATCATACACCAGTATCCCCAACACAAACATTACCCAACACTAAAAAAGTACTGTAGTGTTTAAGTACCGTATTGTCGTTTCTGGACTAGCTTCCACTTAAGGTCAATAAACGCAAGTGGACATTTCGTAAATACGGTAGGTGGTCTTCCTGCCTGATGATGATGCTCATTGTCACACAGACTCTCTGACAGACGCAGTCAGGACCCCCAAGAGACTCACAGTCTGATAAATGTTTCATTCTTTCATGAAACGTTACCTGATTTATATACAAAGTGAATGCTAATCCTGTTCTACAATACTGATATTTTAAATGTATTATAATCTAGCAAGTAAACACAATTAACATTATAATGATAAAAAGATAACCTTATTATAACTAGTTTTCTTGTCATACAAAGCTTTTTTTTTTTGAAGTATAATGGACATACAGTGTTACATTAGTTTTAGGGGTACAACATAGTGATTCCACAATTCTATACCTTATCCCAAACTCACCACAAACACAGCCACCATCTGTCACCATACAATGCCATTATAGTACCACTGACCAAGTTCCTTAAATGAAGCAAGATCATATCAAATTTTTAAGAACATCTTCAAAGAAGCAAAATTTTATAATTATTAAATGTGGTCCTACCAAAAATCCTTCACCTTGGGCTTCTTTATCTCAGTCGTCATTATTATTTTCAACAGGCTTTCTCATTAATTACATTATCATGAAGCTATTCCCTTTGGAAAAATACCCCAATTCATAAACTGCAGAAGGAAAGTACTGACAGAAGCTGACAGGTCCCCACTCTGAAGAGCTTCAGAAGGACAAAATTATTTAAAGGGTCCTAGGAATCTTTCTACTCTATGTTTGATAGTTCCACATGGCTGACATCTCTGCACTTTATTAATAGTTTCCAGAGTGACTTCCTTTCTTTACATCCAATTGTCAACACAAATTTAGCACAGAGAGAAAACTCATATATATATATATATGTATGTATATAATAGAGTTTTATTAGAACCCAAGGTAGGACAGCCCAAGGGAAACACAATCTTTACAGGGAAGGAAGTGCTCCAGAGAATGAACAGTTTTCAGAGGGTTATATACTTTTTTACATCTAGTAAAAGCTCAAAAGATTATGCATTAACATATATACAGGATTCATGAGTTTTCACATCAAGGAATGCAGGGAGTAGGAGCATTGATCAATATCTCAAGGTCAAGATGGCTTTCCTTGAGGCTACTCATTCACAAAGCCAATGTACAATGCATGCCTGGCAGGCCATAAATCAGGCTTTTGGTTTGAATAAAGTTTATGGACAATTATATTGATTTACAAAGAAAGACAGTACACTAGGTGGCTTATAATTTTTGCCCTATCAAAGAATTACCTGTGTCTGACCTCATTATGTTTGCTATGGTCTAGAGGGGTTCTGCACCCAACTCCACCATGTGTGTGTTGGGGGATTCTCACACACACGCAACAATTCTCTAGACACCAGCCAGGTGTTCTACGGTTCAATTCAGTTGTGACAGTATCTACCCTGAGATAGTGTCAGATTTCACAGATTTTGCATTCTGCCCCCACAAGACTGCCCCCCACTTCGGATGCCAATCACAAAGCCTTCCTGGGCTTCTGCCTTCCTCGCTACAGATCAGAAGTTCCCACTACTGCCTCCTTGGCCTCCAGAAGACAATCACAAGTCCATGTCATAACTTGTGTGCTTCTCACCATCGGAGGTTCCCATGACATCCCCCTTGGGTTTGCTTAATTTTCCAGAGTATCTCACAGAACTCAGGAAACAGATTTACTCACTATGTTCTGATTTCTTATAAAAAGGACACAAATCAACAGCTAGGTGAGCAGACATATAGGGTAAGGTCCTGGACAGAGGACCCGGACATGGAAGAGTTCTGGTTCCCCAACCTGGAAGCTCTCTGAAACCTGTCTTTTTGGGTTTTAATGGAGGCTTCATTGTACAGGCATGACAGATTAAATCGTTAGCCGTTGCTGATGGATCCAACCTCTAGCCCCTCTGGTTCTCCTGGCAACCAGCCCCCACCTTAGGTCCTTTCCAAAAGTCACCTCATTAACATAAACACAGCTGTGGTGGAAAGGGTTTTATTATGAATAACAATTTCACCTTTATGGCTCCAAAGTAATTTCAGGAACTGAGGGCAAGAGACTGAATGTTATAAAAAAGATGCTTCCATTGCTCTTATCCTTCAGGAAATTACAAAAGTTTTGAGACCTGTGAGTCAGGAAGCATGGATGAAGACCAAACATATTTCTTTAAATCACATCACAGGTCAATATTTCACTTATTAAATATTTATTGGGCTGAAAGAGAAATCCTACTAGGAAAATTTTAGGTTCACCAGAATCTGATTTTTTTTTTAACTGGGGCATATTTTAGGGTTCCAGGATATTTTTATCCTGTTTATGGACCATCTTTCTAAGCAACTTACCATTTTCAAAAATCATCAAGAAAATAAAGTATTTCTTTAAAGTAGTGGTCCTCACGCCTAATTGTACCTGGGGCCTTCAAAAAATGCTGACCCCCCAGGGACACATCCCTGGAGATTCTGATTTAATTAATTTGTGTGTGCCTAAACCTCAGGATTCTTTAAAGCTCCCAGACAATTCCCAAGGTCAGCCAAGGGCAAGGACCATGTCTTGTGATTATCTTTTTCTTTTCATTTTTTCTCTTCCTTGGTCTTTGCCTTTTCTTTCATTCCTTCAAAATTTCTCGTTTCAACACTTGGTTTTCTGTAGGTACATAAACCACACTGATAGATTCCATTGCTTATCTAGCAGATTAATAGAGAACAGCATATTTTCTTTTAGATTCATTAATTTTGTTCTATTTGGGCTCCCTCTTCTGGAAGTTTCTTAATGACATTAACTGGGTGCTAATCCATTCCAGGCAAGGTCTGAATGTTGTCAAATCATTGTTCTCATGGTTAACATCATCAGTATTCTCAAATGAAAGGCAAAATCCTCAGTCACAAATTGAATGCCTTCAAAGAAAAATACAACTCCCTGTTGTGGGGTCATCAAGCCCAGAGGCTAAGAAAGAATTCTTAAGACGTTTTATGTTGCAACTTTGTAAGCTAATTTAAGTAGCACAGGGACAGGACCCATGAGGAGAAAGAGCTTCACTTTTGCTGTATGAAGCTGGTGGTTATATGCTTAGTGCTCAAGGGGACATGGAGGGAGTATTAGATCATAAATGTCTCCTCGAATTTCTTCTCATAAAACTACTTTTGCAAGATTTCTCTGGTGCTTATCATTCAGCTCCACATTAACTATCAGTGAGATGTACCAGCAATCATGAGACCCTTTAAGAATGTAGCAACCAGTATGTATTTGATTCTTATCTAAAGTATGCAGGCTGTAGGTCAGCCTTCTGGGCTAACAGTGAACATTTTTCTGTTTCTATCCCTCATCACTCCTCAAAAATGTGCTTATTCTGCCTCCTCAGATAAGGATCACCCTATTCAACCTCCTCACCAGCATATTTTGTGATAGTTAATTCGTATATCAGGATCCATGGCACAGAGGCTGTCCCAGTGGCCTGACCCACGTCAAAAATTAAACTTAAGTCCTGCACTTGCAGGAAACACCTATGGAGGAATCATAACATATACCAATCACAATCCTAACACTCAGCTTCAGCTAGTTTACCTTACCCTAGAACATCAACCTGCTGGCCTGATCGGGAAATCCTCAACCTCTTAGCTAGCTGTGCCCATTTCCAAGGTGCCTCTTCTACCATTCCTATGAAATCCACTCTTGCCTCAAATCCTTCGGGAACAATTCTCTGTGCAAAGTGAGGCACTGTACTGCTGGGGTCAGGATTACTGGGGTCAGGGCAGCCCGGTAGCACAGACACTGAGCTGACCCAGTTGGCAACAGAATTCAGGAGCTGTGTGCACCAGAACAATGGTCCTTGTCTGTGGCTAGAAGTCCATGGCTTCACTGTGGGGTGGGTAGACTTTGAAGTTACAACAACCCCCTGATGAGGTAGGAATTCAGAGGCAGCAAAGGTGATCTACCTTTAATTTTTTTTTTAAGATTTTATTTATTTGAGAGAAAGAACATGATTGGGGGGGGAGGGTGTGTAGGGAAAGGGAGAAGCAGATTCCTCCCTGAGCAGGGAGCCCAATGTGGGACTCGATCTTGATCCCAGGTCCCTGAGATCATGACCTGAGCCCAAGGCAGATGCTTAACCGACTAAGCCACCCAGGCACTCCTTTAAATTTTTAACACACACTCGTTAATTCTAAATTTTTCTACTGAAGTACAATTATTCAAGATTTTCATTTTCTTGCTAGCCATGACAAGGGACTTCTTTTGATTTAATGACTCACTGGTATTACTTAATCAACATTTCATGGCTGATAAACATTTCTGTTTTCCTTTTTTTCATATAAAATCTATTTTGTCTACATTAACAGCTACATTTACTAACATGTTCTAGAAATTTGTGTGCTTGGCATATTTTCCTTACATCATATGATTTCACTTCAAAAAAGATCCAAGTACATCCATTTACAGTTCTTCCACTGAAGGCCTGTGGGGGATACATTTTGCTAGACTTTATCTCACAAGATTTGCTCTCATTTGGTTCTCTTATTCCTCAATGAATTTTTGGCTAAGTGTAAAATCATAGAGTGATGCTTCTGCCCATCATTTTTTTTTTAAAGATTTATTTATTTATTTATTTCACAGAGGGAGAGAGATCACAAGTAGGCTGAGAGGCAGACAGAGAGAGAGAGGAGGAAGCAGGCTCCCTGCTGAGCAGAGAGCCCGATGCGGGCCTCGATCCCAGGACCCTGAGATCACGACCTGAGCTGAAGGCAGAGGCTTAACCCACTGAGCCACCCAGGCGCCCTCCCCCCATCATTTTGAATGTTCTCTTCTGGCATCTGTTTTGCTGAGGAGAAGTCCATTGTTATTTCACTGTGTCTCCATTCCAGCGTCACTGGGGAAAGATGGGAACATCTGGGGAGCACCCACCAGACTGCTCCACACTAAATAAGTGCACTCTCTTTCCTCTCACCCTCAACCTTCTGGAAACTGACTAACATTAAAAGAATATATATAAAAAGAAGTCATAACAAAATATAATCTGTTTATTAAAGTCCTGTAACTCAAATATTGAAACAATTAAGAGTAATCTCTCATACACTCATTTTCTGTAATTTCTTGACAAAATATAGTTTTTGGTTTTGTTTTCTCTTTTTGAATCAGAGCCACTCCTGAGATCTGCTGAAGGACATCTCTTTTTAATTCATCTATCCCAGTTACCTTGACAGAAGCTTCATCTTTCAGGTCTACGTTTTCTCAAGTATTTTTGAACTGACATAAAAGTGAAAGCAATCCCCTGATTTTTCTAATGGGTTCTTGTAGAAATATTCTGAATCCAAACCAATGGCTTATATTTTCGGTGAGACGCATTATCCTATATTTGCCTCTTCTTCTTCCCTCTTTGAATTTTAACCTTAATTTAAGGTATATATATTTTAGTAAATAATAACTTTCTAGGGACGCCTGGGTGGCTCAGTCGGTTAAGCGACTGCCTTTGGCTCGGGTCATGATCCCAGGGTCCTAGGTTCGAGATCCACTTTGGGTTCCTTGCTCAGCAGGGAGCCTGCTTCTCCCTCTCCTGCTCCCCCTGCTTCTGCTCTCTCTCATTCGCTCTCTGACAAATAAACAAAATCTTTAAAAAAAATAATTTTCTAAGTAGAGTTAAAACATCATTTTTATAAAAATATTGCTTGGTTTTTTCTACTTTTAAAATAGGTCACACAGTAGCTCCATCATGCTTATTGTTACATTTAGAGTTAATATTTTTTTAATGCAAATGATTTTTGGGGGGAGGGAACAGGGAAAGAAGAGGGGGGTGGACGGAGATGGAGGGAGGCCGAGCAGGGACTGAGCAAGCAATGCCCTGATACAGTGAAGATATGGAGACTCAGATAACGGCCAGAGACAAAACGTTTTGCCTAAGTTAACTACTGAGTAGAACAGTCAAGGAGATGAATGGTCAGCAACCAGGCTTTTTAAGAAGCAAGAGGAAACTCACGCATTAGGAGAGAGAGGGAAGGCAAAGGTTTCATCTTAATTTCATGGAAGAAGAAAAATGGGGACTGATATTGATACATGAGAGGATGTGAAAAAAATAGAAAGATCTACACAACACAGATAATAATATATAGGCACATTTATCATACACCGGAATGGCACACGAGCCTACCAGAGAGGAGGAGAATTCAAAAGATGACATACTTAACGTGTTAAAGAAATCACGTCCGCTTAGTTCCCAAACGTGTGTTAATAGGGAAAAAAAATTACTCTTCCTCATCGTTCTGACCACGTGGACCCAAAATAGTGATCAATATTGTCTGGAGCAGATGACTTTGGAATTTTGTTGAGGTTCCTACAAGTCTTTACCGGACTTTGTCATGTTAGTGGTTCCAAACGTGAGTCTACAACATTATGTTAAGCTACTGGCCTCCCTTCGCGTTGTCTTCCTTTTAGAAGATTTTCTTTTCTTTTTTTTTTTAAGATTTTATTTATTTGACACAGAGAGACAGATCACAAGTAGGCAGAGAGGCAGGCAGAGAGATAGGAGGAAGCAGACTCCCTGCTGAGCAGAGAGCCCGATGCGGGCCTCGATCCCAGGACCCTGAGATCACGACCTGAGCCGAAAGCAGAGGCTTTAACCCACTGAGCCACCCAGGCGCCCTTAGAAGATTTTCTTACTCGTGTGATATCTTATGCCATCATCCTAATGGTCAGTTGTTACCTACATCTGGGTTTGAATCTGAATGCTGGAAAAGGCAACTCTCCCAAATAACTGACTCTCATATTTATTCTAAACACAAACTCACTTAAATTAAACAAAGCAGAATTAAATAAAATGAAACGAAATCCTGATAGTTCTCTGCCTATCACACACATATAAAAAAATCCATAAAGTTAAACTTTGCTTTTCACAGAAATAGATTCTGTGGGCTCAGATTCAGATAATTTTTCAGAACTAATGTCATCATCCTTAGACTTGAAGTTCCTTAGTATGTTTCCCAAGAGGGGACTTCATAACAAGATCAGTATTTATTCTCTTATTAGAAGTGCACTATCGTACAGAACATATTATGGCATTTTTAGCATATACTTACAGCAATAAGGGAGATAGAAATTGTAGATGAATTTAAGGGGAGATGTGAGAGAAAAGAAAAAAACTGAATCTTAGGTAGCACTGGGAACTGGCCAGAAGAGTCCAAGACTGCTCCATGCT